>CM075807.1:120404609-120954609 GCA_037975025.1 Excoecaria agallocha | reverse complement strand
TATATATATATATATATATATATATATATATATATATATATATATATATATATATATATATATATATATATATATATATATATATATATATATATACAAAAAATAAACACTGCAGTTTTTCATTTGTTGATAAATAAACGCGTTTTCTAAATTTTCTATAGAAAATAAATACTTCAATTTTCTAAGAAAATAGAAAACAGAAAACTATTTTTTGTAAGTAAACGCACCCTAGAGGTTTCAAACAAGATAAAGTTAAAATATCAACTTTAGTTTCATTTAGAATAATACTAACTTTCGATTGAACTGGGACTTGGGAGTTATTGAAAAGCTCCTCGTTCCTCCATTTTCAGATTCTTCAAGTCGTAAAACTAAACATAACACACCAATCTACCAGAAATCTGCCATTGAGAAGCTCCCTGCTAAATTCGCGCGCAGCCAATTTTTCCTTAAACTTGCAAAGAACGTAGCAAAGTCCCGAGGATTTAATAAGCCAACCCAAACTTCCTTAGCCTTAGAACAATCCCGCAACGTGTGAAGCAGGTCCTCTTCTATAAAATGACAAATTGGACAACTGCTGGTATTAGTCAAATGGCGCTTAGCTCTCTCCATGTTTGTCAAAAGCTTATTGTAGAAGTAAAACTATAAGAAGGAACGAATTCATTGAGGTCCATTCCATTTCCAAACTAAGTCCCATGTGTTATTGTTACTTTCATAAAACTCATGTGTGAGAAGGGAATAAGTTATTTTGACAGTAATATTATTGGAAGAAGAAGAGTTCCAGATGACCATGTTTGACCCCATGATATCTGATGGTGGATTCGAAGCAACCACCTCTCTCAAGACTGCCGAAGGAATTAAGAAGCCAAATTTCTCAACATTCCAGTTGCCATTTGGTGATACCACATCCCGGACTCTCCAGTTAACCATGTCCGCTGGAATGTTGCTTAGCACATGATCCGCTAGTCTTCGGTTGCCACACCACTTGTCTAGCCAAAACTTTGTAGAGCAGACATCCCTAACGCCGGAACTGATATTGTTAGAGACAAAAGGCCAAAGTTGGACAAGAGCACGCCAAACAGGGGTGCACGCTTTAGTTTGAAAATCCATATTTGCATTTTCAATAGATAATCTGTACTTTCCACAGAAAACTCAAACCCAAAGTGCCTCAGGGGTTTTAATCATCCTCCAGATTAATTTAGCCAAGAATATAATACCCTTACTATAACTGAGTTCTATTGATTTAAAAGATTAGCAGACATTTTTTTATGCTGAACCGTAATTATTCCTTTGACTACAAGACTTTTCCAATCACTATTCGTTACAATTTTAAACTGGCCGATGACCTATATTGTCTAATTTAGTATTCATTAACTAAAAGTTCAGCAATTTAACGGCTTAAAAACTTACCTACCCAACCTGAAAAGAAGACAATTTCACGACCCTTCAGAGACATAACAATCTATAAACAATATATACATTCATCACACTAATTTAATTTTCACTTACTGTCATAAGTCATATACATATATACATGCAAATAATATTCATATACAATCCCATCTTTACTTCAAAATTTGCTAATTATATACATGCCATACAGAAATAACTTCTAACTATTATTTCTTCTTCAAAAATTAGGCTCCACTATGTATTTTGCTCCACTTAATTTTCGAAATCCACACGTAGTAAACACTACGTACTAAGCATTAAATATGCTCAGTGAAGACTATAAATCTAGAAATTTTCAACACATGCACAAATGCAATAATCGTGCAAAATTTCTTAATTATTTTATCATTCATTTAGCATTTTACACTATTAATTACCACTACTATGGTAAAATTTTAATTTAGTCCTTAATCTTTCAATTAATTATAAAATTGTCATTTTTACACTTTAATTATAATTTTGCCACTAGTTTACTTATTTTCACTTTAAATTCATTATTTGGCATACAAATTATCAATTGGTTCTCGTTTTAACATTTTCATATCAAATTACATTTTGATCTTTCAAAATTACAAAAGTTCATTTTAAAACTATTTATTCACTATTTAACATTTTTATTCACACATTCACTATTTTATCACTTTTACCCATTAAATTCATTATTTGGACAAATTATCATTTTGACTTTAAACTTTTCATTTTATTTCAATTAGGTCATTTTTCACTCTAAACTTCATTTTCACTTCACATTTTACACTTTTAACTCATTTTTACCATTATACCCTTAGTATAATTTCGACAGAAATCTTCATACAGGATATATGGGATGTGAACCCCACGGGCCCATAACAATGCACTAAGGAATGACCTCGAAAGATCATTTCGCCACTTTCACATAACAGAACATTTAACAAAGAAACTATGGAAGGTCATTATGATCCTGTCATAGAAAAACAAGTTGTCATGATTTGCATCGCGGTATGAATATTCCTATGGCTAGCCAATCATATCCTGAACTAGATTTAAACCGCTCGACCACTATTAAAGGTAAAATTCCTTACTTGTTTCAAAATCACTTTTCACATTTTTGACATTTTCCTTTTGCTTTTTCATTTCAATACATTGTTCATTCAATTTTTTCATCACTTTTACACATTTTATGAATTATATCACTATAATTCAACAAATTCACTTTAAACATAATACAAATTCATTCTAAAAAATATTTATATAAATTTCATAAATTCAAAATAAATTCATATACACTTAATTTAGTATCTATATTCATTTTAAGGCATTAATCAACCTAAAAACACAAAATACACCCTAGTATATACTAAGGTACCATTCGAACAAGTGAGGGTTCACATCATACCATTTCTAACTATTATTAGTTCTTGATCACTATTCTAAGCTAAATTTCAATCAAACATGCATTTCACATAGGTTTACTTAAGTTACATAATGCAATTATATATCAAATTGAAGGAAATTGTTAGATTTTATAGTCACTAACCTTTTTCACTTGCTTTAGCTTCCCTAGACTTCCTTTTCCTTGCCTTTAGCCTTGGAAGCTTGCACTTCACTTGGAGAACCTACATGGGCTGAATTTTTCATCAAGCAAAATACAATATTTTGACATTTTTTTGCTCAAATTGACTTCATAAATGGACTCTAGGCACTTAAAAATATCTATAAATACCTTTAAAATAATTTTAGACCTTGAATTTCACTTACCTTACTTTCACATCTTTCACTTTAACCTTTGTTTTCTCCCACTTTTCTCACTCTAATCAAGGAGTAGAGACCTTAAGAATCTTATAGGGAGATAAAATTTCACTTGAAATGCTTAGATTTAGTGAGGATTTAAGATAAAGCTTAAAGAATTTTGAGAGAGAAAAGAAAAATGGTGAGTTCGGCCACACAGGAGGAAGAAAAAGGCTGAAGGGATAAGGATGACCCTCACAAAAATCTTCTCCCCTTTTCTTTTATATGGATCTTAGTGGATTGGGCCTTATTTCAATCTAAAGTCCACTCACTCAAGCCTAATACCACTATTTAGGCCCAATATACAATTTTTTTGTGATTTTCTAACTTTCTAAATTCAAATCATCCCAAATTTAATTCCATTATTCATAACATGCATAAAATAGATTGTACACAAAATTTTAATTCAATCGGAGTCCATTTTTGATCTGATTTAATCAGATCGATCCGATTTTAATAATTACTTGTGTCCCTGAAAAATTACTTTTTTATAGCCAAAAGATTCTAAATATCATTTTAGGTAAATATGCAATTTTTGATAATTTTTAGAACTCATTTACTATTTTTAAGGGTCTGATCAAACTTCAATCAACCTAGTTAACATTTAAACCAAATATCTTTCTTTTTTTTATTTTTGACTTTAAAAGGCATTTTTGACATCGATTTTACTCTAAATTTTAATTTTGGACTAACCGTAATCAGTATTTTTCGATGGTTAAATAAAATATTTTTCACATCCGGATGTATTTTTTATCCCGAAAGTACTATACACTATCGAAAAATACTATTTATGATTGATTCAGTATTGAGACCATTATAATTCTCCTCTACTAAAATAAATTTCACCCTCAAAATTTATCTGTATTGAAGAGTAGAGGATATTATTTTCTAATAGTAGTTTCTGGCTCCCACGTAGCCGTCTCCATATTGTGATGGTTCCAAATCACTTTCACTAGTGGATTCTTTTTATTCCTGAGTTGTATGATCTCTCAAGCTAAGATCTTCATCGACCTTTCTTCATAGATTATATAGACCTGCATTTGGATCTCTTTTAGAGTGATCACATGTCTAGGATCAGATCTGTACATTCAAAGCATTGGCACGTGGACCACATCATAAAGCTTTTCTAACTCTGATGGCAACTTTAACCGGTAAGCTACAGGACCTACTCGCTGAAGTATCTCATAAAGGCTAATAAATCTTGGACTCAACTTGCCCTTCTTGCTGAATCTCAGAATTTTCTTCCAAAGAGATACATTTAGGAACACTCTATCTTCGATTTTGAATTCTATATCTTTTCTTTTCAAGTCTTCATAAGATTTTTTGTGATTTATAGCTTCTTTCAATCTACCCTTGATGAATCACATTTTTTCTTTCGAGTCACGAATCAAATCAGATTCTACAAGTTTTTTTTCACTCAATTCTATCCAACACAAAGGAGTTTTACACTTCTTCCTATAAAGTTCCTCGAAAGGTACCATCCTTTTGCTGGATTGGTAGTTGTTGTTGTAAGCAAACTCTATCAAAGATAAATATTTTTTCCAACTGCTACCAAACTTTAGTACACAACATCGCAATATATCTTCAAGTATTTGAATCACTTGCTCTAACTGATCATCTGTTTGAGGGTGAAATGTTGTGTTGAAGTGGAGTCTAGTCCCCAAAGCTTCTTGCAAATTTTTTCAGAAATGTGAGGTAAATTTAGGATCCCTATCAGAAATGATGGATGATGGTACTCCATGTTACCTCACTATCTCATTGATATAGATTTTTGCCAGTTTAGTTAAAGGAAAATCCATCCGTACTGGTAAGAAATGAGCAAATGTGGTGAGTCTATCAATGATCACCCATAGTGCATCATGTTTCTTTTAAGTTACGGGCAATCTGGTAATAAAATCTATAGTCCCGATATCCCATTTCCATTTCGGTATCAAAATAGAATGAAGCAAATTCGATGGAATTTGGTGCTCTACTTTTACTTGCTGACATATTAAACACTTGCCCACAAACTATGTCACATTACGCTTCATACCTGGCTACTAATAAAAAGCTTTCAAATCCTGGTACATCTTGTTACTGTTATGATGCATCTTATAGCTACTGTGATGAGCTTCTGTAAGGATGATTTTGTAACACCCTACTAGACTTAAACTATTTCCCTTAGGTAGTACTGTAAATCAAATTTTATAACTTCTTATATATATATGATTTGTCAATTTAATAAGTAACGGTGACTATTTGCCTAATAATACAGTTATGAAGCGTATACTCAAATTATATTATCAACAACTTAACATACTCAGATTTCAATCAATTATGTTTGTCTACAATCACCAAAGATCCTCTAATGCATTTCAAATATTCATATTCAAATACCTTTCATACCATCAATTAGTTCCAATTAAATATGAACACAGAGAAAAAAATTGACATTAATTAACCATATACCAATCAAACACATCAATTTAATTAAATAACCATAAACTAATTTTTTCTAACCAACAAATCACATATTTGATTAAATTAAATTTTTGAAAATAAATTTGGTAATCATATACCATTCAGTGTTGAATTTCTGAATTTTTTTGCCCAAATTTGTCAGACACTGTGCTGGCCAGACCGATGATTGGAGCTCCATCGGTGACGATCCAACACTGCCACCTCATAGATCGGGATCCCCTTATTTCATTTTCGGTGGTTATGCGCTCAAGCACTATCGTGGTTGATCGAAATCTCTTAAAAATCATCGATGATCCCCTTAGTCCAATCTGCTAATCATCGGCGAACGAGAAGGAGTGGATGGTACCAGCAAACTCACCTCGTCACTGAGAGTTAATCGGTGGTGGTGGTATCTTCATCCGTCGCCTTGGCTCACCGGAATGAAGGGTAGCACAATAGTTCCATTTCGAAAGAAAGAAGGCTGATTGGAGGAGGAACGGGTGGTGCTGATGAAACAGAGGTGAGATGTAGCGACGGTGGTCTGGATTTCTTCACTGGCACCATGAGCGGTAGCAGCAGAACGGCGATGCCAGCACTGCCCCTCTCTTTCTTGTTCCCATTTTGCTCCCTCACCTGCTTTTCTTTTTCTTTTTCTTTTTACAATTTGTGGCCTCATATCCTTTATCAATTAATGGCCACAAACTTTTCCAGGTCTCAAAATTTCTAGGCCTTTACATTTATTATTATTATTATTATTATTATTATTATACATTAATTTATTTTAATTTCTTATTATTAGTACTTAGATCATACTTTAATTAAAAATTATTATTTTATCAATTTTGAAATTATATATTTACTCATCGGGTCCTCAATAATTGACCCTCATAAACCGATATCAAAATATTGTTCACCTACGAAAATATTTTCAAATGACTCACTAATTTTGGGGCATTACAGTTTTTCTTTAGTTCATCCTAATCTGGAACACAAAGTCGCTTCTTGTAGCAGAGGCTACCATTTATCACTCAGAGAGTAGTCCATACCACTGGTATTTTTAACCTTGTTTACAATGGCTATCAATCGATCATCTTGCTTTTGTGCCACTTTCACTTGTTGTACGAAGTCAGGTTTCACTTCCATTTCAACTATCAATGCTCCATCTTGTGCTAAGCTTAAACTAACATTCATAACCCGAAGAGCTGCAGACACTATCATTAGTCGTTTACACTCCATTAATGACTTAAAAATATTTATTTAAAAACATTCAAATTACCTGACATAAACTTCATGTTGAATGCATCAACCACTACATTTGCTTTTTCTGGATGGTAGTCAATGAGACAGTCATAATCTTTGATCAACTCCAACCAACATCTCTGTCTAAGGTTAAACATCTCCCGAGTAAGCAAATAATTCAAAATTTTATGATCTGTATAGATGTAGCATTTTTCTCCATACAGATAATGCCTCCAAATCTTCAAAGCAAAAATAATGGTTGCTAGCTCTAAATCATAAGTAGAATAGTTTTTCTCATGAGTCTTAAGCTGTCAGAAGGCATAAACAATCACTTTGCCTTCCTGCATCAATACACAGCCTAAATCATTTTGGGAGGTATCACTATAGATCACAAAGTCCTTGCCTGACTTTGGTTGAGTGAGTATAGGAGCTTCTATTAGCATACCTTTAAGTCTCTCAAAACTTTCTTGGCATTTGTGAGTCCATTCAAATTTAGTATGCTTCTGCAGTAGTCAAGTTAAAGAAACTGCAATGATAGAGAAGCCCTTTATAAATCTCCTATAGTACTCGAAAAAAATGTTTGACTTCTGTAACATTCTTAGGTGGCTTCCATTGAAGGATCGCTTCAATCTTTGTAGGATCTACCTTTATGCCTTCAGCATACACTACATGATCTAGAAATGATCTTTCATTAGCTAAAAATTACATTTACTAAATTTGAAATACAATTGCTTTTCTATTAAGAACTGTAGAACGATTCTCAAATGCTTGTCATGATGTTTCGGTGTCTTGAAATACACCAGGATGTCATCAATAAAGACTACCATAAACTGGTCCAAGTAAGGGTGAAAAATCCTATTCATTAAGTCTAGAAAGGCTGCTAGTGTATTTATGGGCTCAAATGGCATGACTAGAAACTCATAGTGGCCATATCTAATGCGAAAAGCAGTATTGAGTACATCTGCTTCTTTCACTGATATCTGATAATATCCTGATCTCAAGTCAATTTTTAAAAATACATATGCTCCCTTCAGCTGATCAAATAAATCTTCTATGCAAGAAAAGGGGTATTTGTTCTTAATGGTCACTTTATTTAACTATCTATAGTCTATGCACAATCGGAGCATCCCATCATTTTCTTTATAAACAACATTGGTGCTCCTCAGGGTGACACACTGGGTCTAATGAACTCCTTTTCAAGCAACCCTTGTAATTGTATCTTTATTTCTGCAGATGCCATTCTATAAGGAGCAATGAAGATTAGAGTAATGTCTGGAGCAACATCAATAGAGAATTCAACTTCCCTATCGGGTGGAAAGCCTGGTAATTCATTGGGAAACATATCAAGAAACTCTCTGACTGCAGATACTTCTAACACCTTTGGACCTTCCCTTTTTGCCTCCACTGCATAACATAGGTAAGCAATGCACCTTTTTCTAATCAATCTCTTGGTAGCTGTAGTAGAAATCACATCCGATAAGAAGTCGATTCTCACACTTACAACTGTGATCTCCCGACCTCCTTCAGTTTTCAAAGTGACTCTCTTCTATTTACAATCTACTGTCACCTGTTGGACGGATAACCAATCTATCCCTAAAATCACATCAAACTCATGAAATGGAAGTTCAATCAGATTTGGCAGGAACACATGATCCTGAGCACTAATAGGGCACTCTCTATACACTTTAGTCATTACAACAGTATGCTCTAAAGGATTACTCACAAGAATATTCTAGTCTAAACATGCATCTCTCATCTCTTTATCACGTGCTAACTCAGTATTTATATAAAAATGAGTAAAACTTGGATTAATAAGAGCATGCACTGAATCAGACAATAACAAGAATTTATCTACTATCACATCAGGAGCATCCTTATCTTCTCTGGCCTTGACTGCATAAGTCTGATCTGCAGCATATCTTTGACCCTGAGATGACTGTCTAACTGATCTAGATGCTGATGTTATAGAGGCAGCTCCCCTACCATGACCTCTCGATGCAGAACATCCAAAACTAGAAGCTGGAGATATAGCTGAGGCAGTCTGCCCTAAAGGACAATCTTCAATCTGATGGTCTTTTGAACCACACCTAAAACAACCCCCAGTCAGGTAATGACATTCCTCCGGATGAACTTTACTATAATGATCACATGTCACTGTTATCCCACTATCTCTATCTCGGGGTGTGCTGACTACAGATGTAGTTGGTGCCTTACCACGAGATGCACCACCCTGACCGCGGCCTGAAGTAGCTGGTGTATGGCTCTGAGGTGCTAGAGATCCCCTGAATTTTTTACCATAACCTTCCTTACCACTAGACTATCCCTACTTTATTTTCTATTGAAATTGGGACCGTCTGTCGGCCTTCTTTATCTGTATAGCTTCTAACTTGAGAGTAGCCTCAACTAGGGGTGTACACGAGTCTAAATCTTTTTGTACCAAATCAAAGTATCGAAAAAAAAAAGATTCAGAATCAAACTATACCGTTGACTTTTTGACTAAAATCGAACTGAATTGTACCGTTGATTTTATTTTGAATGGATCTGGATATTTTACCTAAGACTGGATCAATAACCGTATTGAACTGTACTGAATTATCTTGTACCGAATTATACTGAAAGAATCGATATTTATTAATTATTATATATAATACTAGTAATTTATATATAAATATTACTTATCATTTTTGTTCTATATGTAATGCATAAATTTAACTTCATAATTATTTAAATTATATATTTTAATACACAAAATTAAGATAATAATTAGTTAATAAATTAAATTAAATATTTTAATTATTAAGAACAGAAATTTAATTATTATAATAATCATTCTATATATATATATATATAAATATGAGTATGAGTATGAGTATGAGTATGAATATACAACTAAAATAATTTGTATTTAATTTAATCTATCTTTAATATCACTCAACTAATATTTTATTTTCTTTATAAATATCTATATAAATATGTAAGGTAATCAATTTATCATACAAGTAATTTATCAATTAATTTCATTTATTGTGAGTATCAATTAACTAATACTCATATATTTTTAATATAATACCTTTATGAATATCTAAATTAATAATGTAATTAAATATATTTATTATATATAATGAAATATTACCAATTATTATATTATATAAGTGTATAATTATTTTACCAATTATTTTCATTTATTTTTAGTGTCATTCAACTAGTATATATATATTTTCGTACAATACCTATATCAATAATGGAGTTATAAATCAATAATATAATTATATATAGTTATTGTATATAAAAATTTTATCAATTAATATAATTATACGAGTATGTAATTATCTTATTAATTAATTTTATTTATCTTTAAATCATGAATGATTAAATGTACTTATATGAGTACATATATTCTCAGTATTACTTAACTAACATTTATTAATTTTTTCACAATATATATATGAGTAATTGAATATTTAAATTAACAATATAATTATATATAATTATTATATTAATGAAATTTTATCAATATGTGTAATTATAGTGTTCACACTCCTGTTCACGAGTCGACTCGCCTGATTCAACTTTTCACTCGCTTAATCACTTAGTGATTCAACTCGGGCATTGAGAGAAAATGCGGTTTACAAAATTCAGATATCTTTAATTCAATATATTATTTTACTTTTGATGTAACATACATTCAATTTTACAAGTTAAAAGTGACACTTTGAGTGGAATAAATTTTTTTTTTTAAATATCTTTTTTTTTTTTTCATGGCACATAGCTTTCCAGTCACAATAAGTATCAACCGGAATTCATAATTAAATCGATTGAAGCCATGGCAATCATGCATCCATCTGAATTTCCATGCAAATATCTACCAAGCCCTCCTAACTTTCAATTCCAATGCTAGGAAGGTTGGATGGATATTTCTCGTTTTTAAATGGAACTGTTCATCATTAATCATTTTAAAGGACACCAGCCACCATTGTCTACTCTTGTTGGAGAAAATAGAATAACATGACATAAGTATTTATTTAATTACGCATCTCAATATCAATTTTTGTGACTATACACTTAGCAACACACACTTATTCCTTTATAATTTCATAAAAAATTACTTATTATTGCATTACATATAAAAAAAAAAATAAGGGTTCAAAATTATAAAGTAACGTGTTCATTGCCAAATAAATAATAATTTATTTATGCCAATTTCAAATTTGGAAAATTTCATTATAAAGTTGATATATAATTAAATATTTTTATCAATTTTAAATGTGTTATTTTTTTTTTCAAGAAAAAAAAAAGGGACCCTCGTGCCCAAAATCTTATCTCACCATCAGCATAGTCAAGAAAAAGAGTGAGGGACAGCTCTTCCTTCGTAAAATTTACAACAAAAACAAAAGTTTGCCAGGCTAAGCATTAGCTGTTTGCTTTTAGTTTCAATCATCTCCTCCAAGCATGACGGCTATAATTTGTTTCCATTAAATTTACAATTTATTTATTTTTATTCCCACACGCCTATTAAACAAAAATATAAATATCAACTTGTAAATGCCAAATTTACAGCTTAATACAGTTTATTTTAATTTTACAAATGTCGGATCCATAATTGCAAGTAACCATTTCAATAGTATACAATATATATAAATATTGAATTTAAAAATTTACTTAAAAGAATTTAAATTTTTTTTGTCATTCAGACCAACAACCATGAGTAGTTTTATAAAATATTTATTTCTTAAAAAATCACAGCATTGCATTGGATTGGATTAAAAAAAATGTATAATCCTTTATTTGCAGATAATTCGGCTGTGTACATTTTCTAATTGTAGATTTAATGGCTTGTATTTTCAGTTTGAAACTGACTTTTTCGAGCAAATATATAAGTTATTCCGTTACTATTTTCCTTGGTGGAAATTCATGTATAAAAAAACTGAAAACTCAAACTTAATTAAAAAAACCTTATTGATATTATCCACAATTATACAAATATTAGTACATTTCGGCAATTTCCGGGAGCTGGTAAATGGATAAAATGATTTATTTTAGTAATTCTCAAATCTTAAAAAAAACAAAATTCGAATTTTTTTTATAAAATAATAACATATTGGCTTAGTTAGCATTCCTCTCATTCATAAATCAAGTTAATATTATATTATTGTCCAAACAAATTTTCTAACATGTCATTTATGTAATAATTTTTTTTTCATCAAATATAACAACCTTGCATTAGCTTTTTTCACTTTTTTTATGAATTTATTAATGAAAACTTACTGTGGACACTAATTAAATAACATTCTCCATATAATATAAAAAAAAATAACAATCTCCATACGATGGATTTCAAGAAATTTAATGAACGTGTGCTTTTAATACTTTTAAAAATTATTTTGATTTCTTTGTATGATTTCATTGGAGTTGAAATTCAAAATATTTTATGATAAAATAAATAAAACATTAAAATTCTAAATTTAAGTAAAATAAAATTGCTCAAAAAATAAAATATTCCATTGTTTGCATTAAAATAGAATTAAAAAACGTGGGAAAGCGCGTGGAAGTAATGGATTAAGGGCCAGTTTGGCAAAACTTATGAAAATAGCTTTTTCAATTGATAAAAGTTATATTTCAAAAAGTTATATCCCAAAAAGTAGACAATTGTTTGGTAAATAAAATTCAAAATGACTTATAAATTTAAAGGCTGTTTGGTAAATTATATGATTAAAAATAAATTTTTACAATAAATGTTTAAATTATTATTTTATAATTTTTTTTATTTATCTTGACTCAACAATAAATATCCTTTATATTATTTATTTTTTATATTAGGTATAATTATCATTATAAAATAAAATAAAGGGTATTTTTGTCAAAAAGAAATTTTAAAATAGCTACCCTTAAAAGCTAAAATTCAGCTTTTCTGAAAAGCTTCAATTTCTAGCTTTTTTCAATATGAGATTTTTTCACTTTTTACAAAATTGATTTTTCAAAAATCAGCATTTACCAAACACATATTTTTATCTCATAATCAATTTTTTATCCAATAATCAGCTTTTTATCCTTTCAAAAGCAATGCCAAACACGCTCTAAGACATTAACGATGATTATGTGTAGGTGACTCAGCTTACATGTCCATTATGACTTGTAATAACATTCCGATATTTGAAAACAATGCTAATCACAAATCCGATGTGGTTGCCACGTAGACAAGAGTTACCATCCCCTTCGCAGATTATATATAAATTAAAAAATCCCCGTTTCCAAGATCAGAATTCTATCGAGTTTTTTCTTCCCTTCAGAGAGAAAAAGAGAGAAATAGATCTCTCTAACCTCACCTCCATTTCTACAAAGATGTTTTTCAAGTTTTTGTGTGTGTGAGGAGAGATCTTATTTTTCTTTTTATTTCTTTCTGTTAATCGAACAGATAATCACAATTTAATTTTAATTAATTCCCTTCAAGGAACTCATCATCTTTCCTAATTTTTTCTCTTTTTTTTAATCATCAATATTTGGCTGGATTAATTTAATTACAGGCATGTCTTTATCTCTTCCTCTTCCTCTCTAATTTTCATTTCTTGATCTGAAATATTGTAAAAATATTGAGGTTGCATTATTAAAATTAATCACGTGTTAATTATTTTATAATGATTTATTAAATTGTCAATTTGAAATTCGTTTTTGTTTGCATAAGCAGAGGTGCTATTGTTATTTGGAATCTGAAAGATGGGAAAAATCGGAGAGATTTGTGGCAGAACCGCCGAGAACGTGCCACCGATGCCACCTCCATTACCGGACCCGGCAACAAACAGCAACCGTGGAAGGCGTTCAACGGCGGATGAGGTAACGTTGAGAGGACAAACAACCTCTGTGTCTGGCTCAACAAGAGACATGTGGGATCAGTTGTTCGATGAAGGCTACAGAGCTGATGTTATAATTAACACAGACAATGGCGGATCCATCTTTGCACATGCTAATATTCTTGTAAGAAACTTCCATCAATATTTTTACCATTAGATTCTAACATTATAGGATTTGACTAAATATTGAGTTTTTGTTATAAATTAAGGGCATGGCTTCTCCTGTGATGAGAGGCATGTTAAAACAAGCGAAAAAAGGCCGAGGTAGACGCAAATCAATCTTAATTCGCGGTGTCCCCTATGATGCTGTTCGAGTTTTTGTTCGATTTTTATACTCCTCCTGGTATTGTACTGAACTGATAAACATTATTAAAAAAGGATGAAGAGGGAATTTGATATTAAGAATTGGAATTTGTTTTGGCAGTTATGAGAAAGAAGACATGGAGGATTTTGTGCTCCATTTGTTGGTGCTATCGCATGTTTTTGTGGTACAAGAATTGAAGAAAATATGTGTGGAGAAATTAGTACAAGGATTTCTCACCATAGAAAACGTAGTAGACATACTTCAGCTCGCATTGCTATGCGATGCTCCTCGTCTTAGCTTCATTTGCCATCGCATGATTGTTAGAAACTTTGGAGAAATTTCCACTACAGAAGGATGGAAAGCCATGAAGCAGAGCCATCCTATGTTAAAAAAACAACTTATGGATTCCATGGTAGACAAACAAAATGTACGTATACATGCAATTTCATAATGTTTTGTAATTCCTGATATAACATTACTTGGCACAAAAAATTATTCAACCCTTTAAATATATGCTGCGTGCATGTTTAGACCGTACGATCATGCTTGTGTTACCGATCACACGGTACGGATGCATGTGCACCGAATTATTAACATAACATAACACGGTCCACATGCATATTTATTAATCTTTCTTTAACTTTATTGTTTTGGTTTATTTTTTAAATTGAATTAACGAAGTTAGTTTAATTTACAGACGGAAAAAGAGAGAATTAGGAAAGGGAATGAGAGGAAGATATATGTACAACTGTATGAGGCAATGGAGGCGCTAGTGCATATATGCAGAGAAGGGTGTAGGACAATAGGACCATATGATAAAGATTTGAAAGAGAGTCCTTGCAAATATTCAGCATATTGTAAAGGAATAGAAGAGCTAGTTCGCCATTTTGCAGCTTGCAAGCTTAGAAAACCAGGCGGTTGCATCCATTGCAAGAGAATGTGGCAGCTTTTGGAGCTTCACTCTCGCCTTTGCATCGATTCTGACTCCTGCAGAGTTCCTCTTTGCAGGTAAACCACACTTTTATCATTAGGTCGGTTTATAATTTATAATTTTGAATGTAGTTTTTAACAGAAGTTTTGATTTAAAATATAGCTAAAGGTCTGATTTCGTAATTTAGAAATTAAATTGTAAAACAATTAAAAATTGGACATTCTTTTTATAATTTTGTATTGATGTGTGGATTATAAAAATGTTGTGAATTCAGGAATTTCAAGGACAGGATTACAAGGCAAAGCAAGAAGGATGAAATCAAGTGGGGAATGCTGGTGAAAAAGATGGTAAGGGCCAAAAGTATTGGAGGCTCACCATTCTTTGTTTCAGCAATTTCTTGTTAATAACGAATTAAGATCTTACTAGTGTATAATTTGTTACAAAATGGACAACTTCGTCCAACAAATTGTGATTTCTATCTGCCTGGTGTAACCTTAGAAAAAATAAACAAATTGTGATTTCTATCAACCAATCGCATTCTTGGGAATAAAAAAGAAAGAAGAAATAAACCAATAACGAGATACAGAACAATGTATAGGACAAATTTGTTTGGTGGAACTTTTCTTTTTGCTAAATAAATAGACATGAACGATGTTGAGATTGTGGGCTTCGTAAAATCCAATATCTCTAATTCGGTTATATCATTTTCTTTACTTTTCCAATACTTGATAAATATACAACCCATGAATATGACTATTTTATCCTATTGAGTCTTTTCAGAAATTTATTTTTTTCTATTAAGTCCCTGAACTGAATTGAGAAAAATTGAGTCCTTTAATAGAACAATAATTGTTCAAGGATTCAATAGAACGAAAAATAAACAGAAATTTAATTGAATAAGCACCGTAAACTTAAGGACTAAATGATAAATTTCTCCAGAATTTAATTAGTTTACTGAGTAAAATAGTAAGGTAGACACAATTTGTTAAAACTTTTTCACCTAACCTGTCTTGTTATTCCACCAGCTTTTCTCAACTGTTGCTGTTGCAATGTGCAAATGGCTGATGAACTTCTCCTGTTAGCCAATCATCAAAAAGAATACAGAGACATTCTGTCATGAAAGCTAAACTCTAGAGATTCTCTTATTTCAAGCTATTAGCTCTCTTCTGTCTTCATTACAGGTATGAGAGTGAGGAGCCAGAAAGTGCACAATTATTCACTTTGGCATTTTAACACTCATTTGGTACTCATTTTCATTTCTCCGAGTTTATAAGATATATGCTTGATAAAAAAGAGATATGAACCTTTGCCTTTCTTCTTGATTTTGATAAGCGAGATCAGATAGCACCAACCACCAATAAAAACTGCTACTTATTATTTATTAGTTAATATCAAATAAATGCAGACCACAGTGCTCTAAGTAAACATCAAAATATTTATGCTTTCTTGAAATTGTATTAGAATCTGCTCTAAGAATGAAGAAATCTATATTATCTATGGCGTCTCTGCTGGAGTAGACAATGCGATGCTTCATATTTTTGTTCTTCCGCCCGAGACAAAAATCTTAGTTTCTTGTCTGACAAAACCTTCCAATGATTTTCTCTTGTTATTATCTTACAATAATAATTGGCCTGTAGATGGCTTCTATCTAATAATTCTCATACAAAATGTGTTCCTCCTTCAGTGATGCTAATAAGTGCCTCCTCTCTACATGAACTGGGATTTTCTTGATGTTGAAAGTCCATTTCTGAGTTGCCCTTTCTTCTCCACCAAATCCTCTTATCCACTTGCTGTTCTGATTGAAAGTGAGTCTTATCACCAATTCAAGTATCAGCTATTTTCATGACCCTTCTAGAGCTTCGTAAGTGTTATATAGACATGGTTTCATGGAGACGAGCTTTCCTCATCCGAACTTCTGTCTTGTCTCACATTGTATCTGCTGAGAACTGGAAGTGAAACACTAGCAGATATCCGGAAGGACCTAGCTGACCCCATCACTGTTCTATCCTGCATCTGTCCGACTTCCTTGCATACATGATCCAATATGGTTAGGAAATCTCTTACAATCACGAAAATCCTGAATGGGTGGGCTTCCTCCTTCTCTGCATCCCCATGAAAGTATTCGGTCACCTCTTTCACAAGTGATAAGGCCTTTCTTTCATCAGCCTTGATTCTAGAGATCTCCTCATCAGCCTCTCTTATAAACAGTTTCATTGAGTTGAAAAATTTCCCCTCCATATCCGGCTTTTCATATTGCAGAATTGATCTAACTTTCTCAAGCCCCACTTCGAGCTTTGACACATAACTGCTTAAGACATCAGAGTCCATTGCTGCTGCCTTCTTGACATTGCTGAGCTCTCTGCTCAGTCCAGACACAACCTGCAATCCTTGCTTCCTGAAATCATCTTCCTTAAACTTAGAGCAAGTACTTTCCTGAGGATTCTCATGTGTAGAATCAGTATTTGCACCTTCAGATCTAATGATTTCCTGAACCACAAAGTGGAGCAATGTTGTCTTCCCATCTGTTCCCTTTATATCTGCAAGTTTTAAGAGTGTCTCAAGTTTAAATGCTCTTGCATCACCACGATTGGTGCCAACATTCATCCGATTCCCAGTTCTGAGAACAGCTTCAAGGAGTTTTAGGAATAACCGGCTATTCTTCAGTTCATCACTTGCTGCCTGAGAGATACAAAGTTTGAGGAGTAAGTTTATGGGAAACAATGTCGGCAGAATTCTAAAGATTAAAAATATTTGTAAATAATTTTGAGATAAGGGTCACTCTCATCAGTCTAAATCTTAGGCAAGTTACCTCTAAGGTTTGAAAAGATTTTCTTAAATATTTAAGTTCTGTATCAAAATTGGCTCTGTACAGCATGGCCTCAACTCTTCTAAAAGCAAATGGAATATCAAGTACTGCCTTGAGAAATCTCTCTGCAGAACCTAGTTTGGAAGTGTCACCACTGTATTCTCGAAGTTTTATTTCTTCCTCTTTGGTCGGAGCCATCTTTACCAGAGTTTCCAAAAGCTCTGGACCCAAGCTTTCTGGATTGCCTGTTACAAGTACAACCAAATACATATTGAGTGTGATATTGGCAAAATGAAGAAAATATAATCTGACAATAGAAGTAGATATGTTATAGCCAACATGGCTACAAGGCTGAGATCTTGTGCTGCTACAGTCTAACCTGCTTGGGTATCGGTAACTTCATTATAGAATTAAGCTCCCTAGGCACAAATTAAAGGCATAACTTTTACAGTCGGTTTCCAGCACCCATGTGCAAATGTTAGAAGAAAAAGCTTAAAGAGAAAACGATATTGAATTTGTAGACTAAAGTTGCAATGTTGCATATTTTATCGGTCTCTGGGTTTTGAGGGTTGATCACACATAACCAAATTAAACTAATAAGAGGAAGAAAAGTTTTTATTGCTTTTGTTGCTTCAAGCAATAAATCTTAACTATTTAGACTTTATTTGAATTCTCAAGCATTCCTGATCATTATTATTAATGCCTGCACAGAATTGTGTTCTCTCATATATATATATATATATATATATATATATATATATATAGAGAGAGAGAGAGAGAGAGAGAGAGAGAGAGAGAGAGAGAGAGAGAGAGAGAGACCAAGGAAACTAAACAAAAGCTCTGCACTTGATGAAGATGTTGATCATGGAGAAGGTGGGCTGGTCCCAAGGCTCAAGACATGGAGGGTGTACACCCGAAGGCCCAAGACCACGAAGGAAAGAGAGGCTGCTGAGCTGGAAGAGGGGGGTTATGCATGAAGAGGAAAAAGAGGAGGAGGGGAGAGTAATTATAAATACTCTCTCGGTCATGGAAAGAAGCACGTTTTTGAGTGGTTATTTTGGGGAAGAGGAGCAGAGTCTGCTTTGGGGTGCAGGGTTTAGTGCCTTCACCATTTTAGTGTTCTTATTGTTTTGTTTTCTCATTTTATGAACTGTAAGGAATCCTCTCTATCATTGTGAGGTCCTACTGCTGTATGAGACAGTTATTCCATTAATACAGCTTATCTTTTATTCATTTGTTTGATTACTTGTTGTGAGATTGAGATTAATAGCCTTAGTGTCTCTCTTTTGATCTAAGTGCTATCATTGGTCCGACCTGCCGGATCCGTAATGGAGACCCGCCATCAATACTTGCAAACTAAAATCGAAGAAAATGCTCACCAGATTGGGGAACTTATAGGGAGCATAAACGCGATGAACAAATCTATTACTGAGCTCCAAGCAGATAGGAGAAAAGATGAAGAGTTCAAAGCGTTGGTAATGAATTGGATTAAACGAACCGAAAAACAACCCCAATCAGCAGAAGGAGTTAGCTCACCTGGAGAAACGTTGGTAGAGGAGGAGCAACAGGGACAGACTTCTTTCCCTAGAATGAACTACCAAATCAACACAAATTATTTCTCCGATCCTCACCCTTCCCTACGAAAGATTAAACTACCCATGTTCACAGGTACTGATCCCAGGGGCTGGATTATCAGGGCGGAGACTTATTTCCGTATCAACCAGATTCAACCAGACATGCGAATCCGATTGGCTGAAATCTCGATGGAGGGGGCAACCATAAATTGGTTTTTAATGCTTCTGGACATATACCCTACTCTGACTTGGGATCAATTCAAGGAAGAAATGATGAGGAGATTTAGTAGTACATGTTCTTCTGGACCTTTTGAAGATTTGGCAGATCTGAGACAAACCGGTACCGTGGAGGAGTATATCGAGCTTTTTGAGATGGTAGCTGCTACTGCACCGGGCCTCCCTGAGCAGCAATACGTAGGCTACTTTGTTAGCGGTTTGAAGGCGGAGATCAAAGGCTGGTTGAAGGTTCACCAACCCACCGTTCGTGTGGAGGCCATGCGCTTGGCGCGTTCCATTGAAGCAACGCTGCAGTTCGGCAAGGGAGGGGGGCACCGATCATGGCCACAACCATTTAAGGAGAAAGACGGGGTGAGCAAGGCTCCCCAGACCCATTCAAACTGGACTGGGCTGGATCGTTTTGGACCAGTAAGCCCACCAGCCATTAACTTCCCAAACCCAACACAGCACAAATTCAACCCAACCAATTCTGAACCACATCGGTTCCTCCCTTCTCCTTCAAGGGAGTCACAGCGAGGGGGACAACGGAGAGCAGGAATGCGCCAACTATCCAAGACCGAATGGGAAGAACGGCGAAGGAAGGGTCTCTGTTTCCAGTGCGGTCAAACATACTCACCCCAACATAAATGTCCACAAGGCCAGCTGAGGGTGATGTTACTGGGTGACGGAGAGGAGGTTGAAGATGAAGAGGAGTACTACGAGGCAGAGGCGGAAATGGAGGAAGTACGGGCAGACGGGGAATGCAAAATCTTGGAGTTACAAAGTGTAGGAGTGTTGGAGAGTACTGGATTAAACACCATCAAATTGTTGGGCGCCATCAATGGAGTCCCAACGTTGATGCTGGTGGACAGTGGAGCCACCCACAATTTCATCTCCAGCCAGCTTGCAACCATGCTTGGCATCCAGGTATGTACCATCAAACCTCTTCGTATTCGATTAGGGGATGGGAAACAGATAGAGATTGACAAACGGTGCTCAGGGTTAAATATTCAAATAAATGGCTATTGTGGCACTGTGGAAGCTTTGGTAACTGATTTGGGTGGGTTAGATGTAATACTGGGTGTTGAGTGGTTGAGTACCCTGGGAGATATAACAGCAAATTGGGCGTTGGGCAAAATAACTTTCCAGGATGGTGATAAACGGATAGAATTAAGGGGGGTCACAAAGGCACAGAGAGTTATTCATTCCCTCCAAGGATGGGTCAACGGTCACTTGCACCATCTAATTGGAGAGGAAGAGGGGACAAACTCTATGTTGCAGGAGTCAGTGCCTCATCTGAAAATGGAACAACGACTTCAACTAGGACTGTTATTTGAGAGACATCAATCTGTTTTTCATGAACCAGCTGGTTTACCACCAAAACGTTCTGTGGAACATAGGATTATCCTCCAGCAGGATCAGGGACCGGTATGTGTTCGACCTTACCGATACCCGCACCACCATAAGACAGAAATTCAGCGACAGGTGCAGGAGATGTTAACCAAGGGTATTATCCGACCAAGTCAGAGTCCTTTTTCCAGTCCAGTAATTTTGGTCAAGAAGAAAGATGACTCTTGGCGCATGTGTGTGGACTACAGGGCCTTAAACAAAGTTACAATTCCGGATAAATATCCCATACCTGTAATTGAGGAACTCTTTGATGAGTTGAATGGAGCTAAATTTTTCACTAAGTTGGATCTAAAATCCGGGGTACCATCAAATCAGGGTATATGAAGGGGATGTGGCAAAGACAGCTTTCCGAACTCATGATGGCCATTACGAATTTCTGGTAATGCCATTCGGTTTGACAAACGCACCAGCCACTTTTCAGTCAGCAATGAATGATATATTCCGACCTCTACTTCGCCAATGTGTCTTGGTGTTTTTTGACGACATTTTGGTTTACAGCAAGACGTGGGAGGACCATTTGAATAATGTGGACGCTGTTCTTCAAATCCTAGCAGCTAACCAGTATGTATTGAACTCCAAGAAATGCCACTTTGGTCAGTCATCTGTGGAGTATTTGGGGCATGTAATTGATGGGGCTGGAGTTCGTGTGGATGCTAGCAAAACACAAGCTGTCCAGGATTGGCCAATACCGACTACTGTTAAAGGAGTGAGAGGATTTCTGGGCCTCACCGGGTATTACCGAAAGTTTATCGAGGGATATGGAAAGATTGCCAAGCCACTCACTGAGTTAACCAAAAAAGGTGCTTTCCATTGGAACACAGCAGCACAAGAGGCATTTAACCTCCTAAAAAAGAAGCTGGTCACAGCACCTTTGCTGGTCCTTCCGGATTTTTCAAAGCAATTTGAGATAGAATGTGACGCCTCGGGTTGTGCTATAGGAGCAGTTCTCATGCAAGATCGACGGCCTATTGCCTATTTTAGTAAAGCCTTGTCTGCTCAGAATTTAATTAAGTCGGCTTATGAGAAGGAAGTGATGGCGATAGTCTTGGCTGTCCTACATTGGCGTCCTTATCTTTTGGGGCAGACCTTCATTGTTTACACGGATCAGCAGAGCATTCGACAGCTGCTTCACCAACGAATCACAACACAGGACCAACAAAATTGGTTAGCAAAATTGATGGGATATAAGTTCGAAGTCCGCTACAAACCTGGTAGGGAGAACCGGGCAGCGGATGCGTTGTCTCGACTGTCCAATGCAGGCGACCTCCAAACCATGACTGTTAGTCCATTATGGGTAGGAGGGCAGGAGTTATTGCATGGGGTTGACTCGGACTCCCAAATCCAGCAAATCCTAAAGGATCTACAAAGCGACCCTTCTTCCCATCCGGGTTTTACGGTGCATCATGGGCTGCTGTATTACAAAACTAGGCTGGTTATTCCATCTAACTCGGCTTGGATTCCCCAATTACTTGAGGAATTCCACAACAGCCCCTTAGGAGGACACTCCGGCTACTACAGGACCTACCGAAGGTTGGCTGCTGTCGTTTACTGGTTTGGCATGACAAAGGCTGTCCAACGGTTTGTCCAAAACTGTGACACTTGCCAACGTTACAAGGCATCTACCCTAGTCCCTGGGGGATTGTTACAGCCACTGCCTATACCAGCAAAGGTTTGGGAGGAGGTCTCAATGGACTTCATAACGGGGTTACCAAGGTCAAGGGGGTTCGATACAGTGTGGGTGGTAGTGGACCGGTTATCTAAATATAGCCACTTTATTCCATTAAAACATCCTTACACAGCACGAACTTTGGCTGAGGTTTTCCTTCGTGAAATCATTCGCCTTCATGGGCTACCTAAATCAATTTTGAGTGATAGGGACCCTCTGTTCATAAGCCGTTTTTGGCAGGAAATTTTCAAGTTACAAGGGACCAAGCTCACTTTCAGTTCAGCATACCATCCACAAACCGATGGCCAAACTGAGGTTGTCAATCGGTGTCTCGAGACTTATTTGCGCTGTTTTGCAACTGATCAACCAAAGACTTGGTCATTTTGGCTCCCTTGGGCAGAATTTTGGTACAACTCTACCTACCATCATTCCATTGGAACTACACCTTTCGAGACAGTGTATGGCAGAAAAGCTCCAACAGTTTTCCAATATGTTCCAGGAGAAATACAGGTAGCTGCTGTAGGAAGAGAGTTGTCGGATAGAGATGAAGCATTACGCCAACTCAAGACACATCTCGCTTGGGCCCAATCCAAAATGAAGAGTCAGGCGGATCAGCATCGTCGTCATGTGGAGTTTGCTGTGGGTGAGTATGTATTTGTCAAATTACGTCCCCAAAGACAGCTATCCATCACTTCTAGGATCACTCCAAAACTGGCGCCACGATTCTATGGGCCCTTTCAAGTATTGCAGCGTATTGGCACGGTCGCATACAAGCTGGAGCTGCCTGCTGGAGCCAAAATTCACCCAGTTTTTCATGTGTCGCTACTGAAAAAAGCACACGGAACTGCACCAACAACCACTACTCTTCCTGCTGGGTTGGAACCGGACGAGGCAAGTAGCCCACTTCCTTGTTGTATTTTAGCTCATCGTACCATCACAAAATATGGCGAAGCTGTCCCCCAATGGCTTATTCAGTGGCAAGATGGTGGACCCGATCATGCTACCTGGGAAGATGTCTTCACCATCCGCAACCAATTTCCCAATTTAAGTCTTGAGGACAAGACTGTTTTACCACCCCCCGGCAATGATGAAGATGTTGATCATGGAGAAGGTGGGCTGGTCCCAAGGCTCAAGACATGGAGGGTGTACACCCGAAGGCCCAAGACCACGAAGGAAAGAGAGGCTGCTGAGCTGGAAGAGGGGGGTTATGCATGAAGAGGAAAAAGAGGAGGAGGGGAGAGTAATTATAAATACTCTCTCGGTCATGGAAAGAAGCACGTTTTTGAGTGGTTATTTTGGGGAAGAGGAGCAGAGTCTGCTTTGGGGTGCAGGGTTTAGTGCCTTCACCATTTTAGTGTTCTTATTGTTTTGTTTTCTCATTTTATGAACTGTAAGGAATCCTCTCTATCATTGTGAGGTCCTACTGCTGTATGAGACAGTTATTCCATTAATACAGCTTATCTTTTATTCATTTGTTTGATTACTTGTTGTGAGATTGAGATTAATAGCCTTAGTGTCTCTCTTTTGATCTGAGTGCTATCAGCACTTCTCCTTGCATTGCTATTTGCCTTCCTCTCTTCATCTTATTGAAATAAGCACAATTCATATATAATCCGATTGCATAAAAATGGAACCCAGAACTTAGGTGACTGAAACCAATCATAACTTGGAGTAGAGTGGGAAGAAGGATCGATGTTATTTCATCAGAAAGGGCAACGGAAACTGTTAAATCTGTTTTTGATAAACAAAGTTATTACAGGGACAGAATAATCAATCTAGTAATAGGGCAGAAAAAATATTTTCTTTTTAAATATCTGTTTGTAGGCTTACTTGAAACGTTTCCAGAGTCTTTCAAAAAATTATATTCTAGATCCACCTAAATCTCTGTTTTTTAGCATCAATGATCTTCAATGAAGACTAACACAATGATATATGCAGCATAATTTTGCTTGAGTCTTTTTCTTGAATAGATAATCTTGCTTAAGCCTTTATCTATATTGATGATAACTTCTAATTTAATCCATTTTGCTATAATTTCATACCTAGTTAATTTTCACTTTTTGGACATTAGACATAGACACGGTTTATCACATTCTAATAAAGAAATCCAGTTGCATTTCACAATTTTGTCATGCATCAGACGCAGAACAAGGGAAATCATTTTTGGCTTCGGACACTAATTGGCAGTCAAGACAGGATACTGAAATAGATATAAAAGGCATGGTGGCCAATTGTTTATTTCTTTCAGTGGATAATAGGCAAGGCAAGGCCCTCCATACCTTTGTTTTCTTTCTATTATCATAGTTAGAAGAGAACAAGACAAGAAATGCAAAGTCCATTATTAATTTAACAATCTTGGCTGTGAAACATATATTATTCTAAATTAATAAGAACGATAGATTAAAAAACCAGGTTAAAAAAAAAAAGTCAGTGCGTGAAAGTCCAATTGCTGACGATAGAAGAAGATAAAGAAATAACCTACCATCTAGAAGAGCTTCAGAGACTTCATCTCTGGTGACATTCAGTGCTCTTAACAAGATAGCTATGTTCTGTGACTTCTTTGGGTCCAACACTCTGTTTTCCTGCTCAACAGGAGGCAGAACTGATCTTCTTATGGGTTCTTTTGGAACTGAATTTGTTGAATTGAAGCCAAAAAGACTCTCCATCATGTCCTCATTTAATCTGCCAAGAAAGGAAGTGACAAATGAATCAAAATGATAAGGAATTCATATATTGCTATAATGGGTAAAATATTTATTTATTCTTCAGGTTAGATTATTGCTTCCAAATAAACGTACTGAAAGGAGCTGGATTTGAACTGGTCCCACACTGTGGCGCGATCTGAAGTTGCCCTCACTTTGTCCCAATGCAGTGGCTTTAATTTCGGCTTCCCTCCTTCTTGCTCCTCTGCATCAGTTTTTTCAGAGGAATTAATCCCTTTATCGATTTGTTCAATATTTTTGGGTGTTCCATTCCTAGGACATGGCGTCCACGGCTGTTGTTTCGACGACACGGTGGTCGGCGTCGAGGAAGCACTGGTTTTTGCTTTTCCTGAGGAACCTGTTTTCCCAGGCGTTAATACTGAGGGTTGTGGGGGAGGAGGCGGCGGCGGCGGAGGTGGAGCTTGAAATTTAGTTGATTGCTGATTGTTAATTGATCGAAGAAGTGCCATATTCGGTGGTGGTGGAGGCGCTGAGAATTTCGCCCGTTTGGAAAAATAAGAACTCGTTGGCTCAATACTCTCAGTTCTATCCTGTGGAGGAGGAAGCGGTGGCGCCGCCGGAGGTGATGGCTGCTTTATTGAGGGTATGATAACATGCTTCATTTCCGGCGAAGCAACAGAATTAGATAGTCGGGACTTAGGAGAAGTCCTTTTGGAGTGAGGAACAGCGGAATTACCATTAACAGACCTGGCCCAAGAGCCATTACTCACCGGACGCGAAGCAGAAACAGTCACCGGAGTATAATATCCATCCTCATTGCTAATAGAAGAGCCTTGCGGAGTGTAAAAAGCAGTCCCGTGGCTCTCCTCGTCCGACGAAGAAACAGAGGAAATTGGAGAAGGAGGCTTAGGCAATGGTGGCAAAGGCTGCAAATCAGGACTAGGCCTATACCGATCAGATCTCTTCACAGAATTTAGCTTCCGATAAGGCGAAGAATTTGCTTCCATAGTTGAACCACCATTAAGTTCACCAGACACTCTGGTCGGTTGCACAGTGCCCATATAAAGAACACTTGAAGAAGGAACAACAGATTCATCAGCAAATCTTTGAGAATCACCACCACTACCACCAACGAGTTTCTGCGACTCGCTTGGATGTTTCACTTTGTGTCGGTATAAAAAGAATGCGAGAGCCGATAGCATTCCTAAGGTAACTATCCCAACTGAGATTCCAATTGCCACTTTCTTTGCCGGTTTTTCCGGTTGTGTAGCTGTGGGGATTGGAATTGTCCCATTGGCAGCTGCGGCCGGCGGCGGTTGAGTTTGATCGGGAGTTGGCCCAGTTGGGACTTCAGGGAAGAAAGGCTGGTCTGGAGTTGGGAAAACCTGATTCTGCGGTGGAGGAGGAGATGAATCGGGGTCCGGTGGTGGCGCAGAACCGACAGGAAATAATGGCTGGTGGAGAATTCTTCTGTGAATTTCGGGACCAGTTGACAAAGAAGATGAGAATGATAGTTTCAATGAAGACAAAACCAAAAAAAAATAGAAAGGTTGATGAAATTTCATGGTGAAATTCTTAATTTTCTCTTCTCTTGTCTTTCTTTTCCCAAATTCATCTCTTTCTGTGTGTCTCTGAACTTGCTTGTTGGCTGGGAAGAGAAGAGAGAAAGAAAGTGAGAAGAAAAACAACACGGTGTGCGTTTAGAATGGGAAGCATCTTTTGGCTGCTCTATTTGCTGACGTCACCAATTTATGGCTTTTCTCTTTTTTTTAATTTTTTGTACAGTGACGAGGGAATGACACGTGGACAGTACGGAACGATTTCCCAGTCAAGTTTTGCAATAAATGGACGATAGTGGACATGTAGGGGTAATAAAAAAATAAGGATATGGGAGGAGTTTTTTGTCCATCAATGCAGTAGTAGTAGTAGTATACATTTGTTTTTTGATTGATCGACACATTCCACTTAATTCTCTTTTTCTCGCTTGGTGCCGTTAAGTGTTTTCGCTTTTTGTTTTTCCAGTTATCCTCTGCGATCCCCACCACAGTATCCCACTTTAACAAGCTATCCGTTAGCTTTTGATTGGCTTTTTTTTGAAACAAATTGCTTATGTAAATTTCTTAATTCAATGGGTTTCGCATGTATGATATAACTTGTACTCACTATCGAATTTTGAAATTTCATTTCAAACTTCTTTTCTTTTTTTATTATTTTAATTCTCACAAAAATAATTTTTCATTTGAGAGACAGGCTGTTATCCAGTATTAATATCGAAATAAGCCATCTAAATTTATTTCGCCTAAATTTTCTTCTTCATTGCTTTTGATAAGTTTTCTATTACTTCACGACAATCTTAATCATTTGAATTGTGATTCTTGTTTTTATATTAATCTCATAAACCAACCAAACTTCATATGGAGAAATGTCAAGATTTAAGCAAATTAACATGTTTGAACACAAGTTACTTCTGTTAATTACGTAAACGAAAATTAATTACTTAATTTTGTATTCTCTCAGTAGCATTTTTTTTTCTAATATCGAGCATGTTAATTAATACTACTACTATTATCTTTCCAATTTATTTATTGGTATTAAAGCTCGATTTCAACTTATATTTATTATAATATTGTGATTTTTAATTATTTTAATTCTGCTGGTTTATAATGAAAAATCGAACCTTACTCAATTTTAGCGGGCAAGAACATAGAAGTAAATTTAAGAAAAAAAGGGGTATTAAATATGGAGGAAGTTAAGGGGGGAGTTGTGTTGACGGGGGGTAAAGAAAAATCCATGTGAGTGTGACCGACCCTATTGCATCTGTCAATCTCCACGTTAGCGTATGCTTTTGATTCGTTTCTTTTTTCTCTTTTCCCATGACAATGCCCTATCTGCGAATGGACATCCTCTTCCTCTGCCCCCCACTTTGCACGAGACAACCTTATCCTTTTTACTCCACTAGAACTCCCCCTTTCCTCTTTTATGTTTATTACCTTTTTATTATTCTCTTCCTTTTTAACCAAAACTCTTAATTCATATTTATTTATTTTGTTTTTCCATTATAGTTTAATTAGTAAGTCACACTAATTGGTTAGCCATAGATGGCCTTTCTTCAATTGACGTACAATTACATATCTGAACTTGATTTTTATAATTTATTTAAACAATTAATGAGTATTGATAAATTGAAGATTTTAATGGTAAAAAAAGGATTCCGAATAAGGAAGAAAGAGAAGTCGATGTATTTTTAGAAGATTTTTTATAGACCTTATGGTAGGCCTTTATTTTAATTTTCAGAATATTATAATTTTTTCTCATTCCGAGTAGTTCGATTGTTTTTAAGAGAGATCGAAGGTTTGCGATTTCGATATTTTCCTGACGATCATTTGACTATTTTATAATTAGTGATGAGAAAGGTAAAACCCTTGGCCTTTGAGGAATTTGGTTACATCAATCATTGATCAGAAAAATGAGTCTTCAGTCAAGAGATTGAAATTTTAATTACTTCGATCGGGATGTACATCGTTCGACAGAATTGAACATCAATTGAGAGATTAAAATTTTAATTACTTCGATCGTTATGTTCATCGATTGAAAAAAATGAAAATCCAGTCGAAAGATTAAAATTATTTATTACTTCGATCGGAATGTAAATTGATCAAGAAAAATAAGATTCCAATCAAAAGACTAGGATTCTTTATTACTTTGATCGGGATGTACATCGATCGAGAAAATTGGACATCCTCCTGCAAACAATTTTAATATACATGAATTATATTTTCAATAGTTTGTTTTCCTTACCTGTTTATTTGACGCTTTCTAGTTGCGTTTGTTGCATGTTATTTACTTGACTTTAGGCTTTTTGGTGTTCAACCATCCTTTTTTCCTATTATATTTTCTAGTTTCTACAAGTTAACTATATTCGTTACAAAATAAAAAGTTACCTAAGGGTGTTACCGATCATTGTTAATATCACTTGCCTATTTGTCTAATGATTGAGGGTGTTACCGATCTTTGTTGATCTCACTTGTCTATTCATCTGACAATTGAGGGTGTTACCGATCGTCACTTTAATAGATATTCGATCATTATTTTTTCCTACGTTGCTTCGAAAATGCCGCTTTGGGAAAGGTGCCTCTTTAAATTTCATTACTTTGTATTCCACACTTTTACTACATCTCCTCTTCCGTATTAAATTGTATATCCACGTGGCTTTTCACCATTGGTTTTTTGGCAATAGATAGTTACTATAAAAGGGGTGTTTTTCCTTCTTATTCTCAAAGCTTTTTCTTAAAATGTTTTTTGAAACTTTTTTCCATGAAATCACCTGATTGCTACTTAATTTTTTTCTTTTCCTTTCCATTTTAGGAAGATAAATGAATTGCTAGGTTTTTTTAGATAATAATATATTTTTATCGATCTTTCGATCGGGATAATAATATATTTTCATCGATCTTTCGATCGGGCATTGCTATTGCGACTTTATTAGTCCTTATCGTTCTGCAATTTGCCTTGATTAGGGGTCTAACAATTGAGTCCTATTTGCTTTCTTGGTTAATGAAGGAAAGTAGTTTACTGTCATCTTTACCTTCGTGGATCAGACTCCTCTTATTCCTTTCAGGAGTATATTGGGCTTTATCGTCCAAATATCTTCATCCACAGGGTATTATTTTGTAGTTATCCTTCCTTTTCTCCTTTCTTGTCTGGTGGTTTCCTCGATTATTCTTGTACACAAGATGCAATTTTACGATCATCTTTGACATTTATCAATCATTTCGATCGAAATTAATTCCTTTGATCGGCCCTTCTTGATGTTGAGATAAGGGAGATTCATTTTGCAGTCTCCCTTTGTCCTCATCATGGCGATAACCATCTAATATCTCAAATGAGAGACATTTCATTCTCCTTTGGACCTAACTTATACTATTTGGTTCTTTTCCAAACTTGAAATTTCCTTTTCTAGTTTGATTTCCTTCTTTTGAGCCTCTATTTTGATTGGATGTGCGAGAGAGCATATATTCATGTGCATTTCTCCCTTTCTTTATGTCCGATCATATCAGATCTTCTTGCTTCCTTTTCCTATTTTATTTTTATTGAAAGGCAGGAGTTGGTGAGGAAAATTATAGCTAGTAGTGCATTACTTTGCATTTTCCCCTTTTTTACGCAGCAGGATACCAGCTCTTGATCTTTTTTCCTGCATTTCTTGTTCTTCCTTTTGACTTGTTTGGAGATAAAAGAAGGGACTGTTGTTTCATGGCCCCAGTTTCCTTCCCAGTAGGCTACTTCTAGAGTCTCCTGCATCTATTATGTAGTATTTTAAAAGGAAGACATTTTGCTTCCTTTTGGACCCTGCATATAATTTTTTTTACTTTATTTCAGTTTTAAATTTTGTTTTCACCATCCATATAGTCTCGAAGACTTTTATGGTGTATTTATTCATTGGTATTCTTCCCATGGTTGCAAATCCATATTCCTCCCAAGCTGTATGCTTTTGCTCAACCGTTGACTTTAAATGAAAAAATCAAATGATAAATTGAATATTTTCACAATAAAAGAAGGAATTCGGATAGGAAAGAAAGAGAAGTTGATGTGCCTTTGGGAGCTGATTTTGATCGGACTATAGCCATAAGCCCTGCAAAAAGTGCTTGTTCGATTGTATCGGACGTTAGCACTCCGATTTTTAAGTTAATTAGCGATCGGGACAAAAGTTTAGAGAGAGTATGGATAACACTTAGAGAGAGTGTGTGTGTGAGTTTATAAAATGAATCTATTATTTATAGAGCTTGGAAAAGCTTAACAATATTATTGAATAGTTGGCCTACTTTAAAGCAGGTATGACCTATCTTAGAGGTAATGGTAATTTGACAGAGATGCATGTCAGACAATCATATTCTTAAGAGACGAACTCCGTCTCTGGACGAGATGCTGAAGGAGCATTTTGGTGATAATCGATTTGTGAGTAACAGGGCTATGTCCAGCTACATTTGACGGGATCTTCTTCAAAAAGGCGATTATAAGGCAATGGGAGAGTCCAACTCGCTCGTCCGAGAGTGTGGCCTATTTTAGCAGCAAGGCCTAGAGGTAAAGTTCATATCCTTCTCCTTCTTATTTCATTTTATCTAACTTGTGCTTCTTCTCTTATTCGACTGACTATTTCAACAACTTATTTTCTTTTTAGCTAATAAAAAGAGGTTTGCGTTTGCACTGTATGACAGCCTTCTTAAGATCGAAATGTGAGGATATCATCCGTCAGCGGAGAAAGGCAGATGCTAACTGTGATACAACAAAAAAAGAGTCCCTCCTTCTTAGGTCGGAGGTGGAGAAGCTGAAGAAGGAGATCGCTCGACATGCCTAGTATCTGAAAGCTCAGCAGAATGAGGTTGACCATTTGAAGGGAGATGTCGCATGCCTGACTGCTAGCAGTGTCCAATGTAAGAAATTTGAAGAAGAGGCAGCTAGGTTGAGTGCTGAATGCAAACATCTTTCTGCCGAGTGCGTTAAAACCAATGCGAACAGGGATAAGGCTTTTATCAGAATGCGACCTTTTTAAAGATGAGCGAAATTTCTTGCAAACTTCCTTAGTAGAAAAAGAGGTGGCATGGGATAAAAAGCTTGTGAATGAACTCGCCATCCAGGCAGAGGAACTTCTAGATTAGTTAGAAGGACCCAAGGAGGTTATTAATTCGGTTGATTTATACCGCCGAGCAACGCTTTCCTGAAGCTGAGCTTGACTGGATGGAGGACCCAGGAAGTCTGCCCGATCCTTCTTCCAGTGATGATGAAGAGGAGGCTCCTCAAGACCCTACATCATCCCAGCAGCACCCTGGCGTACCGGTTGAGCCTGAAGCTGCTGCATCCTTGCCAATGGAGTCTGCTCCTAAAGTGGCTACACAGTCTTCCCAGCCTCCTGCTAAAGTAAAGGTAGAACATATTGCTAATCCGAACGTAGAACCTGCTGCCAATCCGATCGAGGCTCCTACTGCTGTAGAATTTGTAAACATAGATACATAGGTTTTCATTTTTTCTTTTGTAAAGTTTGCGATATAATGTAACTTGTACAATTTTTATTTGAATACAATGTAACTTTTCTTCCAATTGTGACTTCTCATTCTATCTTAATGCAATTTTCATTATGAGTATGACTTCTCATAAAATCAATTAAATAAATATACTTCCTGAATTCAAAGAAACTTTATGAGCTTTGTAATCAATAACTCTCAGAACCAGTGATTGATGTATTTGATCTGACTAGAAAAAATATAACCAATCGATCTGGTGCGAATTATGATTTAGGCTTTAGGATTAAGCGCATGAACGTAGAACATGGAGAATGACCTTTCAGTCTCGCATTTACTTTAAATGTTGGCAAGCAATTGTTAATTTGCATTCCGATTTGTGATAGTTGCATATCACTTAAACCATGAGAAATTGTTAATTTAATTTTTGACCCTTATATTTTTTGCCTGAAATTGACGTCGACCCTAGCGAATGAGTTGCACATTTTTGATTTGAAATTGACGTTGGACCTAGCGAATGAGCTAATAATAGTTATGCGACTTTCGTATTTTGACTCTGGATTTGTATTGAGCCTAATAGAGGAGCTTGATCTGTAAATAAATGGACTCTAACTTTCACATTTTCTATTCGAGATGAACATCAAGCCTAGCAGATAAGTTGTACCATCCATGATACATTGATTGGGATGTGATGCCAATCAAAATTAATCATAAATCTTAGAATGACTGAGATAGATATATTGATCGGGATACGATATCAATCGGAATCACTAAGATCATCAATCAGAATTTTTTTTGATCGAAATTAATTACGTCGATCAAAATTTTTATCAATTGAAATTAAATAGAGTCAATCATTGCGATCCAACCCGCGCATGGCGGTGATGGGTATTCGATCCAATCGAAGCTTATCTGTGATTGATCATTTGATCTAATCCGCGTTTGGGCGATGCATATATGCTTTCAATCCGATCCATGCTTGGGTGGTGCATGGATACTTTCAATCTGAATCACGCTAGGGCAGTGCATGGATACTTTGAATCCAATACATGCCAGGGCGGTACATGGATACATTTAATCCGATCCGCGCTTGAGCGGTGCATGGATACTTTCAATTCAATCCTCGCTAGGGCGATGGTCGATCTTTTTGTTGGAGGACTTAGGAAATTTAACTATTAAGAATAGTAGATTTCAAATTTTAAGTTGTGCCATGTGTGGCTTTACCTACATTCATTTGCTTTTTTTATTGAGTTGGCAACGTATAGTAGCGCCATTGCAAAAGAGGATCATTTGTGTCATCGACTTCCCTTATACAGATGTGTATATATATTTTGTAAAGGCTGGAGTGCTACCCGATCGGCTCTCTGAGCTATTCCTTTATTTTTCTTCTTTGTTTCGAGGGGATACTCATTTTGCAAGAGAAAATCAAAGTGTTAGAGCATCCGATATTTTATCGTATGTTGCTAGGCCATAATTTCATGCTACCGTAGTTTTTTGCATTAAAAATATTCTTTAATTTTAACCAGATGACATCAAAATAGCCTAGTAATCCAATGCTTATTACATCAGACTATGAGGGCACTAAATTTGATACAATAATTTTGTGAGAAATCCAAGTTAAAATAATTGCTCCTGATTTTGTTTTACCCATGAGTTAGGTGAGTACGCCCTTCTTGTTTTTCTTCTCGAAGAGATCGTCCCCAAACGATGATCTTTCTTCTATCATGTTTATGACCTAAACATAGGGCCTGTGTGGATCTGGATTCTACGAATTCTTGCGCTTATCATCATCGTCTAAGCCAAAGCCATCTTTCATAGCGTCAGGCTATTTGCAGGGGCTTTCCCCTCTAGCCCGATCGATAAATTTCTCTAGGAAGCCTCTTTGTAGGAGTCATTCGATCTTTTTCTTTAGAGAGTAACACTTGTCAGTTGTATGCTGATATCTTTGTGAAACTCATAGTATTTGTTGCGATCCACCTTGTTTTTTACCTATTTGGATGGCTTCTTAGGCCAATTAACTCTCTTATGCTTTTCTTTGATCCACATCAATACCTAGCCAAGGCTGATGTTGAATGGAGTGAAGGTCCAAGCCGATTGATAGCTATACTGGTCGAATATAACCCGTTCGATCTCCTTTCATTTGCCCATATCCTTTGAGATGGTGGCCCTATCCTGACTCATTGTTATCTGATCAGATACAAGGATTCCATTGAATGATCGCCTATTCGGATACTGTAGCCTGTCTATGATGTTGGTCCTTCTTCTTCTGTTGGACCTCAGGGCATCATCCAACTGGATGTATCGTCTAGCTCTTTCCATCAGATTGAAAGAGCTGATCGGTGGCCTCATTGTTATTGACTTAAATAGTGGACAATCAATGATGCCTTATGCCAGGGCGATTGTTGCCATTTTCACGCTTACATTCCTCACCTCTAACATTGTGGCTTGGAATCTGTCGATATAGTCTCTAAGACTTTCATCGGTTCTCTTGTAAAGATTGCACATGTCACTTACTGATTTCGACATCTACACAATAAATCATGTGGTGAATAGCTCCTTGAGTTGTCTAAAAGAACTGATTGATTTCTGAGGGAGCTCATGGAACCAATTCAAAGCATCTCCTTCTAGGATGGTGGGAAAGATTCTCCAAACAATCTTTTTATCGTAGGTGTAAACCTGCACTTTAGTAAGATATTCCGTAAGATGAGTATTAGGATCAGTTGTACCTGTGTACTTGTCCATTACTAATTCTCTCCACTCGGTAGGTAACTCAGACTCCGTTATCTCCCTGCAAAATGGAGAGGCAGTGTTTCTGCAGGTGTTCTCTAACACATGTCTCTTTTAGAGCCTGTCAAGCCAAACTGTTGGAGCTTTTGCCCGAACCATTTGTCCTTCCTGCTCATGGTCGTGGAGGTAAACTCATCTTTGGATCTTCTGGAGCGACTGCGGTTGGATGTGCATATAAAAGATAGGTCATTTTCGATGGATGAGGTGGAGGATCTACTGGGGATGTAGGGAGAGTCTTTGCTCGAGGATATTATCCCCTTCCCCTTATCGTATCTGCCTGGGGTTTTGACCCCTATTCTCCCACCATCATGGACTCGTGGCTCGTTGATGGAGATTTTTCTGTTTCTTCTTCTTCTGAAATATTCATTCACGAAGTCTATTTCGCGCTCCCTTTCAGAAGTTTTGAGCATTTTGCCCTTTCTAACCATTTGGATGATGCTTTTAGTGAAGTAACTAGGAATAGCGCGCACGTCCTTCACGGTAATGGGGGTATTTTTTGGCTGCCATAAAACGGTATTGTCAAATTCTGGAATGAGGTTACCTTTGATGTGTGATCTGGAAGATCTCTCTCTTTTTCTTGCGGGTCTATATCTGCTTTGGCTGTTGCCGTTGCGATAATATTCTCCGGAGGCCATGATCTCATTAGATTTTGAACCTGCCATGTTTCTCAACGAGAGCGCCAAATGATAAGACGTGGAATGTCTTTATCCAAGTAAATAGAGTTGGTGGTTGTAGTTTTCGATTGGATGGTTGGATCCTGCAAGAAAGAGCATCCGGTCAGACCATACGTTATCACTCCAAAGCTTAAATTAGTAGTTTTCTAGAGAGAATACTTAGATAGAGAGTCTCAAATATTCAATACCTGAAGTCACTGTGCGTTAGGCTATTTATATGAGATAAATGAGGTATACTTAAGTACTTGGGGTGTGATAATCGACGGTTGGAGCAGGTGAGTTGCGAGGTGACAGGGAGTAAGTGGAAGGTATGGACACTGACTTGTGTCAGTGGACTGATATGATATGTTGTCCCATCAGTCCGTTCGGACATGACGTGTCTTCATCCTTGTCTTGTTGCTCGCGCTCTGGGCTCATCTATCGATGTCTTTTGAACCCTGCCAGATGTAATGGACCAACTATCTGTACCTTGAAAGATGTTATTTTTGTGGTTATCACTTTGATTTATTTTATTTTTATATGATTAAAACTAAATTTTTCATCTTATTGAATATTTAAATGAGACAAAATGAAATAAGAATAGTGACTATTTAAAGATTGACGAAGGAATTAATAAATAATAAGAAAACTTGCTTTTGTTCTGAAACCATATAAATGTAGTTGAATTACCGATCACGTACATGAGTGAATTATTTTTTTTAACAAAAGATGTATAATGTCGAATTATAAATATATTATTATAAAAATTTAAATTTAAAATAGTTCATAATTTTTACTGAACGGTATCCATCAGAAAAATCTTATGAGTTTTAAAAAGTATATTTATAGTGAATCGATCCTATATCAATTATACTGGTTAGAAAATTGGACTTTCGGATTTAGGGGCTAAAAGAAACCAAATTTACAATTTTGTTTGAATCAAATTTGACAAATTTATAAATTTGGAATAAAATTAATATCAATGAATTAGAAAATATTATTACTCCACGTACTCACCCACATATAAAGAAGGCATTTGAAAATTCTTTTCGTAATGTTTAAGGAAGCAACGGATATTGTCTTTAATTCAAAAATTCCCAACCCATTGGCCAATTTATGACCTTTTTTTTTTTCCTCATGTTTACCCTAATTTTTAAACACAGTATAATTCTAAATTTCTAATTACCAACAATAATATTTTTTGAAAAAAGAACAGGTTAATATTAGTCTTGTCACACATTTTAATTAAATAAAAAAGGAAAAAAAAGAAAAATAACAATTTGGTGTCCAGTCAAAGTCCTATTAACCGACAATGTCGAAGAATTTGGGAACTCTGGATTATATAAAAATATATATTGCTGTTATATTATATAGTCAATTTAATAGACAAAGAAATGACCTGCGTTATTGTTTTTTAGCGTTTATTAATTTAAAGTTAGTGGAGGATAATAGGGATTTTCGTGTCATGATTAAAAGGCATGGACCGTAATTATTGGAGCTGTTGTCATTATTAGAACATAATCACAAGAAACCATGTTTACTCTAATTATTGCCATTAAAATATTTTCCTTTTTATTTTTTTATTTTGTTTTTTAATCTTTCAAGTAATCTTTTTTTATATCCAAAAATTTAATAGATATTTTCAGAAAGAAATACAAGAAACACTTATTATAATAAATTAGGAGCCATCAAATTATAAAAGAAAACTTTATTTATTTAGAATCTCACATTTTTTATTGGATAAAATGTAATAGATTTGTGTAGTTTATAGCCCAAAATAGAAATAATTAGGTGGTTATCTTTTGGCATGTGGCTCCCTATATTGTATATGGCTTCTCTCCGTAGCACTCTCTCAAGCCAAGAATGTGATTCTAATTCTCGCTTGTCTGCAAAAATTCCTCAGGCAATGGTCGATATGGACTATCGCATGACTAACAATTACGCTTAACAGCCACATAAATTGTTTTATTATTATTACTAAAATGGCTTATATTTGTGGTTATTTTATAATAATGATAATAAATAGAGATCATGTTTTAGCAATAAAATATGGACAAATCAGGATAACATTGCACTTTTGAATGGAACATAGAGACAAATATTCATAGTAATAATAACAATAAACAAGTATTAGATCTCCTGTTTTGGCTTCCCACTCATCTCTCCTCTTGCTGGCTAAGAGGCTCACAAGTTTCCTTGCAAGAAGTCAAGTATCCAGATTTTACTTTATGGTTGGCCAATAAAATTCAAGACCCCAAACCTATATATGTTGAACTTTTGTTACCTTTTTTTTTTAATTTTAAAAAAATAATTGGACTTCTTAAACTAATTAAACGCTATGAGAATCAATCTTGGTTTCATTAAAATTAAATTGGACTTTTATTTATTTTTCTTAAATTGTGGTTGGAAATGTGGGGAATTGAATTGGGATTTGTCTTAGTCAAGGCAATTCTTCTTGTTTGCCAGTGCGAGAATGCATGTATAGTAGCTGGGTAGATGTGAACCGTCAGGATAAGGTTTTATTTTTGGTGGCAAATTACATATAGTTTTAATGTAAAATACAAATTTCATTTTGATAGATTTTGTATTAGGGATAATATATAAATTCCCTCTTAAATTATCATTGTTTATCAGATTTTCCCTCTAAATTAATTATATGTTAGATTATTCCCCTCAACTTCTTGAAAATATCATATTAACCACTCGAACTAGTTTAAAATGTAAAAAAATACACCATATACTATTGAAAATGTTTAATTACTTCCCTAAATTTGTTAAAAATCTCAAATTATCCTCCTATTATTATTTACGCGCCAATTGTAAACTGCCAAGAGGGTAATATGATATTTTCAATAAATTCAGGGGGTAATCTAACATACAATTAGATTAGCAGAAAAATCTGATAAATGGTGATAGTTTAGAGAGAATTTATATATTAACCAATTTGTATTGTTATTAAAAGTTCAATTATATGTACATTAAGTATGGTTTTACAATTATTTATTTGCCACCCAAAGCAAATTAAATGAATGGTTAATTTTCTATCAAAATCAAATTACTTCAAAATTAACTTTAGGAGACATATATGGCCAAGAAAAATATATTTCCAAAATCCTAATCTATCATGACTTTTTATTACAATTTTTTAAAAAAAATTGCTTCAATTCTACTTCCAAATCAAAAAGTAAGAAAAAGCAAATTAGCATTTTTCAAGAAGAAATTAGAAATTAAAATAATTACAAAAATAAATCAATAAATAAATAAATAAAAGGAAAAGTGAAGAAATGATAACTTAGTGGTGGCTAATAGTAATTGTTTAGAATTTGCATACGATGATGGGATTTAAAAGTGAAGTAGAAGGGAAGAAAGGCATTTCTGCCTCACAAGCCAAATTAAAATCATACCACCTTTACCTTTATGCCCTAATTGTCTTTCCTTACCTTTCAATCTGAGTTTATCACACCAAATTCTATATTTAGTAAATTAATTTTTATTTTTGCAATTTTTATAATCCAATTTTCCTTTATTTTTTATCAATTTCTAGAAGCTGCATGGGAACTTTTTCATTGATTTTTTTTTCCTTATAAATATATACCTTGATTTCATAGCAATCCTTGTGCTGTAGGTGGTGGAAGTTTCTCATGACTTTGGATTGTTTGATAATTTAATTTTTTATGTTCAACATGCAGTCAAAAATATTTATTTTTTTGGTGTTTAGTTCCTTCAAGAGCTAAGTGATAATTGGAAATTATAGTGTATGCAATTTTAATATGATTTCAAATATAATTAAAGCAAATTGGACAAAAATTTCTTATATTTATAATGATTTTGGATGTGAGTGAATGTCGTAACAATTATATGCATGTTTTTTGCAATTTCCTCCCATATACGATGTTATCATTTATTAATGCTTGAGTCATGTAGAAAAGTTAGTTATATTTCAAAATTGAGCTAAAAACAATTCAGTCCAAAAATTACCATTTAGGTAGCATTTATTAAAGTTGGCACTTAATTGAATTATTTTTCACGGCAGAAAATTTAATGGCAAGATTATATATATGAGCAAGTTAATTTCTTTTTACAAGTTAGGGATTACTTCTTGATTAATGACTTGTTAATATGTGTTGCTAACCAGTAATCACATGCAACTAATAAAGAAAGATAGTTTATTTTCGAAGTTAATCAAAATATAGGCGATAGGATACTATTGTTATTATTAAGATTCAAATTTTGTTCTAATATTATTTGATTTTAATTACCTTGAATTTGGATGTTAACAAACACTTTGGCATTATTTTACAAACGAATATATTTTAGTTAAACTTTTATTTCGGTATAGTTTCAAATGTTTTAACAAACAAATTAAAGGGAAAAAAATATATTTTTCAGTTCATTTTAAAAAATTTAACAAATAACTGAAAAAGTTTTCGAAATATTTTTCAGTTTTATTTTAATCATTCTAGATATTGATTCGAAAAGTATCTTAATTTTATTTTAAATTTTTTATTTTAAAGTTTAAAGATCCTCATAATATATTATAAATTGGGTAAAATGCAATCCGTAGCCAATGGGGAAAACTTGTATGATCCTAATTGGGCTTGAGCCAATAATAAGTCCCTATGCCCATGCGGCCATGTACTTTGGACTTTTGAAAGGGACCTCAAATTGATAACTTACACTGTTCAATCTTCCAATCGGGGCTGCATCACTCCAAAGCAAGATTGCATTAAAATCAATAGTGAATGTTAAAAAAAATATTATAGTCAAATAAAGCAATTATCAACTATCAATAAACACACCAGGAATTTCAAGTATCGCAACTATAATAATAATAATAATAATGATAAATAAATAATAATTAAATCAAGAAAAAGGTTTAAAATAGCCTATGAATTTATGAATTGAAGTATGCCAAATAACGTTGTCCTTTGAAAGGAAATGGCCGGTTTGCACCCACTAAATTTATCCACGTTTCTCTCGTAAGATACTTCAATTCGTTGAAATTATTGTTTGCAGTTAAAAATCTTCCGAATTGATTATTTCCAATGCTCAAATAGAAGTAGATAACAAATATAAAATAAATTTATCAAAAGAGACGTAGCAATAATATTAAGGATGGCTTTGGTGGGTGACTTAAGTTGTTGGGTTTTGCAAACCAAATATAAACTTCTTGTATTTCCCAAACAGTGTACGAAAAGAGAGGCTTTTTCCGATGGGTAAAAACAAAGTATTACTAAAAGCTACTTTATCAAAAGTGAAAGACAAATGGAGACTATAGGTTATCTGTTGTGTCTTTTAAATTGAAGAACAATTCTACTATAGGGAAAAAATCTATACGTTGTAGTGGTTATAGTGGCAGCTAAATTGGAACTTTCTGATGTTGAATAGAACTTTCTTTTTGTTTCTACATATCAATAAATTCCAAAACTCAATATATATATATTCTGATGTTGAGAAACCCCTAGCAGCCGACAGCCCTTTCATTCCTTCCTTTCTTTGCGATTCAGGATCAAAATCCCTAGTAGCCGTCACCTGTTCCTTTCGATTCTCCACTTCTTTGATTCTTCGGTTCTTCCTTCCATGGTAAGTATCTATCATCTCCTTTGTGCTTTAGCTAAAGCTTTACTTCTGCTTCTTTTTGCTTTGCGTATAGCTCTCCATCTGCAGCTGCTTCTGCTGTTTCCTTCTGTGAATTCATGGGCTTTGAATTGAATCAATTCACACCTTGTAGTTTCTCGTTTTTAATTGATTTTGGATCTGGCATTGATTAATTCTGTTATTAATATCTATGTATCTGCAATTTCTTATGGCTTGTTTTTATATGATTCAGCTTTTTCTTATAATTATTTGATGATTGATGATGCTTTGATTTGGTGTTGGTTTGATTGCTTAGATCTAGGTGCTTTGACCCCGGATCAATTGACTCCATCTCCTTCTCAATCATTTATTTGTTTTGTAAATTTTTTGTTTCTTGAATTCACAGCGATTATTTATTCAAACTTCTGCTTATTGGAGATTCGGGTGTCGGCAAATCTTGTCTACTTCTTAGGTTTGCTGTAAGTTTCTATAGCTTATAGTTAAATCAGTATTTCTTGTTTTTGTTGTTCATTTTTTGATACCTGGTCGTGGCGATGAAATCAACTCTAGCTTACAATTGCTTCGATCCTTCGTATTTGCTCTAAAAAATTATAGCTGAGCGGTATTTAAAAGCTTGGCGTAGGTTAAGGTTTAATTTATGAGGCTTAAATTATATGCTGTAAACAAAACTATCAGTTGAATAGTTGTGTAACCGACCCTGTTCGGTTTGGTTAGTGTTGAAGCCAATTGCTTTGTCCATTGTAATTTTTATGGTTTTGTGTACCAGGATGATTCTTACCTGGAGAGCTACATCAGTACCATTGGAGTTGACTTCGTAAGTAATTGTTTTGAAACAATATATTTTTTTTCTTTAATAGAAAGATTAATATATATTTTGAAACCTACCCCTTAATTTAAATAGTGCTATTGCATAGATTTTTGAGCATAGAATTTTGACTTCACTCTTTAAACCCACCCCATAATCAGATCTATGAGCATTGAACTATTTTCCTAAGTCGAAAATACAATGTGATGTTATTGTTACAATTAACTTGTGGCATTTATTTAAGTTATATTAGAGAATGAATGTGGGGAATTATGATTTAAAATTGTCGTTAAATATTTTTCTGTGTTTAATTTTCTGCTTATAGTGGTGTTTTGTCTGTCTTGTTTAAGTTACTGTCTACAATTATAAGAAATTGAAATTGGTATTTAAAGTCTTTAATTTGTTGCTATTTCTTCATCACATTTTAATAACTTGTAATGATGAAATTCAAATTGGCATTTAAAGTCTTTAATGTAAGCTTCAAACAGAAGCTGAAAATACCTCTTATAAGCCACTGATCTTTAATTTTCAGCTTGAACAATATGTGATGCCTTAAACTAAATGATGAATTTATTAGATTATTTAGAAAATTGTGTTTACTGTGAGATAAATGAGCTCTTCTCATTTCTTATCTGATTCTATTATTTATAGAAATTAAATGCAAAAGTTTCATACTCTTAAGTATCCATCTTCAACCCACCAGCAGTTTATTGTATAAATAGTGTGTGGTTTATGATTTTAAATTCAGTGTATATTCTACTATATGTGATTTTTTTAATTAGGATGATAACTAGTTATTTTTTTTCCATAAGTTTTACTATTGTTTTATCGTATAAGAAATTATTTTTCCATTTCTGTCAATTTGTATATAGAGGAAAGCCATAAGCTTTATAAATATTCATAATTAGTGTTTCTGTTTGCATGGGAGCATGTAAGTTGAATTTATAAATATTCATAAACTTCTATCAATTTCTATACTTAAAATTTTTTTGTATTATGTTTTTCAGTTTAGTTGAATTTATTTATTGTTCGTTTATGTGGATGCAGATATAAGGGATTAAATTTGTTAAATTTGTGAGAAAATATATCTAAATTATATTGTTTCAATTTAAATGTATACCATTTTTTTTAACTGAAAGGCATTGATGTATTTTTATATATGGATTATGTTGTATTAATTTTTAAGTTGTATGTATTTTTAATGTATATTTATTTATTATGGAAAAAATTCATGTACCTTAAATGATTTTATTTTGTTGGATATATGGGTCCATTTAGGTTAAAAATTCAATTAAAAAAAAAGCTCATATTTGATCAAAATCAATTGAACCAAACCGAATCAATCAAAATTATTTCGATTCGTTTGATTTTTGGTTCTATAAACTTTGGTTTCGGTTCGGTTCTTATATTATGTAAACTTTGGTTTTTGGTTTGGGAGTAATTATAAGGAATGGAAAATTATTTTATTCTTATACAAGTGTATAGGAAGAGTCAGCATCTTTAATTTGGTCAATTTTTTGATCATTTATACATAGTTACAGAGACTTTTGATGTAAATAATTATAGCATTTTGATCATATTTTTAATATTTTATAAATAATTATATTTACAAAAATAAAAACTCTAAATCAATCCGATTCAACAAATTAACTGTTGACTCAATTGATAGGTCGAGTCGATGTCTGACCCGCTTATGAAAACATTGCTTATTATAATGCAACGGAGAAAACGTTGAAGTTAGCTTCTACGACATTTGGGTTTCGGAACAATTGATTCCTCTTCCTCTGTTCTTTAATTCTTTCAGAATTCTTGACCCAAATCATCAAAATTTGCAGTCGCATCGCAGTTTTGCAGATTATGGACCCTCAATTCACTGGTGAGATGTTCAAGTAAGTTTTTCTTTGAATTTCATCTATAGATATATATATATTCCTCCCTTTTTCTTTCTTTTGGTTGAAACTTTGGCTTTGTGTATATTGCAAGGAATTTGGAGAAGCAGAATGAGTTTTTAATGGAGGCGTATAATTCAATGTCCCATGAATTACATAAGCTTCAGGTTAGCTTCCTTTTCTTTTTGTTTTTATTATCTGTTTTGAATTTAAATCTTTCTTAGGGTTAATTTAAAGCAACCGATTTAATTATTCTTGTACAAGATGAGTTATATTGGTAGAATAAGATTTTAATCAGCAAAGTGATGCGAATTAGATATATGAATTTGAGAATTTGAAATAAACAAATACTTAGAGAAATCTTATTGTCATCAACTTGTTGAAAGTAGTAGTTCAAATTAAAATCTGTCTATATGCAAAAATTTGGACCAATCTATTAAGAACTATATGGAGTGCATCAAATGTTTATTACTCTGGTTTTTGGTTTGTAATTAGCTGCTATATCATCCATTCCTAATGAATCACTTGATAGGAGTAGCTTCAAATGAGAACAATGGAGACAGTTTAATTCAGGAATGCATAAGCTTCACTGGATCTATCTATGGTGTGTATTCAGGTGTGTAGCTTTTAACTAGATTACTCGAAAGCATACATGGAACTGTGAGCTTTCGTAGAAAATGAAAGAATGTGTCTGCTCAACGACTAATGGGAATTTGATGCGTTAAGCCCTTTCAACCTGATCCGTATATGCTACATCCTTTGCAGGTTGAGGAAGAAATGCTGATGCGAAAATTTTATGAACTTATGACTGCTCAAGGTTTAAATAAAAAGGTATAGCTTTCTTCTTTCCTTTCAATTATTGATGTATTGTTTGTTGGTATTAGCTTTTAACGTGCTTTTATTTTTGGCCTCCTACAATGGTGAACAAATTAATTACACCGGTCTGCCTCTTTCTCTCTTTTTCAGCAGAATGAAGGCAATGGCGAAGTTTTGGATGGTGGCCAAACTAGAGACGCCACTGTTGTTGCCGTTGATGATGAAAATGGGCAATCAACCGCATTAATGCCTTCTACCAACAGCGAGCAAGAATGAGAAAGAAAACCTTTGTGAACAGGAACGTTTGATTCATGCTTTTCAGCCATTGTGATTCAATATGTATTTGGGCAATAAATATAATGGCTGTTTGGATTTTAAATTTGGCTATCATTGTGTCATTTCTAGGGTGTCTACATTTTCGTTCAATTGAGCAGACTAGGCTTTGTAATGAGCTGTTACATAGTTTATTTCTTGAAATGGAAAAAAAAAATTGAAATTAGGAAAAATTAATTCGAAATTCAGTTTCTTAGTATCAATACCATGTTTTGTTTGCATCCAGCTCAGGAGTAGGCTTATGCAATCAACCGGACTTTTGCAAAAATTTAAGAAGAGTATATTATAAAATTAGACTCGTTTTCTAATGAAAATATGAAGTTGACCAGTGTCATATGGGAATTTTGGTTCATAGACTGCAAGAGTTGAGATGAAAGAAAAATTGCACGTGTAAGGCCCATAATAGGAGAATGAAAGTTGGAATCTGAAATTTTACTGCTGAGATGTTCTTTTAGAGACTAAATGGGTTTAATATACTACAATGGTTATAGCAATGATTATAGCCATTGTAATTGGATGTAATTAGTTTTTATTAAACATCATAATTCATCACGCTGGAAAACAAATACAGCCTTGTATTAATGTAACATATAAGCACAATTTATGGGTTGTTATTAATTTCTAGTAAATTATAATTTATAAAATGGGGTAGTTTATAGCAATTTCTAGTAAATTATAATTTATAAAATGGGTTAGTTTATATTTTTCTAACGAAGGATGACACCAATTAAACTGAATCCATAAATAAATTTGTGGCCCAATCTAATTATAAACTATTATACAACAACTATGAGTAACCAGCTTCACAGCCACTGACAATTTCCATACTTGTTCTCAATTTTTTGGCAGAGGCAAATGAATATAGGAAGTTTGTCCATCAAATATCCAAATATAATGTCTTGATTGGAAATTAGACGGAGTGAAGCAAAACTACTAAGTTAATCAATGAAAATCCCGCCTCGCGAAGGCACCCTACAAATCTTTTTCTTGTAGCAATACAAAACCAAACTTTCTCTACTGTATCTAGCTCAAAAGAAAGCGGCAATGAAGGGAACCTGAAACAAAATTGTTGTTGTACTTAATAAACATGGACCCAAATGGCTAATTAATTTAATAAAAGAAGAGACGTCCAAAGGATCTTACTTGGGTCACTAGTGACGAGCATAGCAGCCCCACCAAAGTTACAGCTACCTCCATTTCTCTTATTGTTTTTGTAATAGCTATTGAAAGCATAAGAAGCATGAGCAAAAACAGTATCAGGATAGAAGCAATTGCCACGAGGTAAAATCTGTGAACAATCAGCACCGCCATCACCACAAGCATAATCAAGTGCCTCCTGCAATGTCTCCAGGAACACTAGGCTTAGCCACACACCAAAGCTCCTGCACCACTCCTCCCGCCGGTGCTGGCGTGTCTGCTGGATTACAAGGTGGCAAATAGCCGTACGGAGAGTTAGATGGGCCACCTAGTGGTGGCTTCTCTGGTGCAAAAGGGAAGGTCATTGGCGGCGGAGCAATCTGGGGAACTGGGGGATGAGGATTTATGGCTATATTGGCGGCAGGGGCAGAGAACCCAATTGAGGAGTGAAGTGGTGGCTGTGAGGTCTCTGGTAATGGTTTTGGCCTTGGAGGATATGGTTTTACAGTCTCAGATTGTATATTTATGAGCTTCCTGTTCATGGGCATTTGTTGTTTTGGGTTGGTAACTATCACATTGACCTTATTAGCAACAAAAGATCCAAACTTTTTCGGTAATTCTGCATGAGAATAGACCAATCTCACCATATCATCTGACATAGGAAAGAAATTTGGAGGTAAAATCAAAGAGTATGTAGAGTTTGTGTTGCAAAGAAACTCTAGCAGAGGTTTAGTAAATTTCTCAGCTATATCATCACTAAAAAGCACAGAATTTGCATCAATGCAAGGAGATGTAAAAACAGCAGACACTTTGATCTCTTTCTCCAAACCCCACCTAGTGAGGGAGTAATAGATGTTCTTAACAGATTGTAAAAAGATACCCAAATGGTGATTTTGAACATTTTGGCAGAAAATAGGATTAGCCACAAGAATAGTGGTGATTTTAGTAGCTGGAAAGTGGGATAAAACATGGGTTCTAAGCCAAGTCTCAGCCTTTAAAACGCTGCTAGAAACCCCATCAATGTCTTCATTGCTCACAGAAACAGCTAAAAGATGAACAGACTGAGACATTGCCCCTTGAGTTCCACCATAGAGGTAGAGGACTTGTACATTTTCTTGACCTGCATCTACAGAATAAAAGAAACAAATGAAGAACTTTCAAAGACAAACATGAAACAGCCCATAAACGACATATAAAAACTTGAGGATTTTAACTCATTAGATAGTTAATATCCTTACCAGTAAGACCCAGAAAACAGAGAAGGAAGAGGCTGTACACCAGCCACCTCATAATCTTCAACATTCAGGATTTAGGGAGGGAAAAAGCTAAATATTCAAAGAAAAAAGAACACCCACTCGGCTCCTCACTTCTCAGTTTTCACCTCTGCAACTGGACAATGATAAGAGAGTACAAGCAGAAGACGACCTCAAGAAATGAAAAATTTAGACTTGGCCACCAAGATTGAATCTTTAGAACAACAAGAAAAAGATGGTGTGGGAAGCCTGAGCTTTGAATAGGGATGATTGCGGGGCGGGACGGGGAGTGCCTCCCCACCTACTACCCCGCTCAAGGCCGGAACAGGAATCGATAGTATTTTGGGGGAAAAATTTTTCTCGTTCCCATCCCTGCAGTGATCTCCATCTCCGAGGGAATTTCCGTCCCGATATAAAAAATATTTTTATTTCTTAAAAAAATTTAATTATAACTAAAATATAATATTTAATAATTAATTATAATTAAAATATAATATTTAATAATTAAAAATATAAATTTAATTATAAATTAAATTAATATAAATTTTAATAATTAATAAAATTAAAAATAAATATAATTTAAAATTAAATTATATAAATATAATTAAATTTAATAATTAAATTTTGATGACAGAAAAATTTTGGGACGAGGACTATAATTTTCATTTTTGTCTCAAATTTTAATTCGAGAAATAATTTTTTTTCATTTTTGTTCATATGAAAAAATTTTTCGAAAATTTTTCATTTGATTCGGAATAATTTTCTATCAAAAATGGAAATTTTTATCGCGTGACCATCTCTAGCTTTGAAAGGACCAAACACCAAACGAGGCAAAAATCCAAGACCACACATACACTGTACAGACACTGTCCAGAGAGAGAGAGAGACATGTCCTCCTGTCTTTTGGAATACGAGCTTGTCCTTTTTTCAGTTTTTGGTGCCAATTAAAAGGGAACACGAGCCAACAAGTACATAACAAAAAGCTTGTTTATACTAAACGCCGTCGTTTGAGTTGTAACGACATCCCTTCCCGACTGTTAACTGCCGTTTTTGCCGCTTTTTGTTTCAATTCCATATATCTTACACATTAAAAATCAATGATTTGAAACTTGGTTTGATCCAAATTGTCGAACTGATTTTATCATAATTCAGTAAAAAAATTAGATTGATCCACTATAAAACCCGAAATGTGAAAAAATTTAAATTAAATAAAAAAAATTCAGATTTAACCAAAATTTGGATTGAACCGATCAATCACAAAACTGTATATTTTGTGTCAGAAACTCAAAGTTCCTAAAACGCATAAATTCAGATTTAACCAAAATTTGGATTGAACCGATCAATCACAAAACTGTATATTTTGTGTCAGAAACTCAAAGTTCCTAAAACGCATACCCATTTTCTTCTCTGCCTTAGAAACTCAGGAAAGAGAGGACGATTTTCTTCATTCATTTGGAACAGTTAACTTTGCAGTTACGAGATCACCTGTGCTTGTTCCTGTAATCACATCAAAGTAATATGCAAGTCTTGCATCTTTCCCATCAAGCTCCTGCTCCTAAGTATAAAACCATATTATTAAGCTATACACAATATATAAAAGCAAATAAAAGAAATATAATAAATTTGTACCCGAAGCTGTGCTTCAAGGTATGCAAGGATTATAACAGCAATGATCCCTCTAATTATAAAGAAGCATAATAAATTTATTTTGAATTAAAAGCAAATACTGCATATCAAAAGCTTTTGCCAACAACATATTATATTAGGAGTGAGCAAATTTTGGTTAAAATTGAAAAGCCGAACCAAATTGACGGATTTTTTTAATTCAGTTCGGTTATTCGGCTCGTATTTTTAAGAATATTCGGTTATTTTAATTCGGTTCAATTTTTAAAGATAAAAACCGTATTAAAACCGAACCGACCGAACTTTAGTTTATATTACGTCGTTTTGATTATTTGCATTTAAACCATGTATAAATAATATCAGGAAGGAAGCGTGTTTCACCAGCAGACAAGCCTTTTATTTTTGCCCTAACCCATTTTCTTTGCACATCACCGCCGCTGCCTCGCCCCCCACCCTCCGATCGTCTGAGCAGAAGTTCATCGGCCCTAGTAAGTTTCTTCTTCTACCTTTTGGTTGAGTTCTTCACTTCAAGTTGTCCAACTTGTTCACTAAATAAATAAGAAAATTTTTTTCTAATAAAAATTTATGATATTTAAGGAAAAATTAAAAACAGGTTAAATAGTAATGAAGTTAACATGCGTTCTCAATTCTTAAACATTGATTTAGATCTTTAATTAACAATGACAAAATCTATCCAATTCGATGTTCCAATAATTTTGTAAATCTTCAAAGAAACCGGAGAAAGATTTTCAGAATTTAAATTTGTTTTTGAGCAGTCCTAATGTTTTTGAGTCTTTTTTGGTTTGGTTTTCTGTGCAGGACAGCGATTGTGAATCACTAATTTGTACTCTGCATCATCAAACCTCAGGAATCAACATTCTGTAAGTACTCATTCTTTCTCCTTTTTCCCAATGCAATTCCTTTATGTATAAATTTATATTTTAGTTTAAAAGCACTCCCAGTAGTTTTTATATACTATAGATATGAGTTATGGCAAAATACATAAATTAATTGCAGGAATAGTTGTGTTGTGGTGTTAGAACTGGGTGAAAGTAACTTCTTCGCTGATAGCCTTGCCAAATAAATCATGAGTCGCTTGTCTTTTATATTACTTTTTGTTGGATATCTGTGCAACGTGAATTTTTCCTAATTAGGACATTGAGTTGTTTTGTCTTGAATATGAGAAACCCACCCATCATCGCGTACTTCAATTGCTTATTCCATGAACAATGACTAAAGTACATAATTAAAGTTTTAAGTTCAAATATTTCATCCACACTCGATTCAAATCATTATGTGGCTATCTACTCACAGGGAACATTATATTGGTCCCTGCAATCATATAGCATTTATTAAGAAAAAGAAAGACAAAAAAAAAATCAACTTTATTTGAAATTAACTTAAATCCAACTACAATAAAGACTTTCCAGCGATGAATCGAGTTGAATTAATCAACCTACTAAATAAAAATAACTAACTATGTATTCTAGAATAATCAAAGGGACAAATCCGAAAATACCATACTAATCCTAACAAAAAATCTAATTAATTGGTAACTTCAACTGGGAGCCTGACCTCCTAAACAAGCCTGCAAAATACAAAATTAGTTATTAATTTGGAGATAATATTAATTAATTGTCAACTCAAATAAATAAATAGAAAAATAAATAAAACTACCTGTTGGACACAGTTCGGATAGTAACAGAATCAGGGTTTCCTCCTAATTCTTCAAACAAGACAAGAACATTATTTTCAGGGGTTAACCAATCTCTAGGAATATGATAGTATCGCTGTGTGGGTTGGCCACAGCCAGTAGCACATTTTTTGCCATCATATGTCCCCCTAAAATCGCATTTTTCACAACCATTTTCTGGTGCAATTGCTTTTGGCCAATACCTTCCTATGCTTTTCCCATTAACCCAAGCTACTCCTTTTCCCATTCCAATCAAATCCACCACTACAGGCTCTGTTCCTGATGGCGCATTGAAACTTGTCTACAAATAAACAAATATTAAATCCGTTCATTATTTAAAAAAATAATTAGTATAGATCAGCTCTAAATAAGTATTTATCTGTCTGCATATGCATATATATAGAATATATAGTTACCTTGTACCATACGAAAGGTCGGCCGCATTGGACGTCATTGTAAAAGTTGTGGTGATGGCGAGGAGCAACTTGGTTAAGCCCTAAATCTTCACCATGTAATCCACTCTTGTAAACCCATCTGCTTGTAGAAAGATCCTTCACCACAACATCTGGATAACCAGATTTGCTTCTTGATATTATTAGGATTGGACCGTGAATTCCAGTATTTGTTTCATCAAAATGACCACCATAGTTCTATCCCCCCCCAAAAAAAAGTGTATGTAGTTAGATATAGATATACAAATTGTGAGAATTAAGCAAAATTATTATAACTTAGGTGAGAATTTGTAACTTACAGGTAGTCCAACAGTGGCGCTAATTATAGAAATTCTATTTTCTCCGTTCTTCAAATTAATTTCTCTCTCAAAGGTGAACTCAAAATGACCACTTTTTGCCCATTGTGATCCTAAAAAAGATAATTCAATTCTCAATCTAAGTAAATAAAAAACTGTAATTTTGAAAGAACAGATGAAAATTAAATACCAGCATATTTTCCATTAACAAAAGCATGAACAACATGTCCAGTGGTATGCACATGAAGAATCATACTCCTTTCTTCTATGCACCCATCAGAAGGAGCAGAGGCATTATGGTAATAACTGCATAAACAAAAAATTAAAAATTTCCAAAAATTAAAAATTCTCATTATGTAATATTGAAGGGGGAAAAAAACTTACTTGGTCAAAAGCCACAAGTAATCATTAGTGCCATTAAAAGCAACTTTCTGATCCAAAAGTTGATTAGTAGCCAAATGACTGCCCTTAATAAACCCATATTCATTAATATGAAGGGCTTTTTCAGGCCTCCATTGCCATTCTAATTTAGCATTAGGATCCTCAGCCTTGTACTCCGTTACAGATGTTGGGGCATTAACCTACAATTTTTTAAAAATTAATCATGATTAATTTATAAATTAATTCATAATTAAGTAATTAAGATTATAGAAAATATATAATCACCTTGGCAGTGTTGTAAACTTCAGTTTTGCAGTCATCAAGGATACTAGCTGACCAAGCAGGAATAACATAATCTTTGCCCTCAAAAGTCAATTTCTTATCGTTATGCCAATCAATATTCGCAAAGAAGCAAACTCTCTTCCCTTGATAAGAGTATACGGTAACCTAAAGATATATTTTTAAAAAATTAAAATTAATTCATTAATGACAATTTGCAAGAATATTTTTAATATTTCTTTATAATAATAATAAACAACAACTTACAGATTTGCCATCATGGTCAGTAGTATTAACATCACCATATGTGAGAAATTTCTCCCTTGATTTCAAGACCTCGTGAAGGTTTTCAAGATGACCCCATTTAGGTTGGCGTATATTACCTATTAAAATTAATTTCAGCAAAATAAAATTAGCAAAAATATATCATTAAAAATAATAACAAAAAATGAATTATTATATATCTTTTTTTTCTGGTGGAAGATTATATATGTTACCGTATTCATCAAGTGGAGCATCATAATCATATGATGTGGTGATGTATGGACCTCCAGCTGTGTTGCCAAAGTTGGTGCCACCATGGTACTGAAGATATAAAAATTTATTTATTTTTTGATATAAAAGTTTAATATTATTAATAAGTTATAAGTTTAAAATTTCATATATTATATAGCCAATCTTAACAATTAAATATCCTAACCATGTAGTAATTTTGGACAGTTCCTTTAAGTTGGAAGAAACGTGCAACAGCGAATGCAACATCCTCAGCAGCTCTATGTGGATTTCGATCTCCCCAATCTTGGAACCTAAATTATTCAATTTTAATTAAAATAATTTTGAATAATATATGCAGAAAAAAAAAGCACTAAAATAAATAAATAATTAATTATCGAAACCAACCATCCACTCCAATTCTCAGTCCACATCTTGGGAAGGCTGTGGTTCTTAGGATTCCATTGATCGCAGTAAAAACCATTGCAAGTACTAAGCTGCATAATAAAACGAGAAAGAAAGTTTTAATATAAGCATACAATGATAACAAATAGAAATTAATAAAAAATAATTTTGATGAATAAAAATTATACCATTGGTGACGGGGCATTGTCTTGTTGGCACATTATCCATGGAACACCAATTTGGAAGCTTTGAGCCAAATTAGCACACCATTTCACATATTCCCATCCATCATTTCCATAAACCCACTCAACATTTCCATACTCATTTTCAATCTTTTGTAATTTATTTACAAAAAGAAAAAAATTAACAAATTAATAGAAAAAATAATGAAGTTGTTATGTACTAAATTTAAAATAATAATAATAATTATTATTATAATAACCTGAGCAAGGATTATAGGTCCCCCTTGTGATGCAAAAAGATTCTCACGTTTCATCATGTCCGCAATCAAAGATGTAAAGGTTTGCATCTCACTCTAGAATTGGAAAAATAAAAAAATAATAATAAGAATGTATAATTAAAATTTAGACAGAATGAAAAAAAAAATTATTTGACTATTTGTTAAAGTATCACAAAATTACCTTGTACACATCATTATTAGTTCTCAACTTAATGCCTGGCAAATTGTGCAACCACACTGGAAATCCTCTGAAGTAAAACAATGACGATAATAATACCAAATTAATATTAACTTTGAAAAAAAAAAAGATATAATATACATATTTATTTAAAGAAAAATTAATTACCCATAATTCCATTCTGCACAAACATATGGTCCAATTCTTAAAATAGCATAAAGCCCCTCATCCTTGATAGACTTGATGAATGTAACCAGGTCAAGATTTCCAGAAAAATCATACTGAACATAAAAATAATAATAACAAAATCAAACTTATATATATGTCTATTGATTTTGAACAACAAGAAATGAGAAAAGAAAATATGAAAAACCTGGCGACGTTGAGGCTCATGGGCATTCCAAAAAACATAGGTCTCAATAGTATTAAGACCTCCATCTTTTGATTTTTTAATAAGATCAGGCCACATCTGTTAACCAATTTGTCAAAAAAAATTTTAATTAACATTTTTCAAACTATTAACTTATAAAACAAAATCAATATATAGTTGGAATATAAAGTATAAAATTTTATATAAAATTAAATTAAGAAAATTGACTTACTCCAGGAGTGCTACGAGGGTAATGAATAGAACCAGAAATAATTAATTTCCTCTCTCCATCAATCTTAATAGCTCTATCATCATATGTGATATTATATGAATAAGAAAAGGGCAAAATAGCTAATAAAATAACTAAGCTAAAAGCAGAAAATCCCATCATGTTTTTTTTTTGATGATTTTTACTTGGAATGAGGGGAGAATGGTGGGACTTTGTATTTATAGTGGAAAATTAATGAAATAGATAAGTTCAAGAAGAGATTTAGATTAAGTAAATATCTTTAACTGTGATATTTAATATTGATAAACATACTTAATAATAAAATGATTTTAGAGGACTAAAATTTGTGGATAATTTTAATATTAGAGAAAAAAGAATTTAATTATAACTCTTATAGCAAAAGGTTTAATTTTGTAGGAAAAAAGATGCTACCGTTGACTTTAATATTTTCACATGAGAAAAAGTCTGTACTCTGTAGTAATTTAATATTATCTTTTAGTAATAAAATAAACTTTATATCCATCTAAGATATAATAAATTACAATATCATCTCATTTCATTATAGCTTGAATTTTATTAAAATAAAAATCAAGCTATCAAATACAACTCCAGGTGACATGTTGCGTTTAATCAATCTGACCTCTTTATATTGAGACATTCTTTCTATAAAAAAAATTATTTTTTATAGGTTATAAAATATCTATAATTAAGATATACATATACTTTTAAAAAAAATAAAAGATATAGATAATATTAAAATAATTTAGACTTAACTCATATTATAATAAATGATAGTCTTTTATTCTATATAAAAATCTTGAGGTATTATTTAAAAAAATAAATAAAGTATTATAATCTAATAAAAGTTTTCGCCTAACTCAAACTTATTTTTGAAAAATCTTGAGAGAGCAATTTAACAAGATTATTACGTCCAGCATTATAACACTGGCTCAGCAAAATTAACCATACACTATAAAAATTGTTTCCTAGATGACTGCACAATTAGAATGAGCCCTGTGGGGAGCGCATGTTTCCTAATAACCGGATTTGCGTAAAGCCAGCGACCATAGTCCGGGTTCAGCCATTTAGCAAACATGGCCAGCACCATATGTTGGGCTGCCTGCATTGAATTGAGGGGTGTGATTGCTACCCACTACTCACCCTCCAATTTCAATTGTCCACCAACATCCATGTGTCCTATTTGGAAATATGAACAACTGACTTGCACACCACTTATTTGATCTGTCAATATATACGTGTATTATATTGTATAAAATTGAGACTATCATATATTTCAAAAAGACATTTATCCATATCATCTTTTTATTCTTAATTTATAAGCTATAACACATTAGTAAATGGCTAGTAAAAGAAACGAATTATAGTGCATAAGAATTAGACTCAAAAGTCTGATTTGATCCCAATCGATGGATTTGCCTCCTATACATGCATGGATACTCGTGGGGTCCCATCCTTTATTACGGGGGTTTTAAAGTCTTTTCTGGTTATGACAAATAAAATGTGAAAGAAAATCAGTGTGGTCAAACTACACAACCCTCGATCATTATTATTAGTCTAGAAAAGCATGCACTGTAGCGGGGACACCGTCGCTAGCTTGACCTCTAATGCCGGCCCTTTAGCTACTACTTCTCTTAGGTTGTTTCGTAGAATTCAACTTTACTTAACAAAATTAAATTCATAAAAAAGTAAGCAGTTGCATTCATTGTTATTAAAACCGGACCGGCCGGTTGAACCGATTGAACTGCAAATCAGTTGGCCATTTGATTGGTTCGACTACTAAAAATCAAATTAAACCGAAAAAATCGGATTGAATCAGAAAACCAAACAAAACCGAATTTTTTTGCTAAAAAGTATAAAAAATTATTTTTTTTGTATATTTTCACCCCACACACACACATATATATTTTTTTATTTATTTAAAAAAATTAGTATTTTAAATTTTAAGTATATCACTTAATAATTTAATATATTTATTATATTTTTTATTCATTGTAATCAAATATACATATATATGTATATTAAATTTTTATTATTTATTTATTTGAAAAATTAAAATTTTAAATTTTAAAAATGTCACTTAATAATTTAATATACTTATTATCTATTTGAATTTATTATAATTAAATATAATTATACTCATATATAATTATACTTCATTAGTATTCCATCTAAATATAAAATTATTTTCATGATATGATTATATTTTTATGTTTCTAACATATGATATTCAAAAATTCATAATTAATTACTTGTAATAATAAAATTAAAATTATATTTTGTAACTTATTATTAGAATATGCGTGATATATATTTAATGTTTGATGAATATTTTTTTAATTTTTATACAATAATATTTAAAAAATTATAATAATTATAATATTTTAAAATATAAAAAAATTCAGTTGAACTGATCGAACTATCAGCTTTGTCGGTTCTTTATTTGATCCGATTTTAATAACATTGTTTGCATTCCATATCAACCAACTGATATACAACTTTTGCTGGGTTCACTGATTTAATAGAGGACGGAAGGTTCTTTTTCCCTTCGATTTTAATTAAATTCCATAGTTTCACCCTTCCAAAAACAAGTTCAAATTTCAATACTACTGGACTTTAACACATTAAATGAGTTGAACAAGGAAATCACGTACAATTTGTCATATAACGACCAAAAGAAAGGATGAACATATGAATTTTTTAGAAAATTCTTTAACAAGTTAAAAAAGCGTATTGATTGGGTTTAATTCGTTTTTAAAAAAGAAAAAGCTTATTACCGACCACCACACGTTTTGAAGATAATTTATTAGCAAATATCTGTTTGACAACCGTGTCATTTTAAAAAAATCTCAATAATTTAAGTTAGAGCTAATCAATTTCTCAAATGGAATTGAGTCTCCATAGTTATATTTACCCCATTAAATCTGAACACTTTTGCAAATTCCATACTTCATTTCTTTTTCTTGAAAAAATAAAATTTTAGAGGTGCAACCATGCACCTTCGTCCCAATCTTTTGTATTAACATACTTAGCACCTTCCCTTCAATTTCTCTCCATATATATAAGAACTTCCATATCTTTCATTTTAAACACTATCACTTACCTAAATTCTATCACACAGATATGGCACTTCATGCTCTAAATTCCCCATCTTCAATCCCTTCTTTGTTACCTAATGAAATTGAATCTCTCGATTCTTGGGCTAAAAGAAAACGAACTAAACGTCACCGTTTCGAAGATTCCCTTACTGAAGAAGAATACTTGGCTCTATGCCTTCTTATGCTCGCTAAAGACGACACCACCACCACCGCCACTCTTCGTCGCCCTAACCATTCCTCAAAAGTTTTGTATAATTGCAAACTTTGCAACAAATCTTTCCCGTCTTATCAAGCTTTGGGCGGACACAAGGCTAGTCACCGGAAGCTTACAGCAGCCGATGACCAGTCAACCACTTCCTCCTTCTCCCCTGCGGTTTCAAGATCACAATCTCCTGTCACCAGTGGAAGTGGCAAGATTCATCAGTGTTCAATCTGCTACCGAAACTTTACCTCCGGTCAGGCACTCGGCGGACACAAGCGGCGACACTATGATAGCGGTGGCATCAGCGGTTGTGAGAATAAGGGATTAGAGGGTGGGAATTTGAGTTCAATTAGTGAACGTGACTTTGACTTGAACTTGCCGGCCTCGTTGGAGTTCTCTTCCGATCGCGTTGACCGCAAGAGGAAGAGAAAATTTTCCGGTGAGGATGAGGTGGAGAGTTCTGGTTTTGAGATCCCACGCGACTTGCAATGATAGTGGACTTTTTGAGCTTTTAATTCATGTGTAATTATTTTTGTACATGTAAATTATTGAAGAAATTTTGATAACCATCATCAGTTTGTTTAAATTATCACTTTTTTATTCTTGGTAAAATTTAAATTTTTTTTCATATGCACCTCTATATTTTTAATGCAATTTTATTATATATTTTTAATTTTTTTAAATAAAATTAAAATTAATTAATTTGATAATTTAATTTTAATTAAATAATTTAATATTAAATTTAAATTTATTTATTATTTTTTAATTTTAATGAAAACAATAAAAATGATGGAAAAAATAGCAAATAACTAATCAGGTTCTTTTTCATTACCAATTTCGAATTATTTTTACTTAATTATTTTGTAACCATCATCATCAGTTTTGTGTAATTATTTTTGTACATCTCGAAATCTTATATTCTTAATTTATAATTATTAGACACGCTAATAGAATTATAAATTTATAAATAATGGGCTGGGCCAATTAATGATTTTTCATTTGTTCTTGTTCTGGGCCTTTTCCAGTGCCCTTAATCGGATGAAAATAAACATTATTAATTTTTGGAATTTTTTAAAAAATATACATAAAAAATAAAAATAACAAAAAAAAAGCAACACTTACCTAATTTTTTCATTAATGCAGTATTTTAAATAATCAATATCAATTATACAACTTGTATTTTCAAAAAATACAACTTTTTCAATTCTTATTAAATTTTTTATTTTCACTCACTTTTCTAATTTTTCACCTTCCTAATTTCCTACCATCATCTACTTTCACTCTCCTCTCTCCTGATAACCGCCACTTCCAGCCTTTCCGATCACCGGCTACTCTACATCTCCATCCGGCTATACTCTTCTTCTTTGAGATTTTTTCAACATATTCTTCTATCTAATCTCTCTACTAAAATCGTAGAAAAACTTGACACTCTAAATCTGATTTTGTTTTTCTTCCTTTCTATTTAATATTTTGTTTTGCTTTTCAATGATAATGAGTGATTAAATGGTTTTTTGCCAATTAGTATTTTCAGTCTATTAAGTATTTATTAAAAGTCCTAATATAAGTTTTATTAGACTCGGATTTAGTATTTTGATGTTCTTAGACTCAGATTTGGTATTTTATTTTGTTTAGAAAAAAATAGGATAATATTTGATCTGTTTTCTTATTTATTTGTTTCTTAGATAGTTTTGCATTTGCATTTGTTTAGAAAAATATGCCATGGAACTTGAGAGTGTCCCAATGCATGGACCATGCCTAGTGTTTAAAATCATGCTCATTCATTTTCTTATTCCTCTTCATTCTCAAAACAGAGTTGGTTGGTTGCCTTTAAATAATGGGACTAATAGTATCCATGGTATATTACTTGCATCTATCAATCATTCTAATGTTTCTCTTTCTGTTCTTTGATTTACACAATCTACAAACTGTTACACCATATATTACTACCTTTTTTAATGCTTGTATCCTAATAACTTATATAATCTACCTTGTAATGTTTTGCAACTTGCAAGGACATCAAACCATATTATCTCAGGCATCAATCATTTGATTTTTTTACCCCTCTGGCTCAAGGCTATGTCTTGAGACTCAAGGCTTTCCAAATGCTATTAACCAACCAAATTTCCCTTCTATTGTTGTTCATCCGAGTGAAAAGTACAGGCACACAATGATGTTTGAGTTTTTAGTAAAGCAGATTAATATTGCCTTTTCACAATTGAGTAGAGAGGTAATTTTCACTTTAGTAGATTTAATGCTTGTCTATTAGGAGCTACAGGCTCTTTTTTTTTTTTTTTTTTTTGCAAGGTTTTGGTGGATTTCATGTAGAAATTTAATTTACAATTTAAAGGGAAAATGTTATGATTTACAGATCTCTTAATTGAATTGGTATAGTTCATCTCTTCAAGGATGGATCTTAACTCTTTTTATCTTTGGGATTTGCGGTGATGGCAACTCTATATACTTAAGAAACTGTAAGATTGTGAAGAACTAATTGTGCGTACTTGCCAAAATTAAATAAGTTTTTAGTTGATTCTTTTCACTATAATATAAAAACCTGGATGATGTCTGGCTTATTTGATTGTTATGTATGAAACATATTTTCAATATCTCTTTTGAGAAATTAAAAAATATCTTGGAGATTACATGATTATTTTTATCTTGCTAAAATTGTCGGTTTAAGTGATCATATGCATCAATTTAGCAAGGTTTTATACTTTCATGGAAGAAATGGGATTTTCTTTACCTTAATTATTTTCCTATAAAAGTTGATAACTCAGATATGGAAGTATGCACTTTTAGGGTAACATGATTGTTAAAAATTTCCAAGACTGTATATATTTTCTGTACTTTTTCTAGTTTTCCATCTAAACCTTATTTTTATGTTTTAAATTTTCAGATTTGTTCAGTGCTTCCTTTTGTAAGGCATTTTGTCATTTAAAATCTCATATTTAAAATAATAAAAATTATAAAATGCTATAGCCGTTTCATGTTTGTGCTTAATTTCTTTGTTCAAGATAATACACAAATCTTTTTACAGTTTCTTTTATAAGCTACTGAATTCACAATTTCTTAACAAAGTATGAAAGCAAACATAAACCTAGTGCTAAAAAACATTAACAAATTACTGCAACCCATATGATATATGCCATGCAAAAACTTGAGAATGAAGAGTTAACCCATCTTCCTCTCCCCATTTGTTTCCCCTCAGGAAAATAAATGACTTAGAGAATAGTAACCTAAACTACACATTCAAAACATGTAGACTTGTGCCTCTGTCTTTCTCCTTTTCCTGGAAAAGGCAGCTTGTAGGACGTGCTGCAAAATTTCATCTTTACACTACTCTTGCAGTGAACTGAAAAGCAACGAGTTAGAACTCGATACTGACTTCAATATTTTTGTTATCTTTATCATTATCATCCACCAATTGAATGAAAATAATCCGAGAATATCCCCCTCTTTCATGAGACTTCCTGGATATGTTTGTAGAAATCATAAAGTTCAGTGAACTTTTTAGCTTGTATTTTTTAATACAAAGAAATTCAGCTTCTTCAACTCTGAAAAAGGAATCTAAATTAATGAAACTTATTTAGCTACTATTGTACCTAAAAAGATTACATAATAATTGAAATTTAAAGAGATGCTCAATCAATTTCCACTGAAGGGTACTTCTCCAAGACAAAAGTCTCCGTTTCATCCCATTGTGAAGAAGAATCAGAGAAATCCAAGAATGAAATTTCAGACTGAGGTGAAGAAGAACCCACAAATGATTCTTCAGATGAAGCAAATTCTGATGTTATCTCCACCTTATAATCCTCAGCTCCAAAATTATGAAACTCACTTTTGAACATCAATTCGTCAACATATAAAAACAAAATCCAAAACAATAACCATCAACAGTAGCAATAATTAAAACCATAATTAAAGATGTTGAATTTAACTTCAATCAAGATGTAGCCAGTGTAAGTAGCAAGAAACTCTTCGTGAGTTAAGTCTGAAAACTGATTCAGACTTAACTTGTAGATCTTGTTGGGTGCTTTGTTGAAATTCTCAAGATATTCTAAGTTAAGAGAAACCAAAACGTTATACAGACGTTCTGAACTATGACGATAAAGGTCGATTTTGAGAAAAGAATGGACAAGTCGGACGTTGAAGGCTGATTTCAGATCGCTCGTCAAGGACCTTCGAGGGAGAGATCACAGATCTCCAAGTTAATTAGAACCGAAATTGAATATTCAGATCTCCTCCATCCCTGCACCTGACAGCAACTCGATTAAGATCTCGCTACCCTGCACGGATCAACAAATCAAACTAAAAGGACAACACCGATGTTGGAGAGAAAACATAAGATCATTGGAGAAAGAAAAAAATGCAGATGACGGTAGAATAAGAACAAGACAGCTGATACGCTAAAATTCATAAGTTGGGCATAATTTCTTAAATTGTTTTGATAAAGATCGTGGTTTGAAAATGGCATCTCTTGACCACTCAATTGATGCATGGATTGGGCAAAGACTTCTACGAAGATCTTGAGCTGAGGAAAAGGACAAAATGCTCAGTCCATTCTTGTGTCCTTAGCTTAAACCCATGTCGACTATATGGAGAATGGGCCTCATTGCCTTCTGAATCTCATTTACTAGCAGCAGATCAAGGATGTGGAGATCCAAGCAGTCTAAAAAACACGAGGCTCAATTTGCCCAAGAATGGAAGAGATTTTTGCAAACAGAACGAATCTAGATATTATATTTTTACCATAAACATTTTATATAAATATTAGAAAAATATTAATAAGGTGCTATAGAAATAATTCATTCACCTGTAAGCTGGTTGCGTTAAAAAAAAAAAGAAGAAATAATTGGGTACTAGCTGGATACAAAATATTGTGTTTATTCTTTTTAATAAAAAATGGCAACATATAGGGTTTTTTTTTTTATATTTAATGCGATCCGAGAATAATAGAATAGATTTAAATAATTGTTAAATGTATTCAAAACAGATTTAGATATTACTATTAGTACCTGCATTGAATTCGGATATAGATTACTAAATGTGGGCTATACGAATACATTCGTAAATTTAACTATTAAATTATTAAAAATGATATTTATCTTCAAATACCTTATAAATTTTATAATATTTAATATAAATATTACATAATTACTACGTATATTTATAGTATGTATCATATAAATTAAAATTTATTACTAATGTTAAATATATTAAAATTTCAGTTAAATTTTATACATTAATTCGATATTTAAATAGATTCAGATAGTATTTGAATAATTACAATCAAGCCCATACATATATCCATATAATTGAATTTAATTTGAATTTAAATATACATATATAATTGAATTTGGGAATTTTTAAAAAAATATATTAGATTAATGAAATTTGTCAGATTTTATTTAGAGACAATACGATATTATTTGAAAAACGCAGCAAAACGTTGCGTTATATTTTTGAGAGACGCGTTTGACATGTGGCTCCCAAAGATGTTGTCATCCACGTGGCGGCTTCCTGCTGAAGACGCAGCCAATAGCTGCGTTACCTATGTGGCAAGGAGGCCCTCGCCACGTGTCGCTCTACTGCTGAAGATGCATGCACAGTTTGCGTGGTCAATCCTATCCCCCTTGGCTTCCATGTGCTACAGTATTTTTTATTTCAAAAATTCAAAAAATTAATGATGCTCCCTATATTTAAGATACTATATAAACTCCTCCTATGGCAAATAAATTGACATTCCGAAAACAATTGTTCAATAGCAGTGAAGCAAATTTTCGGTAGTATTACAACTGTATTATTATATTTTCAATATGGACAGTTTGAAAAGATAATCTTTTTTAGTTTAATATTTATAATTTAATGCATTAATTATAATTATTATTATAATGTAATTAATATAATATAGAACTTATTAATTTGAAAATAGATGTGATTCGTGAGATCGGGAGGAAGAAAATCGTAGCTATATTAGTTTTTAAATACAGGTATTTTAATAATTATGTTTTATTTTTTCTGATCGTTTATATTAAAATATCATGTGATTAATTTGAAGGAATATTTATTATTACTATATTAATAATATATTTAGTAATAAATTTGTTGTGACAATAAAGTTTGTTAGTGAATATATTTATGTACAGTATTTTTAAAATATTTTTTATTATTTATATTAGAAATCATGTATAATTTATGTTAAATTATTAAATGAATATTTTTTTAATTCTAATGTTATATATGGAATATATAATTCGGAATATAATAATTTAGAAAAAAAATTTAACATTTTTTTTACTTATAGGTAGTTGAAAAATATCATAATATAATGAATTTTATTTGCACAAGGGGGGAGAAATAAATTATAAAGTGGCATGCTTTGAATATGACATATCTACTCGTAATGTTATCACAAAGAGATTAAGACTTAAAAATAAACCTACTCTTGCTGAATTATGTCATAAAATCCATGTTAAAATGGATTTAGACATCAATGATATGATTTTTAGAATAATATACAAAAGTTTGATGTACAATGGATGATCTTTATGTTGGATGGTGGTAGACTTAGCAGATAATGAGGATGTAGATGCAATATATGACAATTTAAGGAAATATGAACATTATACATTAGTGGAATTAATCATTTTAGTAGCAGATGGTACAACTGGATATAATCAACAAACGAATCCTAACGATTATCATATTATAAATGAAGACTTTCAATTACATTGTAATAATAATTATAATTAATGCATTAAATTATAAATATTCAACTAAAAAAATTACCTTTTCAAATTGCCTATATTGAAAATATAATAATATGACTATAATACTATTGAAAATTTGCTTCGCTGCTATGAATAATTATTTTCGGAATGTCAATTTATTTGCCATTGAAGGAGTTTATATAGGGGTCTTCAATATAGGGAGCATGATTAATTTTTTTAAATTTTAAAACCAGAAATACGGTAGCATGTGGGAGCGTTTGGGAGGACAAGACTGACCATGCAGCCTGTCCATGCATCTTCAACAAGGGAGCGACACGTGGAGAGAGACTTCCTTGCCACATAGATAACGTAGCTATTGCTGCGTCCTCAACGTGTACGCAACATGTGGCAGAAAAAGGATGCTGCTGCAGATAACGCAACCACATGCTGCATCTTCAGACGAGTGGAGCCTACATGTCTGATGCATCTCCCTAAGATATAAGGCGACGTTTTGCTGTGTTTTTCAGAAAATATCCAATCACTTTTAAATAAAATCTGATACATTCCATTAATCTAATATATTTTTAAAAAATATTATTTTACAAAAATCCCCGTTGAATTTAGGTTTAAATATGACATGTTTTTAAGATTACCGGATCCGTTTCCAACCGTATCTTTTATCCCTTTTCTTTCTTTCTATACGTAGTTGTACTCTAATTGGTCTCCCCTTGTATCATTGCTGAAGCACGGCCAAGATATACTGTAGCTTTTCTTTAATGAGGTATGTCAATTTGGATAAATTGATTTTACACCCAATTTATAATTTAATTCTACCCATACAAATTTTAATGAAAAAAATAAATTGTAGGATGATAACTTTTTAATTATTACTTTTGGAAAAAAAAAAGCCTATTTTTTGAGATTGTTGATTAATTTGATGTGTATGAGTATTAAATGATTTTTTTATTTATTAAAGGACATTTCGGTTGTAAAATTAATTTTAATGTATTGAATGGGCTTAAATTTAAATCTTTCGTTACTTTTCTTTCCATAAAAAAAGTAATAATAAAATTTCATTCAATTTCATTTTGATTGACTTGAAGTTTCCTTTAAGATTGGACTCAACAAAATACTGTGCACTCTCATTATTATTATTATTATTATTATTATTATTATTATTATTATTATGTCTCCATGAATATGATATATTTCAATATCATTGCCAAGGGTGAGTAAAAAAATCGAAAATATGATTAACCGTAAAATCAATTCGAAATCAAACTGATTTTTACGGTTAACCGATTCGAGAGATTTTTTACGATTTTTTAATTTTTACATTTTTTGTTAATAACTACGGTTTAAATTTTTAAATACTGGTTAATCGTTAGTTCATGGTTAACCGGTTTATATATATTATTTTTATATCTTTAATTTTTTTCTATTTCTCTCTAGAATTTACATAAAATAATACTTTAAAATATATTTAAATTATATTTTTATTTTTATACCTTAATTTTTTATATTTTTCTATAAAATTTATATAATACTTTAAACTAAATTTATATTATATCATTCTTTTTAATTATACAACAATATTTATATATAGTATGCAATTAATTTTTTTATATATATTTTTTATCATATATTGGTGTTCATATTTTTCTTAATAGCATTTAATTATATTAATTATTATTCAAAATTTTATTTGATTTAGAATCAAATATAGTAATTTTCAATAAATATCAAGTCTATTTTATAATATTAGCTATTAATTTATAAAATATGAATTTCGGCTAGTAAATTATGTTTGTTTCGTAATTTTTATATTAAATTATTTTACATATTAAAAATTAAATTGACTTTATCTATTTTTTTTTATAATTTTATATTATAAATTTTAATGACTAGCTAAAAAATATTGGTTAATCAATTCAAAAAATCAAAATCGATAAATTAATTAATAAAATGTAATAGATTAATTAATAATTAATAATTTTAAAAAATCAATATTAATACACTGATTAATTTTTTTGCTTATTAGCTGATTAATCAATACAATGCTCATCCTTAATCATTGCAACATCCAAACTGAATTTGGGCCTTAAAAAGCCCAACTTATTGTCATAAACGTCCTCCAAATCCACGCCATCAAAGCCTCACGTCCACCGCAAATCACACTATCATCATATTGCAATAAATTTATCGATTGGCAAAAAGCCTAGAACCTTCTTTTTGCTTTCTCTTCCCTTTTTTTCTTTTCTTTTTTTTTTAAGGAATTGTTTTTTCAAATATATATATATATATATATATATATATATATATATATATATATATATATATATATATATATATATATATATATATATATATATATATATATATCAAGGCTCTATTTCCAATTTTTTTTATGCGATACATATTTAAGATGAAAAAATAATATATTTGAAGTGATTAAAAAAGAATGTTAGATTTTCAATCAATTAAATTATAAATAATTTTGTCGGATGGTTTACTTCTTAGTAAATTTTAAATTCATAACCTCGAATTTGAAGTGCTTTTTTGCTACCAATTTAAAAATTAACTAAATTAAATATTATAATTATAGAAGAAAACTATATCTAAATTCACTAATGAGCAGTGAGTTTTAATTCAACAATATCGGAATCGTTTGGCAATTTGCTAAATCAGTATATTGATATTATCATTTACTAAATCGATATTATGATACTATCATTAGAAATAATAAAATTATTTGAGTAAAATTTTATTTAAAAAAAGGAAAATTGGAATAAAAACTTCAAAGTTAATTATTATTTTTTTGTATAACGGTGTATATTTATCAATGTATGAAATAAATATTATCCTTTTACCACAAACACAAAAGAAAAAGAACCCATATCTCCGATATTTTATTTCTTTCGTCCAGCAAAAGGCTGCAGGGAATAAAATTTTGATAAATCAGAAAATGGGTAAACCTAAAAACAGGAAAAGAATCTGATGTTCACTTTGTCATAATTCATACAAATTGATTCGTACCTAAACGAGTGTGATGCCTCATTATTTTAAATTAAAAAAGCTATTATTAGGCTTATTGTACTTTGCTATGAAAGCCACCATGGTCATGATTCCTGCCTGCTACTTCGCCACTTCAAAGATTAAAAAGCCTAATTATAAGGATTTTTGAAGTTCCGGCCCACATGATAATACCATCTTTATTTCATTATCATATATCTATAATTTAATTAATCGGCTTTTGGGTATTAACTATTTAGAGTTAGGTCTAATCACTCGACCGGATTGTTTAAAGAGTCACACTAATTAGTTTTCAATCACTCACTTCTCTTTTTGAGATAATTGAGTCCATTATCACTTCACTGTCTAATACTATACTAAGAAGATGAGTTTGGCAAGCAAAGGTATCCGATCCTTTGACATAAGTCAAATTAGCGAAATTGATAATGTTAGGTCTTGACTGAATTGACATTTAATTAACTTGGAAAAACTAAATCATTCTCCCGTAAAAAAAATTATAAATAAATTTAAAGGCAACACATTATATATATTATGTCTTTAAATTTCTTCTAAAAAATGAAAAGTTTAGAATTCGATACTCTTTCCTTAGATTCAAATCAACTAGCCATTATATGTCCGCTTAAAAATTTGAGATTCTCTTACATCAACTATCAACTAAAGTCCAAATTATTATAATATTATCATGTTGATTTTTAGAAATTTGTTATATTATCATGTTACTAAACTAATTAACGGATCTTCGTTATTCATGCAATTAAACAAAATACCCTTTAGTGTAATTAGTTTCTTGCTCCCATGCACTGTGCGTGGCGAATTTTATTGTATGTATATAGAGAGAAAACGATATTAATGTATGTGATACAAATATAATGATTAAAATGAGTAGGGGTGTTCAAAACCTGACCCTACCCGAATAACCCGCGCCGAACAAGGAATTCGGGTAGGGTTGTTAGCGTCGGATAGAGTTAGGAATTTAAAGGTTGTTCGGATCGGATTAAACCTTCATTAACCCAAAAAATAAATGTTTTTATTCCAAAACGCAACATTTTAATAATCGGGTAAGTTCGAGTTAGTTTGATCCGATCCGAACCGATTCAAATTACCTTTTAAATAATTTAAAATAAAAAGAAAAAAATAAATTCAGATTATTCAGACGAGGTCCGAAATTGTGCGGGTTATTCGGATAGGAGTTCGAACTATTCGTAGGGTAGGATAGAGTTGGGATATAGAAAAAAATTCGGGGTTCGAATTATTCAGGTTTGAATTTACTCGAATCCGCCCGATGAACACCCCTAGCCTGTAAATGAGATTCTAAATAATTAAATGCCTAACATTAATATGTATATCAAATAATTATACATTAGCATTGAACACTATACATGCGAATATTACAAAAGTCAATTCCATGTTTAGCTGTTCACAAATTTTTTTCTCTTTAATTATCGACGTGCGTGTATATATATATATATATATATATATATATATATATATATATATATATATATATTAAAGTGATTTAACTTATAGTCATCACATTTTGTTCTATTAAAAAACTGTTGTTGAAGGAATGGAATTTCATTTAAAAAAAAACCGACATGGAACAATTGGTATAAGGTCAAATACAATGATTTATGGCAAAATAGAGCAGGAAAGGTATTAAAAATTTGTAAGTTCATTGAACCGGATTAACAAGATTACAGATTGAGAAATCTTATTGATAATTATGAAAAAAAATCTATAAAGTTCCAATCAAATCAGGCTCAATAATATTTGGTTCGATCCAAGCTCATTAACAAAAAGGTTAAATGTGAGCTAAAAGACAAGACAGAAAGACAGAATGTCCAATCGAACTGCTAGGACATCACGTTCTGTCAGTTCACTGATACAAGCTAACACTCATACTCTCCATTTGCTCTCTATCACATCGCCGCTCACCTGTTTCAATTGCCAGTTATCATGTACCAAGGTACTCAAGTATCCCTCCATCTCCTATAAATAGCCCAAAAACATTAGAGCTCCAGGTATTGAACATCTAAAGCTCTCTCTTTCTCTCTTTAAATTTATCTCTCTAGAAAGCTACTGACTTAAACTTTGGAGTGCTAACGCCTTATTCGATCGGACACTCCTTCTTGCAGGATCATTAATCCGATCGAATCTTCCAGCCACCTACTGTCTCTATTTCAGATAAAGGCATTTCAGGCTTTATCATTTGGTGCTTTCATTGAGAGAAAATGGCAGGTTCAAGATTCAAAAAACACGCAACTTCTGGAGAGTATGACCGCAATATCCAGGACAGACCTAGGCCCTTGGACAGAAGGGAGAGATCTCCCAAGTCACCTACTAGGGGTAATCTCCTCCCGAATTTTGACGATATAGACATGCAACAGCAGGAGGATACTCCTGTTACAATTAGGAAAATGCATGTAATTCTTAGTGATTTCACTAGGAGCCTTGTCTAAATGCTAAAAAAAGGGTAAAATGCGTAGATCTTCTGAAAGAGGCCATGGAATGGAGTTCATGGCCAAAGACTTCGGAAGAAGAAGGAGCAAGGAGATTTCTATTAACGAGCCACGAGCTCATGATAGTAGAAAGGTAGGGGTCAAAACCCCAAGCAGATATGACAAGGGAAAGGGGACAGCGTCCTCGAGCAGAGACTCCTCATACATCCCAGTAGGTCATCCATCTCGTCCATTAGGGACGATATGTCCTTCATGTGCACTCCAAATCACAGTTGCACTAGGGAACGGAGGGATGAGTTCGCCTCAACAGCCATAAGCAAAGAAAACAAATGGTTCAAGCAGAAACTCAAGCAGTTTGGCTTATCGGGTCCCAAAAAAAGCATGTTTGAAGGGAACACCTGCGGAAATATTGCCTCATTATTTTGCAGGGAGATTACAGAGTTCGAACTACCTCCCAGGTGGAGAGACGTGATAATGGACAAGTATACAGGTAAAACTGATCTTGCCACTCATCTTGTAGAATATCTAACCAAAGTGCAGGTTTACACCTATGATAAAAGCATTGCCTGCAGGATATTCCCTACCACATTGGGAGGAGATACCCTCACGTGGTTCCACGAGCTCCCCCAAGAGTCCATCACCTCTTTCCAACAACTTAAGAAACTATTTATCATGCGATTCATAGTGCAGACACGAGTGCCGAAATCTGTGAGTGATTTGTACAACCTCTATCAGAGGAATGAAGAAAGTCTTCGAGACTACGTCAACAGGTTTCAGGCCATAATGTCGGAAGTGAGGATTGTAAGTGTGAAAATGGCATCCACCGCTTTGGCCAATGGCACTATTGATCGGCCATTGTTTGAGTCAATTATAATAAGGTCGCCAGTCAGCTTTTTCGACCTCATGGAAAGAGCTAAATAACACATTCAGCTGGATAATGTCTTAAGGTTCAGCTGAGATAGAAGGAGCAATATTATGGACAGGCTCCAGCACCCGAATGGGCGTTCCTTTAATCAAGCTCCAATATCCGAACGGAGTACCAGAAGTCCTAAAATAGCCTCTACTTCGAGAAATTTGGAAAAAAAGAAGGAGGCCAAATGTTTTAAGGCTGATCGCAGCAGTAGCTAGCAAGCTCAAACCTTCACTCTGCTCAACACCAATCCGACACAAGAGTTGATGTGGATCAACTAAAATCATCGAAAGGTTAATTGGCCCAATAAGCTGAATGAGAGGAGCAAAAAGACCCGAAATCATAATAAGTACTATAAATTATATAGGGATATCGGTCACACAACCGATGAATGTCACCATCTGAGAGAAAAAATTAAGCGACTCTTACAAAAAGGGTACCTTAAGAAATTCGTTGGTCCGATTAGAGGGACAAGTCCCTGTAGACAGTAGGATCTTAAGAAAGATGATTCTGATGATGGCGAGCGGAGAAAACCAAAGAGTGTGGATCCCCATTGACCGTACGCCAGTGTCATAAACATGATCACTGGTGAGTCATCTTATGGAGAGGATCTATCCAAAAAAAGAAAGGGGAAGGGTGTCTATGTATCCCAGACCTCCGAACGGCCAGCCCCAGTCATCATAACCAGTGAGGATGAACGAGATGTGATGTTTTCTCATGAAGATATCCTTGTCGTCAGGGCGCGAATCAATAATTTTGATGTGAAGAGGATATTGGTAGACAATGAAAGTACTGTGAATGTGCTTACCCTCCAAGCCTACAGAGCAATGGGGTTGGCGATCGAAGAGCTCAAACCCAACGCCACACTACTGATCGGACTAGGCAATACTACCGTTTTGGTGGTAGGATCGGTTGAATTATTTATCGAGCTCGGCCAGAAAGCCCTCGCCCACGTATGCAATGTAACATTCATGGTTATTGATATGATTTTTGCTTATAACACTATTTTTGGTAGGCCTTTACTCTTTCAAACTGGAGCTGTCACCAGCATCCGTTACATGGTAATGAAAATTTCGATTAGGGGAGGCATCGCCATCCTAAGAGGTGACCAAAAGGCATCAAGAAAGGTTTATATCGCCATGATCAAGCACCATAAAGAGGCTATGATGGTGGAACCAGGGCTCAAGCATTTTGAGCAGGTAGAGCAGCGAATAATGGATCCTGCGGAGAAAGTTAAGGCAATGACGCTTACGAAAGGCAAGACTGTTTAAATTGGCACCATCATGAATGCGGAGGTTGAGGAGGCTGTCATACAAATCTTGATGATTAACCAAGCATCTTTTACTTGGAAGCCAGAGGATATCTTCGGGATAGATCCCAATGTAATCACTCACAAGCTTAATGTGGATCCAGCTTACAAGCTGATCAGACAGAAGTTGCGAAGGGATGCTCCCGATCGGAAAAAATTCATTTATGATGAGGTGGACAAATTATTGAAGGCAGGTATGATCCGAAAGGTTGACTACCCTGAATGGCTCGCCAATGTTGTGCTGGTTAAAAAGAAGTCAAGAAAGCTGCAAATGTGTGTGGACTTTACAAACCTTAACAAAGAGTGTCTGAAAGACGGCTATCCCCTATCGAGCATAGACCAACTAGTAGACGCCACTGCTGGTCATGCTATCTATTCCCTCCTCGATGCATATGCTGGGTACCATCAAATTATGATGTGGTTGCTGGATCAGGAAAAGATCAGCTTCATCACCGACAATGGCACTTTCTGCTACAGAGCAATGCCTTTTGGATTAAAAAATACTGGTGCCACATATCAACGGTTGATAAATAAAATATTTAAAGATCAGATTGGGCAGAATATGGAAGTTTACATGGACGACATGATCGTCAAAATCAAAAGCCCCGAAGAACATCCTGCTGATTTAGCAAAGGTCTTCAATACACTCAATAAATTTTGGATGAAGCTCAATCCTGAGAAGTACATTTTTGGGGTGCCTTCAGGAAAATTTATAGGCTTCATGGTCTCTCAAATGGATACTGAAGCCAACCCCGATATAATCAAGGCAATCTTAGATATAAAACCGCCGAGTAGTGTGAAGAACGTTCAGAAGTTGAACTGCAGAATAACAGTCCTGAAAAGGTTCATCTCCTTCTCAGCCAAACGGTGCACCCCTTTCTTCAAAAATTTAGGAAGAATGAGGTTTTTAATTGAGGCGCTGACTGCCAGCAAGCCTTCGATAAATTAAATAAATTCCTCACTAATCTACCACTACTCAGCCGACCACTTCTAGGTGAAAGTTTGTATTTATACTTATCAACTTCTGGTGAAGCTGTTGTGGTGTCCTAGTCAAGAAAGAAGGAATCTAGTAGCTGCCCATCTATTATGTGATCCAAGTGCTTCAGGGCCAGAATTGAAGAAAGGTCCGGTTGAACAACTCATCATTTTCCTTATGATGTGCATAAGACAGTATTTTGAAGCGCACACAATAGTGATTCATTCGGATCAGCCAATCAAAAAAATTCTCTAGACCCCGAACCTGAAGGAAAAAATGGTGGGATGGGCAATCAAGTTCCAATTATGGAAGTGAGGTATGAACCCAAAAAAGCAATCAAGGCTCAAGCTTTGTCGGACTTCATTGCCGAATTTGCTGGTGAAGAAATAACTGATCAGCCCCAACCTGCAAAATGGAAAATGATCGTGAATGGAGTTACAAATGACACCCAAAGAGGCATAGGCATCGTAATAATAGGCATATTGGGCATTGCCATAAGGTACGCAATAAAACTCAGCTTCAAAATTTCAAATAATATGGCAAAGTACGTGGCACTTTTGTAGGGGTTGAGGCTGCTCCATGCCATCTGATCGGAGTCTATCAGCATTAAAAGCGACTTTCAGCTTGTGATGAGCCAAGTCTTAGGCACTTTCGAGGCCAGAGAAGTCAACATGATATAATATTTGGCAAAGGTCAGGGCAGCATTCAATATGCTGGAGGAATACGAAATCGAATGGATCCTACAGAAGGTGCTGAGAAATCAAACTATGGCTGCTGATCGGATTGCCAAGATGTCTGCTTTCGAGCAAGTGATGGTGGAAGAAAATATAACCATCATAGAGCAACCAACCTCCTCATTGGATGAACCAGAGATGATGAAAATTGAGCCAGATCAAGAAACATTGATGAGCTCTATCCAGCGATACCTACAAACAGGGCAATTACCTAAAGATAAAGCGAAAGCCTGAAAGGTATCCCGTAAATCTTTGAATTATTCTGTTATTAACGGTGAACTGTTCAAAAAACCTTTTAGTCACCCCTGGCTGAAATGCATAACGGAGGAGGAAGGAGACTACGTCTTAAGGAAAATCCATTAAGGCATTTGTGGCTCATACGAAGCAAGTAAGGCCATGGCAAGGAAAGTACTCCAATCGGGATATTTCTGGCGAAATATTTTCAAAGATGTCCAGAAAAAGGTATGAAGGTGTCAATAATGCCAAATTTATGGAAGAATCATTAGACAACTGACAGCAGGCCAACAACCGATTAGTATTTCTTGACCATTTGACCAATGGGGCCTGGACATTCTAGGACCTTTTTCCCAAGAAAAAAGCAAATGAAGTTCCTCCTTATCACTGTTGATCACTTCTCCAAATTGATCGAGGCAGAGTCTCTCACGATAATAACAACAGAAAGGGTCACAAATTTTGCATGAAATGACATCATTTGTAGGTATGACTTACCCAATATTTTTATTACAGATAATGGCAAGCAGTTCGATAGCTCGATCTTCAAAAACTTCTGTCAAAATCTCAATATCAGCTTTAAGTTCACCTCTATCATCCATCCACAGAGCAATGGAATGATCGAGATCTCCAATCGAACACTCTTAAAAGGTCTAAAAAAATGACTGGGTGAGGCAAAAGGCAACTGGACTGAAAAACTACAAGGCATCTTATGGTCTTACAGGACCTCTCCAAGAGCTGGCACTCATCAAACGCCAATCTCCCTTGTTTACGACTCTGAGACAATGATACCCATAGAAATTAGGAAGAGCCATCGAATCCTCCATCCAGTCAAGATTGGCTTCAGGAAAGTGTTGTCTAGCTGCATAAATCAACCAAGTTAGCAGCCTCCCTTGAAGCTCGCCTAACTGATCAAAGATCTCCTCCCTCTGGGCATCCGGCTCTTTCGCCAATTTTTCTCCCCAAGTTACCTCCTTCTCTGTCAGAGCCATCTCCAAAGAATTCTTCTCGGCCTGGAGAACATCGTGCTTAGACAAAGCCTTATCTTTGTCTGAGAGGGCCTTTTCTTTATCTGTGTTGGCTTTAAGGCATTCAGTTATGAGCTGTGAGCATTCACCCCTCAGCCTGCCTACCTCCTCCTCGTACCGCTTGCATAGAGCATTGTCTGGGGTAAGACGCGCGATGTCTCCCTTCAAATGGTCCACCTCACTCTACTGAGTCTTGAGATCTTGGGCCAGTTGGGCTCTCTCCCTCTTTAGCTCCTCCACTTCCAACCATAAAAGTGCAGCTTCATTCTTCATCGCATCACTGGCGGTCTCTGCCTCCCTCCTCTGCCGAGTGGTATCCTCCCACTTCGACCGAACATAAACTGTCATACCATGCAGGTGAAGTCCTATTTTTATTATCTAAGGAAAAAAGAGGAATATCGTTAAAAGAAAAGAGGGAAAGAGAAGACACAAGCATTACCTTAAGGCTCTGTTGCTGGAACAGCCCGAACTCGAGAGAGAGCAGGTTGACTTTCATCATAGCCTTAAAATTGCTCTCCTGAATAAGGCCTTGGCAGACGATACACCCCTGCTGGTCACCGACCAGTCGTCGCCAAATTGTTCTTTCAGGACGTCCTCAAGGGAAGGAGCCCAACTCTCTGGAGCTCTTCCTGGGTGCCATCGGACGGATTCACCCTAGATAACCTTCTTATCCTTCGCAACAACCCGGGCATCTGCAGTGGCCATGACCTCTGCAGCCTTCTTCCTTGTCACTTCTTCAGTTTTTTTTTGGGTCGTCTCATCTATTGGCGTTCCCATTCTCTGAGTAGTTGGTTAGGGGATTAGGGACGGTTGTGGCTTCTGCTCGTCAGATTCATCTCTCACTTGGAGGAGCCTGAGTGAACACTGTTCTGCAACGATTGAAGGATGTGCCGCCAATCTTGAAATAGTTAATGAAGGATGAGCAGTAGGGATAACCGCAGCAGTAGGAGCTGAAGTTGTCGCAGAAGTAAGAGGTGCAGGAATACTTACTGCACTCTTCAAGGTTTAAACTTCAGAGGCAGGCAAGATCTTCCTTTTTGTGGATTTTTTTCCCCCTTGGCCAGACGTTCAACCTCCCTTTTGGCTTTAGCCCGATCGGCAAGTTGCTTCGCAACATCTTCTCCTCTTTCCATTTCGTCAATAGCTGCATTATGAAATCAAACAAGATAAGCACTTTGTTCAAAGCAAATAAAATAAATGCGTATGCAATGTATGATTTGTTAAAATATATGTCCTCCCCCTCACTCCCAATAAAACACTTAGGTTCTGCATTCCATCCAGCATCAGAGCTTGAGGATCCCATCAATGTTGCCAAGAGGAAATTAGAGTTGAAGGGTTGTCCGTTCTTCGCCACGACATCTATTAATTTTTTAATGTCGATTTCATATATAGATCGACCGATAGCATGGTCTTTCAAAATCGTGGCCTCTATCGAGCGGATAAGTGGCACTTTAAAATCATCGGCCATCCCTACTAGAAAATATCTCTCCCTGAAATCCTTCATTGAAGATGGGATAATGAAGAACTTTCGATGCTAATGGTTGGTGAAGTAATACTCGGATCCATCACTCCAATCGAAAATATAAAAGAAGTGTGTGAAAAGGTCCAGAGTAGGGGCTACTGCTTCTATTTAGCATAGGATTTTGAAGCACGCCGCCGTCCTCCATCCATTCGGATGCAATTGGTTAGGGGCAATCCCATAATCCCTAAGCATCGCTGCCTCAAATGCACCAAAGGAAAGCCTCATCCTTGCATCCAAACTCCACAAGTGACAGATGAACCACTTGTTCCTTTCATGACCAAAAGGTCTCTCTGTCACCGTCATAGAATTCGGGCAGGCCATAACCGATACTTCTGCAGAAAAATTATACTGTGAAGGTATTCTCGCCACTTTTTCTTCTGTCAATCGCGAAGGATGAGCGACAGGCTTTTGATTCTTGTAATCTTCAAGGAAACTTCTATCTATTGGTTGACTACTGCTAGAAGCCATTTTTGGTAGAGGAGAGAAGAAAATAATATATGTGATGAATGTAAAAGAAAATGGAAGGCAGAGATTGCTTACTTACTTGGATAATCTTGCAGAAACTCTAAAAATCTCCGAAATAAAAAGCCTAAGAATTGTTGCTAAGGGTTACAAAAAGTTGTTGTTCGCAAAGAAAATTCGGCAGAATTTTGCTAAGGATCGATTGAAAAGTAAAGAAAAATCGCCTCGAACTTACCTATTTATAGGCAAAAAGCTTCTAGAATACTCCAAATGAATCTCCTTTGGATAGACGCCACATGTCTTCGATCAATTACTACGGTTATGGAGAACGAAGCGCCACCCTTGATATGCACACAAGCATTAAATACAAAATAACTGTTTGAACTGAACGGATGCGTCTCTTCAGATGGGAGCCTATCAAAATTAAAAAATTTCGCCAAAAATCTTAAATCACCCGATCAGACCATTCGGGAGGGGACAAGTGATAACTATGGAAAAAATATCTCCAAATGTCCAATCAAATTAGACCCAACAACACTTGGCTCGGTTCAAGCCCATTAACAAAAAGGTCAAGCGTGAGCTGAAAGACAAGATAGGAAGGCGGGATATCCGATCGGACTGATGGGACATTACGTTCCGTCAGTCTACTAACACAAGTTAGCACCCATACTTTCCACCTGCTTTCTGTCACATTATCACTCATCTACCCCAACTGTCAGTTATTACGTATCAAGGTACTTAAGTACCCCTCCTTTATCTCCTATAAATAACTTAAAAATATAAGAGTTTCATATATTGAATATTTAAAACTCTCTCTCTAAATCTTATCTCTCTAAAAAGTTACTGATTTAAGTTTTGAAGTGTTAACGCTTGATCCGATCGAACACTTCTTACAGGATCATTAATCCGATGAAATCTTTCAACCACACACTTTCTCTATTTTAAATAAAAATATTTTAAATTTTATTATTTATTATTATTATTATTATTATTGCTGCTCCGAAAGTATGTCAGAGAAATCTTGCTTTAAAGTAAACATTTCAAAGCAAAAATATTGACTATCATCATTAGTTGATGGTCTTCAAATAATATTAAAGCTTTGCTTAAATTTCCCAGTGCATCAGAATCTGTGACCATGTGCCTTGCTATAATTACTTTCTTCCTTTCATATATATATATATATATATATATATATATTCCATCTTAAAAAAATTATTCAAAATTATATTCCATCCGTCCATACCAATAAATGTACTTTTTTTATTTAATAATATTAAAAAATTAAATTTCTTAAAATTTTATAATTTGATTATATTTTTAGTAAATTTTCTCTGTATTTATTAAATATATACGTAACTAGTATGGAATAATATTTTAATATATTTATTGATAATAATAATAATAATAATAATAATAAATATTAAATAAGAATAAATTAAATAATTAATTATAATATAAAAAATAAATGAATTATAATTCAGGACAGATTGTCTATAGATATAAGACTAAAGAAATGGTTTTTTAATTATAATTAATTTATTAAATATATAATAATATATTCCTATTAATGTGTGGTAGACTCAATACTATATTATAATATATTTCTATTAATTTTTTCTTTTTCATAAAAATTAAGAAAATTAAAATATTTTAATTTCATAAAAATTATAATAATTGTCAAAAATATCTTTTTTATTTTCAATTATTCCATTTAATTTACTTTCATAAAATTTATAATAAATAAGAGTGAATATATAAATTTATTTTTAAATGTAAAAAAAGATTTAAAGTGGGATAAAATATAATAGATAAAGTAAATTTTTAAAATGAGACGGAGTGAGTTTTTTTAATGCATTATCTAGTAATATAATGATGAATTAATGTAGAAACAGTATTAAAAAAATGCATTGATTTAATCATACATTAATTAACATACGAGTGAAAAAAAGTAAATGATCTAGTACTTTTTTTCCTTTTTAAATGTAGCTTGCCTTCTCTTCTTTACGTCAAACTCTCTATGCAATGGGGCTGAAGTATACCAAATTTATTCATAGAGGCAGTGGAAAGGAAACTATATATCAAATTTATTCATTATAGAAATATATCAAATTAGGATAGATGCTTCAAAATAAAACGTTCCATATTATCTATAAATATTATATGAAGCTGCTTTAAGACATAAATCTACGGCGATGATAAGTGGTAATATAACTATATATATGGTCCCCTCCTAGAAAGGTGAGGACGTTTCCTCTCAATTTAGCTGTAAAGATTATCGATAAAGTCTGATCTGTCGAGACTTTGGAATGAGTCAGTGATTGTGTGATCCGATCGACTGATAAGTACCTGCAAGACAGCAAAAAGTTTTGCCCGATAGGATTGGATATTAGCATTACGATGTTTAAGTTAGCAACTGAGACGAAACTTTTAGAAAAAATATGCATATATTTTCAAAAAAAAGTAATTCAAATTTTATAAAAATGAACCTGTTATTTATAATATCCAATAAAATTGATCAGTATTATTGAATAATTATCTTATTTTGACACAGATATAACTTATGACATAGATAATGATAATTTTAACGGTGATGTATGCCAACCGACCTTGTTGCATCAAAAAAGTCCATTCAATCCAATCAACCTCGTCTCTTATGTCGGCTGCCCAAGTGAGTCATTATTGGGCTTCAATTAGTGGACCTCTTAGCTAATGGCCCTTATATCTTTAATTTTTAGGACGTTATGAATTATTATCATAGTCATTCTCAAATATTTGAGTTATTTAAATTCATATGTTGTTTGAATTAATGTCTAAATATTATTAATATCGAGAAATCATCAATATTATTTTATTAAGTATTGACCATTACTAGCTATTATATAACATTAATAATTTAACTCAGTAAAATAAAATACTATATAGGAGAGTTCTATCATGCTAACTTTTGTATATTCATATTATCATCTTCATTTCTTTCCTAATAAAATTTAACCACTAGATGTTCCTTTTTGTTCAAGTGATTGGAGTTGCTAACTGATGTCATGATGATAGTGATTTATGTTATTATTAGTATTATTATAAGATAGCGTTAGGCAAGAAAGGGGCTTTCAAGTAGTAAATATCGAAGATCACATTGTAATGGCTATACTAGATAATTCTAATTACTGTTACTAATTACATTCATTAATTCTATCAATGCTATGACTTATTTGTTAATGATGCATATATAAACATACATACATACATTCTATGCCCATCATGCATGATCATGTACTTATACTTTCACTTGCTGTAGAGTATTCTTAACATAACTTTATAATTACATGCCTTTATACATATACAAATGCCTTAGATGTAACCAAAAGAGATACAAAAAAAATCAATCTCAAACATTTATGCTACTTCTAATCTTGTGTTGACTTGTGAGATTGTTGGCTTTGTCCCTGAACACATGATCTACCTTGCAAACCTACACGGATAAACACCCGTGCTAAGCTATAAAGCTTAGTGGGGAACAACTAATAACATGCAGATAACTACTTACAGTAATTATTTCCAATCATTCAATAATGATAGAAATACAAAGCCTTACAAGATTAATCAAGATATAACAGTGTCATATAATCAGAACAATAACATACTTTATAATATATTTTCACAAATGGCCTGCTTACAATTCCCTGTGGGTGTGGATAACGGGTGCAATGAATACCCGAAGGTATCAAAACAGAAGGATACCCGTAGGTATCTAAACAGAAGGATACACGTAGGTATCCGAACAGAAGTCTCATGTAGAGACAAACAGAAGACTCATAAGAGTCAAACAGAAGCAGCTGCGATAACCCTATAGGCATGCCTATCTATCCACAACCAAGTCTCTATGTGCAGGCATAACATATCACATATTGCAATTTATTGAAATACATTTCTGTATGTTTCTATTTGAGAAATAGAAACTTACCTTGTTATTCCTTAAGCAAACTTGCATCGCTATATACATATAGAGAACACATTTGCCATATATCTATAATTTAGGATGATTTATAAGCTTAGAAGGGTTTAGGCAAATTTTAAATCCCAATTGAAGTCGAAAAACAAACATAAAGGCATATTGTCGCGCTCGCGACGAATGTCGCGGCCGCGGCGACAATCGCGCTCGCGACAGAGAACAATGGCCTGGCACCACTCTTTAATGTCGCGCTCGCGACATAAGTCGCGCTCGCGACCGAAGGAAATGGCCTAAATAAGCATTTCCTCATGTCGCGCTCGCGGCATAAGTCGCGCTCGCGACACAAGGCTTCCGTTTGATGTCGCGCTCGTGATATAAAACGACGGTACAACCGCCTTAAAGTGATTGTTGTTCAAAAATCCTGTAAATTAATGTAAAAACTCAGATTGCATCTCAATTTCGACATACCAAATGGATTTTTCAGAAAACACTATCTTCTACAAAGTTTTAGGTTTACAATTCTAGTTTTCAAAACACTAAAAATCTCCTCAATAGGACCTGTAAATCTCCAGTTATTCAATAAAAACCACAGACTGTTCACAAAGGCAAAAATCACAACCACAATCAGATTCCAATACTGATTTTCACTATCAAGTAGTGAAAATCAGATTTCAGTTTCTTCTAACAAAATCAAGACACGCAAGTCTAATTTCTATAGCAACTGGAATTTCATCATTTGAGCAACTATATCTCAAGATATGAGCAAAAGTGTACAGACTAGTCAAAGGATCTTTAAAAACAGACTTTCATGCTTCCAACCAAAACTCACATACTTCCAACTTTAAACCCTTTCTAAGCTTTAAATCATCCATAACACACATGAGAGAGGCACTCAAAATCTCTCTCATGACAAATCAATATATATATAAATACACATACAAAATTCTAAGTTCCCATACCTTGTTATAACTCTTCCTTTCTCTTCAACCTTGAAGAGTCTCCTTCCCCTTTCTTTTACTTGTTTCTCCTTCTAAAACACATAAAACACTTCTATGAAAATCTAACAAGCTATACAAAGAATCACTTACATTAAAGGAGAAGCAAGTTACCTTCACCCCCAAAACCAAGTAAACCTTTACTTCTTTCTCAAAAATTCCAAGAAATCTAGAGAGAGAGAGAGAGAGGATGAGAGAGAGTTTAGGATTTAGGAGATAGAGAAGATGAAGATGGAGAGTGAAGACCATGAGTTGGCCGGCCCTCCTTCATCACAAATATCTACCTCACTTTAATTTCCAATTGGTCCAAATGTCAAGTTTAAGTCAAAGTTGTCTCAACTTTCCTTTATTTCTAATAATGCCCCAAAACTTACTCTTTTGCTTTTCAATTAAGTCCTTCAATACATATATACACACAATTAAACATGGACACTAATAATTAATTAGTGTTAATTCTTCTAGGGTACACTGAGGGGCATTACAACTCTCTCCCCCTTACAGAATTTCGTCCTCGAAATTATACCTGTACTGAAGAGCTGAGGGTATTGAGCCCGCATAGCTGCTTCAGGTTCCCAAGTCGCTTCTTGTATTCCATGATATTGCCATAACACTTTGACTAGAGGGATTTCTTTGTTCCTTAACTGTTTAACTTCCCTGGCTAAAATCTGTTTAGGCTCTTCATCATACGTATAATCAGTTCTGACACTGATATCTTGCACTGGTATGATATGTGACTCATCAGATCGATATCGCCGGAGCATCGAAACATGAAAAACATTATGCAACTTTGATAGATCATTAGGAAGATCTAATCGATATGCTACCGGTCCAATCCTTTCTAGGATTCTGTAAGGACCAATAAACCGGGGACTGAGTTTTCCTTTCTTTCCGAACCGTAGTACTTTTCTCCATGGGGACACTTTTAGAAACACTTTATCATCAACCTGATACTCAATGTCTTTTCTTTTCAGATCTGCATATGATTTCTGTCTATCACTAGCTTCTTTCAATCGTTGCTTGACAAGTTGGATCTTTTCTTCAATATCTTTAACAATGTCAGGACCCGTCAACTTATTTTCAGCTAATTCCATCCAACAGGAAGGAGTTCTGCATTTTCTACCATAGAGAGCTTCATATGGTGGCATACCAATGCTAGTTTGATAGCCATTGTTATATGCAAACTCCATCAAAGTCACATATTTGTCCCAACTTCCTGGAAAATCTAAAACACAACCTCTTAACATATCCTCTAACACCTGAATGATTCTCTCTGACTGCCCATCAGTCTGAGGATGAAAAGCAGTACTAAGAAGAAGCTTTGTACCTAAAGCTTGCTGTAGACTTTTCCAAAATCTGGATGTGAACCTCGGATCCCGATCTGAAACAATTGAGATTGGTACCCCATGCAGTCTAACAATCTGATCAATATACAACTCAGCTAACTTGTCCATTGAGTAATTGGTTCGAACCGGTACAAAATGAGCCACCTTGGTTAATCTGTCTACTATGACCCACACTGCATCATGTTTCCTTTGAGTAGTGGGTAGACCTGTAACAAAATCCATAGTAACATTGTCCCACTTCCATTGAGGAATGGGAAGAGGGTTCAGTAATCCCGAAGGAAGTTGATGCTCTGCTTTTACTTGCTGACATGTTAGGCACTTAGAAACATACTCAGTCATATCTCTTTTCATTCCTGGCCACCAATAGAATTGTTTCAAATCTCTATACATCTTGTTGTTACCAGGATGCATGGTAAATACGGTGCTATGGGCTTCTTGCAATAATGCTTCCTTCAATTTTTTAACATTTGGTACACATAATCGATTTCGATAATATAAACCGCCATCTAGTCCAATAGAATATTCTATCGGACCTCCTGCATGAACTGTTTGAGCCAACTGCTGTAACTTAACATCATCTGATTGTGCATCAAGAACTGTCTGCCTGAGATTAGGGCGAGCTCGCAATTGAGCTAACAAAGCCCCATCGGATGCAAATTTCCATCTATAACCTTGTAATAGCATAGCTGCCACCATCTTTCGGCTCAAAGCATCAGCTACCACATTAGCCTTTCCTGGGTGGTAATCAATGATACAATCATAGTCCTTGAACAATTCTAACCATCTGCGTTGTCTTAAATTGAGATCTCGCTGAGAAAGCAAGTATTTAAGACTCTTGTGATCCGTATAGATTCTGCACTTCTCACCATACAGGTAATGTCGCCAAATCTTTAAAGCAAACACAACTGCGGCCAATTCCAAATCATGAGTCGGATAATTCTGTTCATGAGGCTTCAACCGTCTGGATGCATAAGCCACTACTTTACCTTCTTGCATCAACACACATCCCAAACCATTACTCGATGCATCACTATACATAGCATATTCTCTACCCGTTATTGGTTGGGTAAGAACTGGAGCTTCCGTTAACATCCTTTTTAACTGATCAAAACTGGCTTGACAACGATCTGTCCACTCAAATCTAGCTTCTTTCCGAAGTAACTTAGTGAGCGGAGAGGCAATAACTGAAAAACCTTTCACAAACCGCCTATAATAGCCAGCTAAGCCCAAGAAACTTCGGACTTCTGGTACATTTTTAGGCGGTCTCCAGTTTACTATAGCCTCAATCTTCCTAGGGTCCACCCTGATGCCTTCTGAAGACACCACGTGCCCAAGGAAAGAAACTTCTTTAAGCCAGAATTCACATTTGCTTAACTTGGCGTAAAACTGTTGCTCTCTCAGGGTCTGTAACACTATTCTCAAATGCTCAGCATGCTCCGCTTCATCACGAGAATAGACTAAAATGTCATCTATAAACACCACGACAAATTGATCTAAATAGGGTCTGAACACCCTATTCATCAAATCCATGAAAGCTGCAGGTGCATTAGTCAACCCGAAAGGCATTACTAAGAATTCGTAATGACCATATCGAGTTCTAAAAGCAGTCTTTTGCACATCCATATCTTTGACCCGAAGTTGATAGTATCCCGACCTCAGGTCAATTTTAGAAAACACTCCTGCACCCCTTAACTGATCAAAGAGATCCTCAATCCGAGGTAAAGGATACTTGTTCTTCACTGTCACTTTGTTAAGTTGTCTGTAGTCAATGCACATTCTCAAGGTACCATCCTTCTTTTTAATAAATAACACAGGTGCGCCCCAGGGTGACACACTAGGCTTAATGAAGCCTTTATCTAACAATTCTTGCAGCTGAACTTTTAATTCTTTCAATTTTGTTGGTGCCATTCTGTAGGGTGCTCTAGAGATAGGAGCAGTTCCAGGCAAAGTCTCAATAGATAGTTCAACTTCTCTCTCGGGCGGCAAACCCGGAAGTTCCTCAGGAAACACATCAGAAAACTCATTAATCACAGGAACATTTTGAAGATCGACTGTCTCTCTCTTAGAATCAAGAACCAAAGCTAGATACGCTTCGCATCCTTTTCTAAGAAATCTTTTTGCTTTCATAGCAGAGATAACATTGGTTAAGGGTTTTGACTTAATACCCTGAATCAATGTCTCTACTTCCCCATCACTCTTAATCAATACTGTTTTAGCTTTACAGTCCACTATGGCATGATATCTAGACAGCCAATCCATACCCAGGATTACATCAAACTCATGAAAAGGCAAAACAATTAGGTCAGCTGGGAACTCTCTCTCTTGAATTCTAATAGGGCAATTTCTATAAACTTCATTCACATGAATACTATGGCCCAAATGACTAATTACACATATATCATAAGTCATATGATCAACAACAGACACATTTCTACCCAGCTCCCCATTACAAATATAAGAATGTGTAGATCCCGGGTCTATAAGCACATGCACATCAGTATCAAAGAGGGAGAATATACCAGCTATGATCTCAGGAGCATCAGCATCTTCTCGACCTTTCATAGCATAAGCTCGAATAGGAGGTGTAGGAGCAAAAGGTCGATCTACCGACTCAGAAACATTCCTGGACTGGGCTCTAAACTGGCCCGATCCACCTCTGCCTCTACCACGACCTCTACCAAAAGAAGGTGTATTAGAAGCTCCTCGGTTACTCTGTTGACTCGAAACTTGATCCTGCGGCATAGGACAATTAGCTATAAAATGCTCCGTGCTGCCACATCTGAAGCAACCACCGGTGAGCATTCTACAAGTGCCCCAATGTCGCCTAAAACAATAGGTGCATTCTGGAGCTTGGCCTCTGCCTTGTCCTGATATAACACCTCTACCTGAGCCAGCTGTAGAAAAAGTCCCCTGCTGTCTACCTCTAGATGCAGGGTAATTGCCAAATGGCAATGATTGATCTCCTTGAGTCAACCTCGATCTTTTCCCGGATGTGGAACCACCCCGAGAAAAACTTCTTCTTCTTTGCTCTCTTTCTCTTTTCACATTTTCTTCCTTCTCAACCCGAATAGCTGCTTGAACCAGCTGATGATAATCCACAGGATGGAGAGAAATAGGCCCTATCAAATGATCCCGAATCTGATCATTTAATCCATCTTCGAACTGGCGACACTTGAAAGTCCCAGTTAACATTGGTTTTGGTGCATACTTGCTCAAGCGATTGAATTCGGCTTCATATTCAGCCACTGACATACCTCTTTGCTTAAGATTCAGAAACTGCTTCAACTTTTCGTCTTTATAAGCTTCTGTCACATATCTCCTTTTAAACTCAGCTACAAAGAATTCCCAAGAGAGGGAATCAGGTAGCTGAGGTTGAGTCAGAACCAGTTTCCACTAGTCATACGCTGCTCCCTGAAGTAAGGACACAGCACAAGTCACCTTTTGACTGGCGGGGCACTGAACTTCGGTAAAAACCCTTTCTACTCTTTCAAGCCACAGCTCAGCTTTCTCAGACTCTTCCCAAGTAGAGCCTAGAAACTCTTCTGCACCATGCTTTCTAATCTCAGAAATTGGAGCCTTTGGTGCAGTCATCCTATGTAAAATCTGAGCCATATCCTGGGAAATCTTCAACAAAGCTTCCCCAGACTCAACAGCAGTTGCACCACCTCTAGTAGATGCAGAAGATTCTGGCTGAGAAGGATTCGATTGACCCGGCAGATTACTTTCAGCCGACTCATCTACAACTTCACGATACCTTTCCATTTATAACTATAACAAAGAAACACAGGGACAGCCACAATCAGCCAACAACCATAAAATTCTATATCTAAGACACTTGAAATTCCTATTGGCCAGAACCGCCTAAACCAAGGCGCTCTGATACCAAAAATGTAATGGCTATACTAGATAATCCTAATTACTGTTACTAATTACATTCATTAATTCTATCAATGCTATGACTTATTTGTTAATGATGCATATATAAACATACATACATACATTCTATGCCCATCATGCATGATCATGTTCTTATACTTTCACTTGCTGTAGAGTATTCTTAACATAACTTTATAATTACATGCCTTTATACATATACAAATGCCTTAGATGTAACCAAAAGAGATACAAAAAAAAATCAATCTCAAACATTTATGCTACTTCTAATCTTGTGTTGACTTGTGAGATTGTTGGCTTTGTCCCTGAACACACGATCTACCTTGCAAACCTACACAGATAAACACCCGTGCTAAGCTATAAAGCTTAGTGGGGAACAACTAATAACATGCAGATAACTACTTACAGTAATTATTTCCAATCATTCAATAATGATAGAAATACAAAGCCTTACAAGATTAATCAAGATATAACAGTGTCATATAATCAGAACAATAACATACTTTATAATGTATTTTCACAAATGGCCTGCTTACAATTCCCTGTGGGTGTGGATAACGGGTGCAATGGATACCCGAAGGTATCAAAACAGAAGGATACCCGTAGGTATCTAAACAGAAGGATACACGTAGGTATCCGAACAGAAGTCTCATGTAGAAACAAACAGAAGACTCATAAGAGTCAAACAGAAGCAGCTGCGATAACCCTATAGGCATGCCTATCTATCCACAACCAAGTCTCTATGTGCAGGCATAACATATCACATATTGCAATTTATTGAAATACATTTCTGTATGTTTCTATTTGAGAAATAGAAACTTACCTTGTTATTCCTTAAGCAAACTTGCATCGCTATATACATATAGAGAACACATTTGCCATATATCTATAATTTAGGATGATTTATAAGCTTAGAAGGGTTTAGGCAAATTTTAAATCCCAATTGAAGTCGAAAAACAAACATAAAGGCATATTGTCGCGCTCGCGACGAATGTCGCGGCCGCGGCGACAATCGCGCTCGCGACAGAGAACAATGGCCTGGCACCACTCTTTAATGTCACGCTCGCGACATAAGTCGGGCTCGCGACCGAAGGAAATGGCCTAAATAAGCATTTCCTCATGTCGCGCTCGCGGCATAAGTCGCGCTCGCGACACAAGGCTTCCGTTTGATGTCGCGCTCGCGATATAAAACGACGGTACAACTGCCTTAAAGTGATTGTTGTTCAAAAATCCTGTAAATTAATGTAAAAACTCAGATTGCATCTCAATTTCGACATACCAAATGGATTTTTCAGAAAATACTATCTTCTACAAAGTTTTAGGTTTACAATTCTAGTTTTCAAAACACTAAAAATCTCCTCAATAGGACCTGTAAATCTCCAGTTATTCAATAAAAACCACAGACTGTTCACAAAGGCAGAAATCACAACCACAATCAGATTCCAATACCGATTTTCACTATCAAGTAGTGAAAATCAGATTTCAGTTTCTTCTAACAAAATCAAGACACACAAGTCTAATTTCTATAGCAACTGGAATTTCATCATTTGAGCAACTATATCTCAAGATATGAGCAAAAGTGTACAGACTAGTCAAAGGATCTTTAAAAACAGACTTTCATGCTTCCAACCAAAACTCACATACTTCCAACTTTAAACCCTTTCTAAGCTTTAAATCATCCATAACACACATGAGAGAGGTACTCAAAATCTCTCTCATGAAAAATCAATATATATATAAATACACATACAAAATTCTAAGTTCCCATACCTTGTTATAACTCTTCCTTTCTCTTCAACCTTGAAGAGTCTCCTTCCCCTTTCTTTTACTTGTTTCTCCTTCTAAAACACATAAAACACTTCTATGAAAATCTAACAAGCTATACAAAGAATCACTTACATTAAAGGAGAAGCAAGTTACCTTCACCCCCAAAACCAAGTAAACCTTTACTTCTTTCTCAAAAATTCCAAGAAATCTAGAGAGAGAGAGAGAGAGAGAGGATGAGAGAGAGTTTAGGGTTTAGGAGATAGAGAAGATGAAGATGGAGAGTGAAGACCATGAGTTGGCCGGCCCTCCTTCATCACAAATATCTACCTCACTTTAATTTTCAATTGGTCCAAATGTCAAGTTTAAGTCAAAGTTGTCTCAACTTTCCTTTATTTCTAATAATGCCCTAAAACTTACTCTTTTGCTTTTCAATTAAGTCCTTCAATACATATATACACACAATTAAACATGGACACTAATAATTAATTAGTGTTAATTCTTCTAGGGTACACTGAGGGGCATTACACACATGGTATGGGTCAAAGTTTTTGCATAGGCCACAACACAAGATGACATGCATCCATCCACTCTGTGCTTTGCTTTCTCTCTTTCTCTAACGTGGTTTCACTTCCCTTTTGAAAAATAATAATAAAAATTAAAAATAAAAACAATTCTCTGGTGTTTGTATCCCATTTTGAATCTACAATACTTCTAAAACAGCAGTGCCCACAAACCCCCAAATGCATGTAATCTTATTTACTAATTTCCCATAATTAATCCTTTGACTACATACATAATTAGGCCCCAAAAATTGACCCATCCAACCAATTCTCATGGAGAGTATCTTTCAAAGATTGTGACATGAAATTTTAGCTTGTTTTAATTGAAAGGCCCCACTTTTTGTACAATAATCAGTCTCATCTTTCACAGATTCTACATCTTCAATTTTCTTACATGTAATTTCTTTTGGGAGTGCACAAATATTTATCGATCAGGTGTGCAAAATTATATACATGTGTAAGTGGTGCTGGTTGAGATTCTTGATGCAAAGTAGTATTAATTAAGAAACTAAGCATTATCATAGGGATGTGGTTAAAGAATAAACAAGGAGAATATGATGCATAGAACCTACGTAATTGTAATATTATATGTATAAAATAAGTTTGATTGATTTTTTTTTAGTGACATTGAAGACTGAATTGAAGCATTGCATGTGACCACAATGGGAAAAATAAATCCAGGAATTGGATAAGAGAATTTTGTGGTCACTACTTGTCCACTAGATGAAGGAAAGATGTTCATCATTCTGATTGGACAATTCATTTGTTTTTCTTTATTTTTTCATTATTCTCTCTTGTTTTTCGTGTAAAAATATGTTCTTCAAGCTTTTAACACTTTATAAATAATTCGGTATATTTCAATAAATTTCAATTCATATCCGAAAAAAATTATCAAATATTTTATTTAAATATTTAAAAATCACTAAAAATCTTATTGGTTTAATAGAACAATAAACACATGGTCATATCTTGAAAGAGAATAAATAAATTTTTGTTATTTTATTTAAATTTTAATTAATTTGCAATTTGATTCTTAATATTTTATAAAAATATAATTTTAAGTTTTAATTCTAATATTTTAATTGATTTAATTTTATTTTTCTATTTTAAAATTATAAAAAAAATTATTTTTGTATGGTAGTGCGGCACGGCAAGTGTCTAATTATTCAAATGTTACTTATTAAAGATGATTAAAATTTTTTCAATTTTAAAAATATGAATGAAAAATATAGCATCAATTCAAATATTAGTATACAATTACATTTTTAGTCATTAAAGGTATATTTATATTTTTGACCTTATTTTATTTGCAAGTTCAGGATTAAAAATAATTAAAACATGAGATGGATGGCAATATTATGGAAGTACGAGAGAGGAATGGATGGGTCGTTTTCTGGTAAACAGGAGCTGTTCCTCAGTTATTCTTCGCATCGCATTTCTGAGAAAAACTAGGCACACTATAAGGTAAAAGTCACTAAAGGCCAGTTTGTATTCGTTAAAGGAAACACTAAAGTCATGGATGTCAGATTGGCTGAAGCTTAAAGACAACCCAAAATCTTTAACTTTGCGTTGCATTATGGATTTTGGGTTCTCTCTTCTTTGAAAGAAAATTCACCTTTTTTTTTTTCAATTATTTTCCCACTTTTTACAGCCCCATCAGGAAATAAAGTTTTTTTTTGTTTGATTAATTATCAAAGTTTAAATCTAAATCACTAGTTTGAGTGTAGTGTGATTAGTGAAAGATAATAAGATATAAAGGTAGAGAACGGGGTGTTGGTGGACTGGTGGTGGTGGGGGCGGTGGTGCTGATTCAAAGGAAAGTTAAGATAGAGAGGGAACATTCTGAGATTTGGCTTTTTGTGGGTGTCAAAAATAAAAGATTAGATGAGGAACAGCTCATATTTTTGATGGGAAATTTTTGGGGTTTTGTTGGGTGGATTTGGTAGTACGTGGGGTTACTCCTTTTGGGTTTTGTCCTTCAGGTAATACCCCCTTTCATGCATTGTAACGTCTTCTTCTTTCTCTTTGTTTATCGCCATTCTTGTTTGATTCTTCTTTGCTACTTTTCTTTGTGGTTGCAAAGATAAGGCCTTTTGCTTTGAGACATTTTAATGGCCCTATATATCAACAAGGTAAAGTACCCATTTTTGATTCTCTTGCTTTTCTTTCCATTCATCCTATCAAAAAATTGATATTGTTGTTGTTTGTTCCTCTTTGTCCTGGTATTTTCTTCTTGTTAATTAGTTCCTTTTTTGTGCATTAAAGTTGGCTTTCACTTAGTAACAGTCTAATTAGAACAGTTTATTGATGTGGTATCGATTCTTCTTCTATTGCGTTTTGCTATAAAATTATCACATTTATTGTAAAACGACTACCGTAGATGGTGCTGGGTGGTGTTCTTAAGCTGACCATTAATTTGGGGAAATGTTCTTATTGCTTTTCTGTTTTTCCCCTTTTTTTTCTGGTTAAAGAATATAGTATGTTCTTCAGTTGATTGTTGTGACACATTCTTGACTTTGATTCTAGCAATCTTGCTTATTCACCTCCACACACTTTGAAACAACTTTGTTGGTAGAGATGCTTTCTTATGGAAACCCCCAAAGTTTGATGCTTTTTGTCCACTCTTTGGGTGATTCATTGAACTAATAACAAGATATGCTGTTTTATTGTTGCAGGTGCTTGTAGCTTAAATTCAAGAGATTGAAAGGGTATTCTGATTTGTAAAGGAATGTGGATTCTGGGAATCAGGTTTTGAAGCTTTGTGGACCAGAAGAAAAGGTTTCTTAGTATTGCGTGTATGAGATCCATTGATAAAAGAAAAGCTAAAAACAAGAGAGAGAGGACCATAAACAATTGAAATAAGGACGGTGGTGTCAGTTTTGAGCAAGTGGGGGGTGTCTCTCATGTGCTACATTTATATAAAGGTTTAAGAGAATTTTTAGGCAATGTCTCCTTGGTTAACCTTCCTTGTCCTGGTTCCTTGGACTCTGCTATCAATTTAGGAAGCAAACTCACTGCACTTTTTCAAAGATCATACCATAGCCATGTACTCATTTCTCTTTTCTTGCCCTGCCCTTGTTTTGAGGGCAAGATTCGGTCATACTAAGAAACTCATCTTCAAGCTAATTGTGATTTATTTCTTTCTTCCATAACAAGTTGGTGAAATTTAGGAGTTCAATTTCATTCCGTGGTTTTCTTGTCTTTCTTGAAGTCTTCTTGGTGATTTTGGTTGAAGATTTGGACTCTCATAAGAGAAGCAGCGGAGTGGATCTTTATTTGGCAAAATGAAGTTCATGAAACTTGGATCCAAGCCTGATTCATTTCAGGCTGATGGGGACAATATAAGGTTAGTGGTAGATCCCCCTTTAGGTATATCCTAATTTCACATTTTTCTAATTGGGAACTGGTACTGGGTTTTCTATGCTTATTGTGGACCTATATATATGCACGCACACACATACTAATTTTCTCTTTGCACCTTGATTTATTTAACTCTTTCCTAGACGAGTTTAACTTCAATTTGCCTTATTTTTTATTTCTCACCGTTATTATATATGTGGAAGTTTAATCTTGTTCTGTGACATGAATAAAAAAGGATTTAAGTTTTGTATTTCAAAGATTGTCTGTCTCTCTTATCTATATAATTACTTCCAATTTCTACTGGATTAGAATGAACATGGTAACTTAATAGATTGTTCTGACAGATGCTTGTGAGCTGTTCTTTCTGGTTTCTGTATTTCACTTTCAGCTTGATTCTGTTAGGGCATGTTTGGTTCATGGTATCGTACGATTCATTAATGTATTGTTCTTTAGAGTATAGTGTTTGGGAGCATGATTTTTCCCATGGTATTGTACTCCATGATTTTTATCCATGATTCTTAAATTATGATTTTGTCTTATTTTAAGAATCATCAAATTGTAATTCTCCATGATTCTTGTTATTCAATTTTACTATTCTAACCTTATTACTTTTACTTTTTACTATAATTAATTTTATATAACTATCCACCTAACTCTAATAAATTCCCATTACTCTATTACTTCTTTTATCCTACTCCACTTCATTCATTCATCCATTCCTTTCAGTCGTTCCCTCTCAGGTTCTTCTTCTTCTTCTTCTTTTTTTTTTATTATTATTATGTTTATTAGCTGCATTGTTAAATCATGAACTGAGATCTTGCTATTTGCTGCTGAATTTTTTAGTCTGTGGCATCTTGAGTTTTTTGCTGTTGGTTGTTAGCTTCTATCCTCTGTGACATGCTGCTATTGTTTTTTTTTTGTGAGTTGTTAGCTTTTGGTTTTTCAGGCCTGTTCTTGTTTAATAAATTCTTCTTCTTATCAAAAAAAAAAAATTAATAAATTCCAACTTCCAAGACTCATTTAGACAGCAAAAATGGCTGCATGATTCTACTCCTCACCCTTTTGTAAATCTTAGTTGGTATTTGTACAATTTATTTATTAGTCACATGTTCTTCATTTATTTAGTTAGTTTTGTTAGTTTTATTGTTTTAGTATAAACAGCTAGCTGTTTTATTAATTTTGTTGTTTTAGTGTAGACAGTTTGCTGTTTTATTAGCTTTATTGTTTTAGTAAAAAACAGCATGTTATTTTAGTATAAAAGGCTTGCTGTGTTAGGTTCACTTCTCACATTACAAGGTATGCTTTTCAAAAAATAATTTATCTGTTTTAATTATTTTTTGTATGTTATTATTTATTTTGTATATGTGTTATTTTATTATTTGTGTTATTTAATATGAGAATTGATCTATTTATGCTAATTTGTTTGTATTGAAATTATGTTTGTTATAGATGGTTGATCAAAATAATCAAGATAATAAATTGATATTACAAGCTTATATGTTTCTTTGTGAAAATGGAGATAAGTTTAGAAGCTTGCTTGGAATGCCATCGGATCGGCAAAAAATTTTTTTGTTGATGATGTTGTCATCTAACAAGTAGAATATTAAGAAAGTAGGAACTATTTTATATTAAAATATATTTGGATGATTTAAGTATGATAAAAGACCTAATATTTATTAGTATGTTATATATGATAATTTAGAACTAATATTTATTAGTATGTTATGTATGACAATTTACAATTAATGTTTAAATATTATGGACCTAATGTTTATTATGACATTTAGACTTATTTATATTATGATGTGTTTAAATTAATTTTTAAATTTTTAAGTTAATATTTATTAAATAAATATTAAATTCATTATTTTAGAAATATTAATATTACTTTTGATAATATTGAGATTATTATTTTAAAATATTTATAATTATAAAAATATTTATATTTTCTTAAAACTGGAGGGTAATTACATTATTTTTATAATAAAACTATACAATACCATACAGTTGAACCAAACAGAAGATATTATAAAATCACATATAATCATACAGTTTTTCCAAATATCGTATCGTTAAAATCATACAGTACCATATAGTACTATACTGTACAGGACATTAATGAATTATGGACTACCACCAACCAAACAAGGCCTTAACGTTAAATGATCACCAATCATGCTTTTCGAAATAGTAGGCCTCCTATTGTGACTTCTACTATTACTATTCTATTCTCTTTTTGAATGTGATCTTTAGCCTTTTTGTGTGTGTGTGTGTGTGTGTAAGATCATGTATTGTAGATTGCATATATATATATATATATATATATATATTTGAAGGTGCTCCCATTTGAAAAATCAATGGCTTCTAACAAATGTAGAGACATAGTTTGTCTCAACTCTTTGTCCTTTGTAATGATTTTCTTCTGTAGCATCAAAACTGTTTTTCTCCGTAACAGTGCTTACATACTTTGTCCAGCAACAACTATAGGTGTTATTTTACTGATATGGCAAAGGAATCTATCAAGGAATAAATTTCAAACCTTTTTTAGCCCTTAGGTTCATGACTGCTAAAGGAAAGAAGTAACTTAGTTTAGATGAAAAATTATCCCTGATGCATCTAATTGGCACTAACAGCTATCTAGTATTTTTAGAGCTCCTTTAAAAGGTCCTAATAAAGCACAATTAAGCAAATAATTTGTATATAGGAAAATACTTACCTAGACCAAGTTTGGGAAATTGTTTGTGAACTAAACCCATTACAAATTGCTATGTATGCAAAACAATTTTTTTTTTGTATACATGGCTGTTGATTACCATTTGGTCCATGAATAAATTGATTCACCCAGTCTAGGTAAGAAACCGAAGACTAGTTTCTCAAACAATTATCATATCAAACTTCCATTATATTCCAACAACAGTTCTCGTCAATATTTCATTGACCTGAAAACTGGCTTTCATTGTCTTTAACAATTTGAATGGATTAAATTTATTTTAGTTTGTTCTTTACTAACTGGAGGAATTTTTGTGTTCAGGTATGTGGCCACTGAGCTGGCAACGGACATAGTCATTAATGTCGGAGATGTAAAATTTTATCTGCATAAGGTATGAGTCTCTTATTTCTTGAACTTGTAGCTATATTTTTCTACACAAATTATGATCCCACATTATTCAAAATTTAAGCATGGAATCCTAGATTTGCAGACTTATTATCCTCAAAGTGGCAATTACTTCAGCCTTTTTACTCTATGCACTGGTTTGTGGGTTAATAGGCAACCACTTATTGATCAATTTATTTTAAAAAATTTTGTTTATTGATGATTTTATCTACTTGGTTTATATATTTATTTATTTTGAATTTGGACAATGGACCTACTTGATGATTGTACATGTATTGCCATTTCGTTTACCCAAAATTATTGTGCTAATTGCTAAAATATTTTCTGTAGTTTCCATTGTTGTCCAAGAGTGCACGTCTGCAGAAGCTGGTGGCAAACACAAATGATGAGAATACTAATGAACTTTACATCCAGGATATTCCTGGTGGACCTGCCGCTTTTGAGATATGTGTGAAGTTCTGTTATGGTATGACTGTCACTGTTAATGCATATAATGTTGTTGCGGCGAGGTGTGCTGCAGAATACCTTGAGATGTATGAAACTGTTGAGAAAGGAAATCTGATCTACAAAATTGAAGTCTTCCTTAATTCTAGCATCTTTCGCAGCTGGAAAGACTCGATTATTGTTCTTCAAACCATAAAGTCTCTTCTTCCATGGGCAGAGGAATTAAAACTGGTCAGCCATTGCCTTGATTCCATTGCTTCAAAGGCATGCATTGATACTTCCAAGGTGGAATGGTCATACACATATAACAAGAGAAAGCTCCCATCCGACAATGGGAAGGATCCTATCTGGAATGTTGTAAGAAAACCCCAAACTGTTCCTAAAGATTGGTGGGTAGAAGATCTCTGTGAGCTTCAGATTGATTTATATAAAAGGGTGATTACAGCAATTAAAACAAAAGGAGAGGTGTCCTGTGATGTTATTGGAGAAGCTCTAAATGCATATGCCTTAAGAAGATTGCCAAGTTTTTGCAAGGGTGCAATACAAAGTGGTGACATCATAAAGTATAGATCATTGGTGGAAGCCATCGTGTGGCTACTTCCCACCGAGAAAGGCAGTGTTCCCTGTAGTTTTATGCTTAGGTTGTTGAGGGCAGCGATTCTGTTAGAATGTGGAGAGACAGAAACGAATGAACTAATAAGACAAATTGGTCAACAGCTCGAGGATGCTACTCCGGGTGATCTTTTGATTCGAGCCCCATCTGGGGAAACAACAATGTATAACATTGATATAGTGAGAAACCTAGTTGAGCAGTTTGTAAAATATGAGCAGACTGCTCATACTGATTTTCCAATGGAAAATGAGTTCCAGGAGAGTAGAAGCCCAAGGTTAGGATCGGATGCCTCCAAAATGCAGGTAGCAAAGTTGGTGGAAGGCTACCTTGCTGAAGTGGCACGAGATCCCAATCTCCCTCTTTCAAATTTTGTCAGTCTTGCAGAAATGGTATCAAGCTTCCATAGACCATTGCATGATGGACTTTATCGTGCCATCGACATGTATCTGAAGGTAAATTTCTTGAACAATTTATGACATGCTGTTGTTTAAGAATACATTAATAATGATGTTCTATCATTGACCCCCCTCTTTGTCATGTATTATTTCTGCCATGCTATGATGATAAGAAACTAACGTTGATTGTTTGCTTTGTATTTTTTCTTCTCTTGTTTATTTGTGTTGTCCTGACAAGCTGATATGTCCCAGATGTTTGGAATTTTTTCGACATGTTCTAGAGAAAAAAAGATTTGCAAATCTTTTGCAATTATGCTGATATATATTTTGTGGTCCTAGTTTCTTTGTCTGTCTATTTATAATTGTCCTTTCGTAGTTTGTGGACAAAGCGGGCAGTGCTGTTTTCTTCAGTCATTGATATAGCATCTTTATTACAAATTGAATTTGTCATCTAGGTTGGGTTGATTTTCTTAACACAAACTACTTACAATTAAAATGGAATCTTCGGTCAATGTTAAGATTACCTAAATCTGTACCTTGGTAAATACATTATGTGCTGGTATAACTGCAGTCAAAGTTAATTTTCATGTAACTTTGTACCTCTCCCAGAAGTTATTTGGTGTGAGCGCTTCATATTTAGACTAGGTTTTTAAGTGACTGCTATAACTGGCATTTACATACAATGCAGGAGCACCCGGGGATCAGCAAGAGCGAAAGAAAGAGGATATGCAAGTTGATGGATTGCAGGAAGTTGTCAGTTGAGGCTTGCATGCACGCTGTGCAAAATGAGCGGCTTCCTTTGCGAATTGTTGTGCAGGTCCTCTTCTTTGAGCAGGTTAGGCAAGCAACATCATCCACGGGCAACAGCACACCAGAACTACCAGGGCCGGTTAGGGCATTGCTCCCTGGCGGGTCTCATGGTAGCTCGAGGTCAGCTACAACCAACACAGAAGAGGAGTGGGATTCTGTACCAACGGCTGAAGACATAAAGACTTTGAAAGGGGAACTCGCTACTCTACAACTAGGCAGGAGCGATGGAAATGCAAATTATGGTGCAGCTAAAACGGATGCTGAAAAAGCAGGCCCCAATAAAATGAAAGGTTTAGTCATGTCTAAGATCATCTCAAAGCTGTGGTCAAGCAAAGAACGAAATGGAGAAATTAGCAGCTCTGATACGTCAGAGAGTCCCGGTTCGGCTAGTGCAGAGGAAATAAAATCCACCCCTTCAAGAAGCAGGAGGCAATCAGTATCGTAGTGGGTGATGCAGAGAAAGAATTAGAGGGTGTAGCTCGTCTTATAAAATTATGACTTGACTATTAAGAAATTACAACACTCTGACTTAATCCAGCTGATGTTCCACTGGAAATTTTGATATGAAATAGATAGGCATGTTGAAGGCAATGGGGATGGATTTCTGAGTTGTTTTGACTGTCAAAATTTTGATCTGCTATCTGCAGAGAGTTGAGAGAAGTAATATTCACTCGTTGCCCATGCTGCTCGAGATGATGAAATTGTACCGACTAGAAAGAGGATGTCGATTCTTATAATATGTTTTAGCATTTTTACATCGGTGCATTTCACCTTTTGAAATTTGAAAAAAAAAAAAATTAATCTCTTAAAATTTATAAATTGAGGTAATATTATGGCTCCATTATTTTAACTATTACTGTTAAATTGTTTCAATTTATAAATTTTAGAGGTTAAATTACTATTTTTGAAATATTTTAGGAATTGATTTGTATTTTCAGTTTTGTTATGTAATAATTTTTTTTTGTATAATTTTGAATCCATGTTAGCATGCAACTGACGGAAACAGTGAAAATAATAAATCTGCCAGTTTTGAAATTATATTATCTTAATTTATAAATTTTAGAGGGAGTATTGCATCAAAATAAATATTAAAAAATTAATTACAATTTTCATCAAATTTTAAAAGTGAATTGCACCTTTTAACCTTTTTACATCTCTGAACAGTAGAATTTAACAATCAGGAGGTATGATTTAGGAAATTATGTTTGTTTTGAGGTATATGAGAATATTAATTCAGTAGGCCACTTTGACATCTAATTAATACTTGATCTGTCTGTTGTATTAAAAATAAATAAATAAATAAAACCTTGATCTGGGTGTGCATAATCATAATTAAGGGTGATCGTGGTCATGGACCAGTTTTCTTAATAATATGAATTTACTATAAAGTTCATTTAATAGTGAGGGCATACAAGTCTTTTTAGATTTCAATTTTCAAGTGTGAGTGAGGATCCAAATTTCAGGCCGCTTTATGCATTGATGTCAACTTTATTGCTGAAATATTCTTAAGGGGACTAAATCTCATTGTGGAACATGTGAGTGGAAGATTAAGACAAGACATAAACTGAAATCCGGTCCAATTTGGCCCATTAGATCTTTGTACCCAGATTCTGTACCATATATATCAATAATTACTGGGCCATTACTTTATCAGATGGGCCCTTGCAGTTTTTTACCACTCCAAACTATGAGAATTACTATTGCACAATTTTTACCATAAAGTAATTTTTCTTTTTTTTTTCTTTTTACACACAATTGTAACTCATTCCCAAATGGACCAAGAAGAAAAGTTTTATTTATACAGAAATAAAATATCAGAAGTATGGAGCACTTTTAAATATTTAAAAATAATATTTTTATAATCTATTATAAGTGAATTTGAATTAGTTCGTAAAATAACATATTATTTATACAAAATACGTAAAAAGAAAGAAAAATAATCCTAAAAAATGAAATTTATGACAATTCTTAAATTTGATCTCTTTAATTACCTTAAAAAACATTATGGAAATATCTATGTAGACACTTGAATTTGCTTAATAAACTTTTATATGTATTTTAGCAATTTAATATAAAGTAACAATAGACATTTTTATTTTTGGTCTCTGTGTGAATTTAATTAAATATATAAAAATAATAAAAATTTATGCATTATGGAAGTTTAATGGTCAATATAAAGTATCTAATGGTCGAAAATTTGTTGAAATACATGTGGCTAATCATAGTCAATATTTTGACTGTAAGGAACATATAAAAACTTTAACCTCATTCAATGTTATAATTAGATTTTATATCAATTATTAGTACAGTAATTGTCAATTTTCTAGTTATTTCCATTTATATCAGGGATAGGTAGAGATTTAGCAATAAGATTGTTAAATACCATGGTTGATCAGATTAATTGATTCTCTATATGAGTCCTTTGAAAGGTTTAATAATCCGATAGAAATTATTTTAAAATATTTAAAATTGTTGAAATACATGTGGCTAATCATGGTCAATATTATGACTGTGAGAAACACATAAGAACTTGTGCCTTATTCAATATTATTATTAGATTTTGATATCAGTTATTAATAGAAAATAATTTTTGATATCTAGTAATTATCAATTTTCTAATTGTTTCTATTTAGATGGGGGAATAGGTGAAAATTTAGCAATATGATTGTTAAATACCCTTGTTGATCAAATTAATTAATTCTCTGCACGAATCTTTTGAAAAATTTAACAATGTGATGGAAAATTTTTTAAAAATGTTTTTAATCCAATTGTTAGGAGCTTTAAAGCTCGACATGTAGCATCTCATATTCGGATCATTTAAAGGACCGGGTAAAGAGTACGACATCTAGTCTATATCTCAAAATTATTAAAAAAAATTTGAGTAATTCTTTAATTTCTATTAGGTCAAAAAAAAAATTCTAGTGTAGAGCAAATTCATCCAATTAATATTAGAGTTTTAGCAAAAATTTGGGATAATAAAGTGTTGATATGTAAACTTACAATAACGAGTTAGAAGACTTTTTTATTATACAAATTAAAGTTGTATAATTTTTTATGTTATAAATTGGAGATAATAAATTATATTGTTATAAAAGCTGTAGTTGAATGACCAATTATGCATATTATCCAATAATTCAACAGAGAGAATAGCTAATGAAAAAAAATAGTAGTAATTTTATATGTAGATGCATACGGTATGCATATATTTACACAATATAATCGAATGTATGCATATGAGATCATGCAATATATAACAAATTAAAAAATAAATACGAAAAAAGCATAAAAGTCAGAGTATATTGAATGGTTTTACGGTTACTCGGGATTTCCATTTCTTTAATAAAATAATTGGGCATAATTGAACCGTTAAAGTAAAGAGATGAAAATTGAAAATTTTAGTCCAAAGTGATAAAAGCAAGGAAAATAATTGGATGAAACAGTTAGCGTAATACAGGTAGGCAAAGCCGCAAAGGTACGTCAGCTTCATCATTCTCATGCCCCTAAAAATGGGATTTTTTTTTCTTTTCTATTTTTATTACTTTTATCTTTCTTTTGGGTTTTTGACTTTTCTAAAATTTAATAATTTTATCAACCAAAAAGGTTTTAAAATGTTTCCATGCAGTTTGTGCGCTAAATACACTAAATATAAAACCATTGAATAAATATAAGAGAAAAAACTAAAAATATCTAAATTAAATTTTTATTTATAGATATTTCAATTTGACCCATCCATCAAAAAATTAATGAAAATTCTACTTTTTATTCCAAAAATTAATATTGTTTTTCAGTTTTTTAATATTTAATATAGTTAAAAATTAATAATAAATCTCTCTTATTATTAATAACTCAATGGCATTATTTTTTTTTCAATTTTACAACTTTTACCTAAATATATAATACAATTTTTTTTTATTATTCATCTATCATCTTGATGAAAAAATGATAATACTTATTATTCAATTTAAATTAAAATATAAATTTAACTATTAACTTTAAAAGACAATGATAAAAAAATAAGAATAAATAATAAATTTTCATTTTAAATCATTTTTGATAAAATTAAATTTGAAAACAACTTCTATGTTATCCAATCTAACAAATTAAATTAAAATAAAATTATATTTGAAAATTTTTGAATTAAATCTTAAATATAAAAAATATATATTTTGAAATATTATATTATTTTTTGAAAATGATATTTTGTGAGATCCAAATTAATGCAATAAAATATAACCGAGTTTGTGCAAAGTGTTTAAACATATTACAAAATCATTTTATATTTTTAAGACATTTATTTTTTAATTAGACATTTATTGATAATGATTTTCTTTTTTAGTTGGAAAAACTCAATAAGAGTCGCCTAATTTAGTTGTTAAAAACAAAAAAAATATTATTAATTTTAAATGATATTAATTAATGAATAAAAAACTAAAAAATATATGTTTTGAATTTAAAAAAATATTAATGATTGAAAAAATTGTTTTCTGAAAAGTAAAACAGTGACATTAATTTCCTACTTTAACTGTATCTCTTCACGGTTAATGTGAACGGATCGTTATTGTAGTGCAGTCCATCTCGTGCTTGCCCCCTCTAGTTGGTGGTTCATCGACTTAGTACCGCATATCACATATTTATTTATTTTTAAATACTTTTTTCATTTTTTTTATTTATTACTTTTAAATAAAATTTAAATTTTATTTATTTATTATTTTTAAATTTTCAATGTAATTTAATTTATTTTTTTAATTTATTTTTTTCAATAAAATCAAAATCAATTAGATTTAATAATTTAATTTTAATTATATAATTTAATATTAAATTTAAATATATTTATTATTTTTTAATTCTAATAAAAACAACAAAAATAATTAATAAAAAAAATGAAAGGAGTAATTATTAAAGTTTAAACAATTGTCCCCTTCGTTAGACTATTATGGATATTATTATTTTTTACTGTATACACAATTTACTTTCTATTGAAAACTAAATTTATATAATATTATTTGATAGTCAGATACAAAGTTGAAATTATTATAAAAAATTTTAGAGAACAAGCAAAATTTTATTATATACAAAAATAATTGGAAATATCTAATCATTTTGCAAGATAATTAAATGGCTTTTTTGTTGCAACTTAGGTTCCAAGAACGTCACGATCTTAACATTAGAACCTCCTGTATGGTTCGTAGTTCCAAGCTAAAGCCACCAAAACCAGGGGAGAAAGAAAAAGGAATAAATAGCCACTAAGTAGTAATGTAAACCTATCTCTTTTTATCTTAATGCAAACCCACAGCAGCAAAAAGCCAAATCAACAATATTTTATGCAAAAGCAAAACAAAAACGCCCTTAAAAAAGAATCCCAACTCCACCAAAGTTCATCCACATAAAAAGTTGTCCATTATGACTCATATCTTCTAATCTCATTATATATTTTTATTTTCTCCATTTCCAGTTTTACCCTTCATTTTCGACACTTAGTGGTCCATATGTTTCATTACCCAAATAGTCTCCCTTAATTAGATAGATACTATTAATCCAATTCCAACTAACCAAATAAACACCACATAGGAATATGCTGCATTTTTATTATATTAATTAAAAATAGTTCGATTCTTGCCTTGCAGTTTTTATTTGATATAACATGGATGGAGACGTATTATTTGTAAAATTAAATTAATATTAGTAATAAAAGTCTTATGGATGAAGAATTAGGATATTTTAATTCACCATAATTTGTCTCAACCATTAATAATTTTATAACATAACTCATCCCCACATGAAAATTAAGGCTGCGTTTGGATGAAAGAGGATCTTCGAAAGATATTCCCCTGTACAATAAAAACCCATATCTTCTCATTTTCTCTTTTTCAAAATCCTCCATATTAGAAACTACTAAAGCTAAAAACACTAACATACCAAAAAGTAAGAAAGGAGAAAATTTAATTAACTAAAAGAAAACAAAAAAAAAAAGATTGTTTTTTGGGCTCGTGTTGTTATCCTACTCCTTCGGCTTTAGATTTTTCTTTTCTTGTTTGACATTGACTTGTACAAAGTTTAGAACTCTCTAGGGTCAACAAAAATGGACATGCCAGGGGGTGATTTAGTCCAGTCACCGACGGACCCGTCACTGTAGTCTTCCCCAAGTCTCTTGATGCACCATAAGTCCTCGGCGCACGATAGCCTTTTCCAGTGTGGAATTCCTAACTTAAGTGGTTCGCGACTTGATACCTCCGTAGCCACCACCCCGCACCCACGCTCTTTGGCCAGGTTATGCGCGTATGCACATAACGCCTTCACCATGTTCACCGCGCGTGGGCCTTCACCTCCCACTCCATAAAAAAAATGCAACCCGAATGGCCTGAACACCTCGGGCACCGATGGCAATCTCAAAAACGGCAAGGCCCTGTCGACCATCCTCGTCGTTTTAGCAAAAGTGCGTTTCACGCACGACGCGCCGCGAACCTCCAGTCTAAATACATCCTTACAGTTCCACACACTGAGGACGGCCCAGGATTCAGGCGGGTCTGATATGAACTTATCGAACCCGGGCCAGGAGTCCGATTTATAAGTGCCACGTGGCACGGCCAAGAAAGTTCCTAAGTTGAGTTTGTTATTGAGGACGGAATCAATGTCGCGCGGGAAGAACTCGGTGGTGGAGAAACGGAGGCGGTAGAGCGACTCGGAGTCGCGTGGTGGAAGGCGGAAGACGGTGACTTGTTTGGAAACTGCGAGTCGGTGAGCGAACACGGGGTTGACCAGGATAGAAGGAGTACGGAACTTGGAGTAACCACATTTGTCGGTGAATAACTTAACGGAAGCGAGATTGTCGTTTTCAGTAGCTAAGTATGAATATTCAGCGCCGTTTTCGCGAAACCACTCTTCCATTGTGCGCACCAATTTTAAGCCTATTCCCATCCTCCTGTAATAAGGAAAAAAACAAAATATTAACTACACTATTGTTTTTGTTACTATTAAGCACTAAAAACAAAAATTAATTAAAGCTCATTAAGGCCCAATAATTAGATCCGGAAATGTTGTTTAATCAATTCTTGTCCTTGATGTTACGACTCAATTGGAAACGAATATCTTCTTCTTCTTCTTCTTCCTTTTCGGATTGACTGAGATGAAGTGAAACGGTGTCGTTGCATGCGTTTCAAGACAAAATGGATGAAGATATGGCTAAATTAAGGAAAAGAGAAAAGGTGGAATACCAAAATGACATTTTTAAACAATATTAGTGAAGTATAATTTTCATGGGTCCACCTTTTTTTTTCCTTAAATATATGTTCAACCGTTGAAGTATATAGTAAAAAAGAAAAGAAAAGAAACACATACCGATGAGAAGGAGAGACGCGAAGGCCTAAAATGTAAGCAACTTTGGTGTAAACAGGAAAAGGTTTAGGAGGATCATTGTTTTTGACATGTCGAGAGAGCCTTTTGCCACATGTAACGGTTTTGATGCAACCCCTTATCATCCCCACTATCTCTTCACCCAACTCGGCCACCTTTTCATCAATTCCATTACACACGTTAATTAGAAAACGAAACAACATTGCATTTATTATTATCGAATTACAACGATTTTGGATTAATTCTAACTTTCTTTTCTCAAATCAATAGAAAAGAAACACACGTAGAAACGAAATGGGTATTTCGGTATTGTTCGTTTATGGCAAAATTAGAAAGAAAGATTAAATTTTTGGATAACAGAAAAAAGACAAAAGAGAGAATAGAATGGACCCAAGAATGTAAAAAATTGCGAGTGAGTTATGTACCAGCATGAGGAAAGCAGGGGAGTGGCGGACCCTGCAAATTGGGTCACCCAAGAGGTCGGTGAAGAGAGAGAGCTTCCCGCTGGGTCCGACTTCGCATCTTCTCTCCACTTGTTCAACACCCACTCCATCTTTTCTTGGATCAAATTCTCTTACCACTATCATTCTCTCTTCTCCCATTCAAATCCCCAAATTTCTTGATTGCCCAACTGCAGGGTTGGCTTTATATAGATACAGAAACGTGTGAAACAAGAAACAAAACAGCTATGCCTTCGACATTAGTGATACCGGGCAGGGGTTGTACAAGGAAAGAAAATAAAGAAATGGAGGATTTTTACGAACTCATATGTATTGTAAGCAATAACAACTCGTAAAGAGAAGACTACCATCAAAAGAGACGGGGTAACCATAAAAAGGAATATATAAGGTTTAACTTAAACTCTTTTCTTTGCTGGTTTCTTTGGGCAGTGAGTAGTTCATCATTGCAGAGCTACAAGTGCTCTCATGATGCCTATAAATACCTGATTTCAGGGTTTTATTTTCTGATTTTAAAAAATTAAAAAAATAAATTGGGTATTCCTTCTCTCTCTGGACTTTTTATTTTATTTTTATTTAATTCAGTGCTTTTTGTAGTCCCTGTCTATTGTATATCTCTTCTGTTTGTCTAGGACTAGCAACAAAATAATAATAATAATAATAAATGATTATATATTTGAATAATGTAGTAGTAAATATTAATGATGAGAAAAATGAAAAAAAATAAAAATAAAAAAGGGGCCAGAAGAGCAAATGGCGGCTGGGGCTGCGCAGTTTTGTGGGTGTAAGTTGTTGTCTTTTAATCTCCCCACTCTTTGAGTTTAATCATTTAATTTCCGAACCCATTTGTAATCGTTACTTTTTTACTCTCACTTGGCCACTTACCATCCTTGTTCCCATCATCTTCATCATCATACATACCATCATCGCACCATCGTCTTCATCATCATCATCATCTTCTTTCTTCTTCACCATCCATAACCGTGGGGCCTTCATGCTTCCACCTCTTCCCTTACGCATCTTCCACGTGTCTATATACTTGTTTCATCGTGCCCTTTTTTTTTTTTTTTGGTGGGTTTCATCGTACGTTTAATTTATGTAATTATTATTACACATCTAATATGGAATTAATGGATAAAATGAATCCTCAACCATTTCCAACTGGAAATACTTCTGTACTGAGTGTCTGTTAAATGAAAATTATATATATATATATATTTTTAATTTTCCGCTATACTCTAAAGAGTAAATTTGTGATTTATAGACGGTATGTTATAGGAAATTATAAGTCTTGAATCTGAATACTTCTTGGTGAGAAGTTGTGGGAAATTTTTTTCAATGAAAGTAATTTATAAGATTACACTCGTAAGCAAGCAATACTAGGTAAGTACTAGGTAAGTACTCCCTTTATTTTTTTTATCTGTCATTTTTAAGTAAAATTAAAATTTTATTTATCTGTCACTTTTAAATTTTTAATATAATTTAATTTATTTTTTTAATTTATTTTTCTTTTTTAATAAATTTAGAATTAATTATATTTGATAATTTAATTTTAATTAAGTAATTTAATATTATATTTAAATTTATTTATTATTTTTTAATTTTAATAAAAATAATAAAATTGATTAATAAAAAAAATAGGATTGAGTAATAATAGTAACGGAAAAAGAAATGAAGAAACGGTGCGTGGACAACTCCCAGGAATTTCGGCCGTTGATTTATGAGTGGGCTGCAAAAGCCACTTTTCTCTTTTTAATCAAACAGTGAATATGTTAGTTATTGAATATGACAACTGCTTTGTTCCACTTAATACTATCTGGATTTTCTCATTATCATCATCATCATTATCATCATTCGACGGCCACGATCCACTCTCTTCTTTTTCCTACTCTGCCCTCTCATCTTCCACCATCCACTCACATTTTTTCACCCTATCACGCACCCCTGTCATTCACCATGCACCCCATTCTACGTCCTTCGATCTCCGTTTCTTTTTATATATATATATATATATATATATATATATATATATATATATATATATATATATATATATATATATATATATATATATATATATATATATCATTGAACTGTATGTGATTCGCTATATTCCCTGGAATCAATTAAAAATTCTATAATTAGTCATCAATGATTATTCTTTTTTATTTAAAGCAAATGATTGGGTTTTTTTTTTTAAGGAAATGAATGCATCATCGAGAATGGTTTAGTATGGTTAATAAGAATTTTAATTTGTCATTATCATTTGCATAAGCAATTACCTGTTATGGTGGAATTAGTGATGTGCAATAAATTGTAAAACCAACAATATTATTTGGCTCTACGAAAAGAACCCCTAAAATTATTGGTGATATATTAATCTAAGTTAGAAAGAAAATGAAGGGAAGCCAATGACAAGTCATAAGAAGTCAGTACTGAAGTTTCCTGAATTTGGAATATTCGTAATTTTCTCTTTTTTATTAGCTTCTATATATTTTATATATACAAGACATATTTTTGTACGTTGAAGAGAGAATCTAATTGTATTTATATATATGATTGCTATGTTAATATATGTACATGATTATATAATATTAGCTAAGGCAAATGGGACCCTACATTTTAAGGGCCCCATTGAAAAATCTATGTGGGTTAGTCTTTGGAGGTTGTTATGGGATTATTATTATTATTGGGTTGATTTTGACTCCTAGCCAATGGGAAACTTTCAATTATTGTCTTAAGCAATTTTTAAATGGAATTACGTAAAGTTCTTTCTTAAAATAATTCCTCATTTAGCAATAATTAAGTTAATTTGTTGACTAGTTGAAGTTGTAGAACATCCAAGATGTCCACAAAGATAATTTTGTTTAAGTTAGCTTGGTATTGGATTGGTTCTGAATTATAATTTGAGTATATTACATAAATAGTTGATGATTAACTGTTCATAATATTATTTATTATGTAAAATACTTCACCGGATAAATTTTGATATATATTAATTATCTTAATTTATGTATTAAAAACATTTAATTTGGAACCGATTACTTCCAAATGCCTTACGCTGATTAAATAATTTTTAACTTGTATAACTCATGCATACTAGCAAAAAATAGCTGCCAAAAGGGGAAAAAAAAATAGCACTGTATAATTACCCAAACCTTTTTTAATTAGAAACAAGAAGTAGACTCAAGAAATTGATGATTATGATTGTGACCATTCGAGACCACGACTATTACACGAGATGTGAAGATGATGATGATGATGATGATGATACTAATATAAAAAAAATAGCGATTGCAATGAAAACAATGACAACTATGATAATGATGATTAGAAATTAATTAATATGAGTTGTTTAAACTCAAAATAAATAATGCAAAAGCTGCTCTATCTGTATTATATTATGCATATGATTGGAGGTCAAAATAGGAGAAGCATGTGTCATGATATATACTTAAGTTATTGGAAAATATTGCGATCAGAATAATTAAAGTGAGAAGGAATTAAATAAATAGATAAAGTTAGGAAAAGAGATAATTCAAACTCGTCATTAAACAAAACCTAAGATGCTTAAGATGATACTAGAATCCACCAACATTTCACCGATCATATTATTCTCTGTCTAGATGATTGTCGAGGGACCATTAATTAGATTTTTGGAATCGAGAGAGATATTTTGTGTTGATTTGAATATTGTTAAAAAGCCAAAGACCTTTGATTTTATTGACTGACTAAATTAAACTTAGAATAAATAATATTCTTGGAGATGAGCTAATAGTGTCTCCTGTGAAAGATATGGTTCGGAATCTTAATTAATTAAGGTTATTGAATTTCTATTTTACTTTGATCAGATCAAAATAAATGATTTTCATGTCGAAAGAGCTGGCGAGGCATGATAATCATATTATACAAATCAAGATTCTTGAGAAGTTTTTGGCTTTTGCTCTCCATTTTGATGCTTCATTAAACTTTTATTTAACCATATGGTCATTATTTATGTCTATTTTTTAATAATAAATTGTTTAATTTCGACCAAATAATTCAATTTCAAGAGTTAGCTCATGAGATATAAGGAGTATTATATTGGATAGAGCTTAAAACATATGCAAAACCTAAAGCGTGAAGTGCATTAATTGCACGTCTGCATGTGGTTTAATATCGCATGATTTTTTACTCTGATACTATATTAAATAAAATAAACTTGGATTTAAATCAATTTTAAAAATTAACTTGTAATATTAGAATTATCTAACTCATTATGATTAGTAGACACTAACGCCCTTCCACTCATTTATAGTACCAAATAAATACAGAAAACTTAAAGTATGAAATATGTAGGAAAAAATATATGCAAGTAACCCAATATAATAAGATTGAATGATGCTAATACCATGTTGAAAAAAAAAAATTGAATTTAATTAACTCGATTCTAAAAATTAGCTTATTAGATTAGAATTGTTCGAACCATTATAAGAAAATATTATTTTCTTATGACGCATAGTCATGGAAATAGTAACATAAACAAATTTTTGTTTCAACAAGATTCGTTCTTTACTCACCGTTCAAACTTATAAAGAATAATTAGGGTTTGAGGGGAGTTAGGACCACTAACAAGAAACCCTAATACCAAGGCTAGGGTTTATACATGTACAAGATTAAGAGAGACACAAATAAGATATGAAATGAAGAAAATTGTGAGAGTCAAGAAGAAGAACATGGGTCCTCTACACATGTTTCACCCAGATGATAAATAACACAAAGAGCGAAAACAGTTAGAGACAAATACCAAATAGACAAATTCCTCGAAAATGATAATGGCAAGGGATCTTGTTTCCTCACTGTTTTGTAACGTAGCTTAAAATAGATCCGTACGAACCCCTTTTATATCCCATCATTTAGTAATGAATATAAAATTTTCAAGCACAGCTAACATTGTAGGGTCAATATGAAACATCAAGTCCTTGCATTAGGTCTTGCATTAGGTTGTGTCTCTTTTTGGATATCACATATGCTACAAAATATATTTAGAACTTTGTGATAAATCAAAATTTATACTTTTGTCTTTGAAATAATAATTAATTTAATTTGGAAACCTAGCTAGCTAGCTACTAGAGGGAACCCAACATCTATACTACTAAAATATAATTAACAACTAGGCAACATCTTCACAATTTGTTAAACTGGGGCTTTAGCTGGTTACATAGCTAGCAATCTTTATCAAGTAGTTGACCCACCAAAAAGATTAAAGAAAATCGGATTTCATGGTGTGGCTCGAGGTATTACTTAAATAATAGGTTAATTTTATTTATGGTCATTGAACTTGTGATCAAATTACGTAAAAATTATAAAAAAAAATTTTTTTATAAAAAATATTGAACTTTGTAAATTTTTACAAAAAAAATCACTTTTATCGGTTTCCTTGCCTACAAGTCCACGTGTCATCATTTAAACTTACCACATCAACATACCACATAGACTTTCAGACGATTTTTTATCGAAATTCGGTCAAAGTGATTTTATTGTAAAAATTTATAAAATTCAGTATTTTTTATGAAAATTTTTTTTTTATGATTTTTGTGTAATTTGATCATAAATTTAGTGATTATGAGTGAAATAAATCCCTTAATTAATTAATTAATTAGTTAAATAAAACGCCTTTTATTTTCTTTTTCTTTTTTGAACATGTATATTAAAGTACAAGACAAAACTGAGAAATGTCTTACCTGAAAATTCTTTCGACATCGAGACCTTCAAATTGACTAGGCAAAAACCTAATTATTTTTATTATTCAAAACTTGTAAATATTTTAAATGTAACCAAACTAAAACAGTAAAATTCTTTGTTCCCTTCTCGTGATATCCATGTTTTAAGGGATGGTGACATGAAGCTTTGACTTCATGTAGGTATGTATGACCTACAAATTCAATCCATGGTCTGTATGTTAGTGGTTATGTCCTGGGTCAAACATTTGGATCAATGGAGAATACCTATAGGTTTTTTGTAGACAACCTACCCTTCGGGTGGCCGGCATTTGGTGTGAGAAATATGTTCTCATGGTATGGGAACGTAGAACAAGTTTTTATCCCAAAGAAAATGAGTTCCAAGGGAACTAAATTTGGATTTGTTAGTCTGAGTACACCAATCAAAATCGATCTTATTCTCAAGAAGTTGAATGGAGCTTGGATGGGAAATCGAAAAATCCGAGTTAACTTGGCGCGATACAGCAACAACAAAGAGGACAAGAAGAGGACATATGCTACGGCTACTAAATTGGGTCTGTGTAGTGAGGATGGCAAACGGAAGGATACATCCATAAATCTTAGTGCTGGTTCGGTGAACTTTCAGTATGAGGTCACAGATGAAGACAGAGAGTGGCTGGATAGAAGTCTAGTTGGCTGGTTACATCAGGCTCAAAGCATCATGAACATTCAAAATGCTATGTTAGATCAGGGCTATTTCTCCTGCGAGTGTAGACCAATGGGAGGTAATCTTGTTTTGCTTACCTTTCCTTCCTGCATAGAAAAAAATAAAATGCTGGAGCCAGGTACAAGTTGGTTGAATGAATGGTTTGAGATGATTAAATCTTGGGAGCCTACTGATATTTGTAAAGAGCGTTATACGTGGTTAAGGTGTGATGGTTTCCCTTTGCACGCTTGGAACCCGACTTTTTTTTCTACTATTGCTTCATTATATGGCAATTTTATCAGTTTAGACGACAACACTAGCAAAAAACGTTGCTTAGATGTTGCTAGATTTCTTGTCGCGACTCCATCTATATCTTTGATCAATGATACTCTATCTACCAGTATTGATGGGATATCATATTCATTTAGAGTTATAGAGGAGCCATCTAGCTTTTGTCCGGATTTATTCATTAAAAGGTCTGTTAAGTCTTCAATGGTGAATGTAGAATTGCAAAAGCCCGGATTGCAGGCCACCAGAGAAGCTGAAAGATCACCTTCACCGATTTACTCGTGGAGAACCTCTGAAAACAACTCTCAAATGGCGCACTCAGCCCACTGTCAATCCGCATGCTCGACAAGCCAGTCTGGAAAAGAAGATGCTTCTGGTGTTAATTCTTTATTGCCGCACTCACCCCATTGTTTGACCACTTCCCCGACAAGCCAGCCAGGAAAGGAAGATGATTCCTCTGTTCAAGGCCCACCGAGAACAAGGAAAACAGTTTGAGTTTAAACGAGGTAGTTGTTCAGATCGGATCTAATGGCAAAGCTTACTCAAAGTCGGGGAAGAGAACAACAAAGGCAAAAAAAATCCGTTCGTTCTACATTCTTGACACAAACAAATCCACTTTTCAGTTTCCGAATCTGAAAAAGAAAAAGGAAAGAAAACCAAAGAAAAAATCAAAAAGGTTTGAAGTTGCTGTGAATTCGTTTCCCGATGAAACCGATTCAGACGTTATTGCAGGTGATTCTCTGTCTGATGGATGTATTTTTAATGTTAATGAAAGGCTGGGTAGAGCAGGATCAGAGGAGTTTATTTCCCCACCGGATGAGGCACAAAAAGTTTTAGAAGTGGCTAAGCTGCTGGGTCTGGTTTTACCAGAAAATAGAGAAGATCTGCTTGCTTATCTAGTCAGATCTGAAGAACAGGACAGGGAAAATTGGGAGAAATTGAAAGATGGGAAAGATGGGAAATAATTTACATTAGTCTCCAGGAGCGCCTTCAGGTAGCAGTAGATAGGTGGAGTAGAGTTGTTGGAGGATTAGTGGGGTTTTTAGTCCTTTTAGTTGTGGTGGTTGTTCATCAGTTTTCGTATCAGGGATGTTGTGGTTCTGCTGGCTTTCTTGGCTGTTTAGAAATCTTTCTGGTGGCTTCTTGCTTCATGTTTTCTTGCTTCTTCTTTCGTATGATCGGGTGGCCGTTTTGTTTTATTCTTTTGAGAACAGCTGCTGATCTCCTTGATCTGGGCTTTTCTTCGAGAAGTTTTTGAAGTAGGCAGTGGAATCAGCTCTCAGAAATTGAGGTCCTAGCAGTGGTACTGGTTCGTTTGTTCCTGCTTCAGTATTTCTGTTTCTCGGTTTTGTTCGCTGTCTTCTTTGGGAGTTGCTGCTGATTTCTTGTCTTGGGAAGGATCTTTGCTTTCATGCTGCTCAGTCGCTTCCTTGGTTTATTTGTTTTAGCTTGGTCCCTGTTGTTGGTTTTTGTTTTGTGTAGGTTGTTCTTCCTTTCTAGGGGGCTATTTTAGCTTCTTTTGTTTAGTCTGTTCAGTTTAGTTTTTTGGAGGTCTTGCTTTCTGGTTTGTTTGTTTGGGTAGCCTGTTTTCCGGTTCCTCTGCTTGGCTCTGTATTTGGGTCGGTGCTGCTCTAGGATGTGTAGGGAGTTGTAGCCAGCCCTGTTCTGTTTTGCAGCTGGCTTTGTATTTTGTTGCACGTTGCTGGGACTGGTTCAGCTTGCTAATTTAAATAAATTCTTCTGCTTATCAAAAAAAAATTGGTTATGTTTCAATTTCTCAATTACTATACAATTTATTTAACGCAAATCCTTTATTTAAGGATTCATCAAACCTAATTATTGGCAATAATGTTGGCTTAATATACATAAAAAATATATATGAACTGATCAAGTTTTGCCAACTTCATAAACTTTTCGAATTTTATATTCGAATACGGTGATTTAAAATTAGAGTGACAGCGTGTATATACAATTACATTAATTTAAAATTTAAGTGATGGTATGTGCACACAATTTTTTCAGATTCAATGTGTTAAAAGACGATATTTTGAGTTCCAAATATACTCTAAAATAGCGTGAATTAGAATATTTTAATTTTTAGTGAGCAAATAGCACAAACTAAATTAGATAATTATTTCAAGCTACTACATATACATATATTAAGATCATAATAAATTTATTTCATAAATATTATTTAATATATTTTTGCTCAATTTTTTTTATATCACATACACATGCATGGAATAAACTTTTGGTAGATAATTGATTAATTAAATATTATTTTATTAATTTATGCAAAAATTCAAGTTCATCATGTGGTAGAACATAGATTAGTTTTTGTAGTTTTTTCTATAAAATATGAAACAGCTATATAACAGTCAGACTCAACATAATATAAATTTAAATAGAGCACAAAATAAAAGAAAAAAAGTGATAAAAATATTTGACATCGTGCTTTATAAATGTTCAACCATTGCCTGTATCATCTCTTTAAGGCAATCCGTGTTAAGAATTCTTTTCTTCTAATGTGACTGTATTTAGTGGATAAAAGTCAAAAACCGGTTACAAGAAGTTTCTCCAAATTTTTCTCCCAATTAAAAAATACCAAAACACTTAACTCTTTTTTCCAAGTAAAAAAAATCAACACAATTATTTTTTTTTCAAGTAAAATAACTCAAACACTTGCTAGTTTATTTTTCTAGATCCTAAAAATCTAACCTCACATGATTTTAATAAATCTCACTATATATTATAACAATTAAAAATTATAATCGTTTGAATATATGTGATTGATACTAATAATTAATTAAAACTTACAGTAATATGAATTTCAAAATAAAAAGTGTTTCACTTATGTATTTCAACACTTAAACAAAATATTTTTATATAGCAAAGATAAAAAAGAGTTGTTACGTGTGAAAACTTTTCAAAAAGCGTTTCCTTATCAATTTGAAAAGATTGAATTTTTGCTTCCCTTAATTAAAATGTGACAACCAGAAATTTATTCAAAAATTCTTTTTTTTTTAAATATGTTTATATAGAAATTTTAAATTTAGGAAATAATTAAATTAAATATGCCAAAATGTGATTTTTTTTTTCTTTTAATGTATTCCAATAGCTAGAAAAGATTTCAGAAAGTATTTTTCCATTTTCAAAAATGTAAACATGGAAAACTTAATTATTGACAATTTAATTTAAATATGTTAAGATGTGATTTTAAAAATATTTTTATGCAATAAATTATTTGTATGAATGTACGTATCCTAAAAAAATAATTTTATAATACTTTCCTAAAGTGACTTGATTTTTAAAATTAATTTAAAGCATCAAGTCTGATTTAGATAGAGTGGTAGAACACGTTCGACCTGATTTGTTTCAAGTAAAATACCTGATATCAGTATTATTTTAGATTTGCACAAGATAAATTTAAAAAATCAAAAACTTTATTAATTGAATTGTTTTGTTATTCATCAAAATTCACTTAAAGATTGAAATTATAGTCTTTTGAGCCACAAAATATTTAATGTGATAACATATTTTTCCAACGAATAAGACACCATATAATAAAAAAAAAAGAAAGAGAGAGAAAAATAGTACTTGCATAATTTCAATTGTGCCATTTTACATATTTGAAGCACGTACGAATTAATTGCTGTGGTTATTTCAAATTTTAATAGTTCAAATCAGCATTTTGTGGTAGAAAAATTTGTTTGCTGGTCAGTAAATTTACAAGATGCGCCAAATTGAGCCGTTACAAAAAAAAAGGGTTAGATTGGCGAAAATGATAAGTTGAGTACATGAATTTAATGATATATTGACACTTATACATATTAACTATCACTCAATTTTTTTTCAACCAACTTTATATATATATATATATATTCTTTTTTATTACTATTTCTAATTATAAACAAGTACTTTTACGATTGAATAGAAATTCAATAAGAAAACACAAATGTAGAGGAAAAAGAATAGCAATCTAGGGAAAGATTGCAAGAATTAAGTGAGAATTAATATAAAATTAAAAAGGGAAAATAGGGAAGAGTTGCGTAGAGAGATGAAATTGGAGAATTGACAGATCGAAGAGGGAGACAATAAGGGCAGAGATAGGGTTTGAATATTTGTAGTTTATGTATTGATGTGAATTGTACTTAAGAAAAATGAATGTATTGTCATTTCTTTTCATTTTATCAACATTCACATTTTTGTATGCAAAGAGACCGACATTAGGGTGAGGCCCTGCCTCTGCCGAATCCCCAACTATATGCACCATCCATCCGTCCATCTCTCTTCACCCTTACACCTGGATTACATGCATTGGATTTCTCACTTCCCCTTCTTCCAATTAACACTACTCTATCATTCCGCTAAAATCTTGTTTAGACCTGCATCATTATACTTTTTATATTAAGGGGTGTTCAGTAATAAATTAAATAGATTACAAATATGTTTTGCGTCATTTTATTTAAGAAAAAAAATTGATTTAAATTATATGTCATCTCATAAAATATATTATATAAATTAAATCTAAATTTTATCGTAATTCATTTAATCTATTTTTGGACACTCCCAAATCCAACGATGCATGTATTATCTCTTCTCATACACAGGATCTAGACAGAAAACCTCCATATCTTCTTCATCACCTAATCCCTTAATTAGGACTAGCTTTGTGTTGCTTAATCACTTTACTAATGTTTTACCAAGCTAGTAGCTAACGATGCAATTTAACTTTTTTTTTTTTTAATAAGAATACCAGTGGAGATAAAAGCAATTTCTTTTTTTCTTTCTTTACTTTTTTTTTCATTGGAAACAAAGAAAGCAAAACTGAAGGAAATAAATGAAAATCTTGAGGGCAGGGCTAAGGTGCTCCTATTATTAACACAGATTCATCCGTGGTTGTGAACTGTTGCGTGTATATATATATATATATATATATATATATATATATATATATATATATATATATATTTCCTTATTTATAATTCGAGTCGATCAGTTTTTATTTTCTGATCATCTTAGTAAATGAACGATATTGCTCTCTTTTTAATATTTTATTCATAATTTCAATAACAAAGTAAAATTTTTATTTTAAGAATTAATTAGGATTTGATTTGATGTTCAGAAAATGTAAATGAACAGTTTTGCTTCCGATTCCTCTTCCGACACTTGTAAATTGATTATATGTTCTTTCCTTATTCAAAAACAAAAAATAAAAAGTTTAAGTTGATAAGAATTAAGTTCATATGTCACATCGGCATACTTTGGATACCAAATTATTAGACTAAAAAGAATCGAGCTCATGCATAATGCAACCCTTTATCGTGAAAATATTCCCTCCGAGCTAAATATTTATACACTCAAGTATTGGAATATCCTTTTGAAAATTTTATATCATTAATAAATTCAAATTACAGAAGCTTTGCAAAATGCTCAAACAGTACCTACTTGATATAGAGGAGATATCTTTGATTTTCTTTAAAGGAATCAAATGAAAGTGAGATTTTAAAGTGCAAATTTCCGATTTGGAAAGTCTTATGTAGAATTAGCATCTTTTTACGTCAAAGCATCTGCTTAATTATTAATTATTTAAGATATATACATATGATAACTTTTATTATCTAAATATTATCTCAATTTGGTTAAATTAGACTTACATTTAATTTTTTTTTTCACGTGTTATGAGAACTACCAACTTTTGATGGAGCGCCATGCACCGGTGTCATGCTTCAAATACTATAATCTTTAATTTTGGGCCATCTGCAAATGTCACGTTAAATATTTTTTGTATATTTCCAAGTTTAGATGCAAAGAGAATATGTTAAATATTTCACGATTGCTAGTTTAAAACAGTTGTTTAGACAATTCTAGGTGTTGAATTAGATCCAAGTCGATTTCATTACAATATACATGGAGTTGGATTTGCTTTTGAAAAAGATATTGAATAGGCTACATCATATAGGCATAGCTAAATATGCCAAGTTAAAAAGATTGAGTAGGCTACATCATCCATTTTATTCTTATTCGTATACCAATTCTCTAAAGCTTGAACACTTTTTTCAAAGGTTTAAATATTTATACATGACAAACCAAACCCTTTTTATTCTTTTTCTTTCCCGATACTGTTTTGAAAAAATTATTATTTATCTCGTAATTAATTTTCGCCTAATTTATATGCTGGGCTGAATATAATCAAGATATTAAAACTGTAATCGCTAAATTTAATGGTATTTTCCCCTGGTAAAGTATACTCTATCCATTGTAATTAATATTGGCCATGGATCAGTACATATATACATATATACAGACGTACTTCTAACCTCTCCAAACTACCTTTTGCATTAGTAGAATTTGATGGTCACAAATACTATTTTCTTGGTTGAAATGTGCCTACACTAACATTTCCCATTCGTCCAACTTTATTTTATTTGGTAAGTTAAGAGGAAAACGAAAAAAGAAAATCTAATTTATTGTGTAGTAATTATATATTTTCTTTTCCATTTGATATTGTGTGAATGAGCTGTGATATCAAAATTTTGATTTATTGAAAAGTAAATTACATATTATACGTGTAAAGAAATTATTTTATCTCTTCATATAGAGGCGAGAATGGATTTTCTAGCGGATAGCTATCAGCAGGAATTAACTATTAGCTAATAATAGGTTGATTATATGTCACAGTGATAAATTGTAATATGAGTAAATAAAAGAGAGAGAGAGAGAGAGAGAGAGAGATTGGAAAGAAAGATGGTGCAGGAGCATCTGAAATAGTAACCTAATCTGGAAGTAGAAAATAGAGAAGAAGACAGAGAAAAGTATGGGAGTAATGGTGATGGAAGCACAGAAGCAGAAGCAGAAACAGAGACGACCCCGTCTCTATTGGATCTGTTTATTACAGACAACAATTTCTGAATGAATCCCATCCCCTTTCTCACAGGTCCCATCAATCCCATCTACTGCCCTAATTATTTTAGTGGTCATACAAAAAATTGGAATTATAAGAGTACGATAAAAAAAATTAAAAAGGCAAATAGCATAATCGGTTTTCTGAATTTTTTTATTTTATTAAATTTTTATTTAGACTCAATATATATTTATATTATGACTCGGCCAGATTTAAACTTACTTTTTGTAACACTGATGATAAATTTGATGAATTGGCGGTTGCAATTTTTTGTTTCTTTTAATATAGCGTTATATTTCATATATTTTTTTTATGGTGACAACCGCAATTAATTGATGTATGTATGTATATATGTATGTATGCTATAATAACATTATGATGACGATTATACATCATATCATAGCAAGAGATGCATAGTGAAGAAAGAAAGAATGTCATTGTCAGAGTCATGATGGCGCATTCCCATGATGGGTGTGGGTTTGTGGTGGGGTTATGGATTGCTACATGCAATTTCAACTTTGATAAGAGTTGTCTCTGAAAATTTACTCAAAAACCTTCTAGCATTTCCCTTATTTATTTGTCTTTTTTTTTTCCACTTGGACCCTACATGTCTTTTTGGATCTACCAGAAAATATATATAATAATAATCACAATATAAATGACATGTATTATTTATATAAAGTTTTTCAATCTTTTTTATTTTATAGAATGAGAACACAAAATATCTTTTTTAAGTTGTGATTTAAAAAGTTAATTTTATTTAATATCTAAATTTGTTCCTATGCATGTGCTAGTGATAGCTTGGTTTTCTTTTTGTTTGGATGTATCGGATTCACATCCCCAGTTCCATTATTACATATCCGAGTTTAATATTGATGATCTCCACCTATACTGTAAGTGTTAGTATACTAATCAAGAAATCCTCTCATTCCTAATAAATAATATAAATAATTGTGTATTTGTGGTAGAGGATTGTTACTTTAATGATATTTATGTCGTTGTGTATTTTCCACACATCAATTCAATAAGACTGAGACCTAATTAAATAGCATATGGTTATTCATTATTTTTAATTTCTTTGTTTAATATAACATCAATTCAATTCATAAATTTATTTATAAATTCGGTATAAAATAACATAATAAAAATAATAATAACAAAAATGTGTGAATGAGGTGGATGGTCCCTTCAATACAGGTCCCAAGTATCGGATTATATGCCAAATGTCTGATGAACAAGATGAAATTGGGATTCTTATGTCCTAATCTTGTCTCCAATTTTAATTTTCCTTTCGTACCCTCAACTTTTATGGCTTCACAAGAACTAAAATCCAAATCGAGTACTAGAATTAGTTGGGTCACGTTGATTCCTTGATTAGACTAAGACTTGCTTTAGGGGATATCCTATTCTGGATTAGGATTATGTCCCTAGCAAAATGGATTTTGTAATTTGGTGGTTTTTGGTGCATTGTATTTTCACTCTTTTGGCCTTGTTTTCTTTTTTATGAACTCTTAAATACTAATAATTGGCTGGTAAAGTTAAAATATGATCATAATTAAAGGGTTAAAAAGGAGGGTAAGTGGGTTTTTCATAGCATTTTATATGGCAAATTAAAACCACCCCATTAGCTTAGAAGAGTGAAGGACACTCGGCCCTCTGCACAACTTGTTATTTCAGTGGAGATGCAAACATTTGTCTTTTAAGAGTCAACTACGTCTATCTCTCTCTTAATTCACTCTCCAAAATTTTATAATTATATCAATTGTTGGATAAAAAATTTAAAAATTTTAACTTGTTGAGTTAACAATTTATATATTTATTATAGTATATTTGATGTACCCAATATGTAATTAAATTTTACTGGTATATTTTTTTATAAGGGAGAAAATTGAAAACAAAAATATATAGAAGAATTGCAAAATGTGGCTGATGATATTTGGAAAGGGATGAAAAAGAAATTTTAGAAATAATAAAACATTGTAGCCTAAATTATTGAGGCATCCGAAACTAAAATAAGATGTGCATGTACGTACATTTTATGGTCAAAACGATGTGGGAAAATACATATGTTTAGTCTTGTATTACGTTGACTCTTTATAATTTAAATAATGGGCATAATAAAATAATAATATTTAAAATTTATATTCTTACTGTACTGAATCCTCAAAGAATTCGGTTTTTTATTATATTGAATCCCTATTGTCTTGATGTGCTATCAAGTAACTAAGCTTCAAGAAGTCCTCCATGGGAAATATGAGTTCCAAATATACTTTAAAGGGGGTGAACAAAGTATTAAAACTTTTTAAGTGCTGGTAGAACAAATTTTAAATAATTCAAAACTCATATATGTTGAGATCATATAAAATATATAACAAAGGAATTACTCAATATATTTGATCAATATTAAATCATGGAAAAAAATTAATGAGCGGCAAATACACAATTATATTATCCTTTTAACATTATGCTAGATAAGGAACATTATGCTAGATAAGGATGTTCAACGGTGCTTATAAACAGTAAAGCATAAATATAAAGCGAGAGAGAGAGATTGATATAGCAATTTATAGAGGTTTGGTCATTTGCCTATGTCATTTCCTTAATACAATTCATCTTAAGAGTTATCTCTTTTCTAAGGTGACTTTATATGCGAGAAAGAGTCAAAAACCTATTACATTGATAGCTATATAAGTTTTTCTTCAAAGTGAAAAATTCAAAAATTCTTAATCCTTTTTCTCAAGTAAAGGATACAAACACTTAGTTATTTTTTTCAAGTAAAATAAACTAAACACTTGCTAACTTCTTTTCCTATACCCTAGCAACCTCACCAAAATTATCTCACATGATAGATAAATCTCACTATAAAATGATTACAATCATAAACTATAATCATCTTGAGAATATGTCAAAAATATCCATGATGAAGTGAAACTTGCAACAAAATGATATTCAAAAGCTAAAGTGCTTCACTCATATTTTACACTTGAAAAATAGCATTTTATATAAGAAAAATAATATAGTTATTAGGTGTAAACAATCCATTTGAAAAATGTTTCCTTGTTTAAAAGACTGATTTTAAGCTCTCCTAAAATCAAGTTAACGGTCAAAAATATTTTTCCAGAAAGATGTTTCCTAAAAAATCATTTGTTGATAATTGAAAAATATTTTCCTTTCCTTGTTTGAAAATAATAAATTTGAAGATTATATTTTTAGGAAACAATCCATTTGAAAAATGTTTCCTTGTTTAAAAGACTAATTTTAAGCTCTCCTAAAATCAAGTTAACGGTCAAAAATATTTTTCCAGAAAGATGTTTCCTAAAAAATCATTTGTTGATAATTGAAAAATATTTTCCTTTCCTTGTTTGAAAATAATAAATTTGAAGATTATATTTTTAGGAAAGAAATCAAGTTTAAATGAGGTGAATAATTTAAGTAAATAATGAGTATGAGTGTGTGTGAATCCTCATAAATGATTGTACAAAAGTTTCCTGAAGAAAACAAGATCTTTAGATCGAATTTGAATAATCAGGTCCGATTCTATTATGATATGAGTAGAGTACGATATTATCCTGATCTGTTTTCAATAGAACATGAGGCAGCTTATTTCTTTATGGGTATGCACACTTTATCATTTAAAAAGTCCAAACATATTAGCTTGTTTTGCTTATCATCAAAATATATTATAGGCCTTGAGCCAACATTTTTTTCCTTTTTGATGATGACAAAACAACTAACATAACTCCCCCCAAATATATGCTCATCGGGAATTATACAAACCTGCAATGAAAAACATCAAGCAAACCACAAACACTCATCCAATACAACACATATATACACATATATTCACCTTCATATATCATCATAATCATATACTCTTTCCCTCTTTTTGTCATCAACAAAAATAGAAAATGCAATCTGCAAATGATGAGATAAGAACAACTAAATAATCAAACATTAACAAATATCCAAACAAAGTTTCTAGTCATACCAAACATATGTAGTCTGTCAAAGTAAAAGAAAATAACATCTAGCAAGATAGAAATTAAAGCCATAAAAATGGTTTTAAGATGAAAATAATTTTGAAATCAACGTGAAATTCACTAAATATCCTTTGTATATAAGCTTCTCCTAATCTCTTCTAACTTAGGGGTTTGAACTTGTAGTTGGCAATCAATCTCATTGATCGACGAACAACAATGAGAGTTAGTTCAAGAGTTGGATTTGGAAAGGGTGAAGGATCAGGAATGAACTTATCTGAAGATACATGAGAAATTTCATACTTAGCCTTTGCAAACATTTCTTCAGTCTATTTTGTGAGCTTTCCCAATGTTGAGTGCAAATCCTCCAATATACTCCATAATTTAAACCAAGGTAAAGCTTCGCTTTTGCAGTCAATATTTTGACTAGGTGCAGCTTGAGCCACTGTCCCTATTCTTACTTCCTTTGTATCTTTTTCTGATTCAACCTCCACACCTGCATCTAAGTTCACATCGCTCTCTGTAGTTTCCCTTTTTTCTTCTTTGGTTTCCTCCTCTGCTTTCTCTAAACTTTCAGCGCTAGATTCATAGTCGGATTGTTCTTCATCCTCACTTGATTCCTCATCTAAAAGTTTTAATTTTTCTTGTATAGCTGAGGGATCATTAGCACTTTTATTTAAACTTTGAATGAGTTCCTTGGTTGTAGAATCCAACTTTAATTTCTTACTAATGATTTGCCTATCTATGCCAGCATTAAAGGTATTTTTCCCGATCTTTGAAGTTTTAGTTCAAACATTTTATAAAAATCTTTTCTAATTCTCAACTTTTCATTAAATATTCATAATCAACATCATCAAGAGACGGATTCCAATATTTAAAAATGGCAGAGAGTATCATGGCAAAAGGTAATCTTTGGTTCTCTTTAGCATTTACCATTTGATGAAATATAAGATAAGGGAGGTTAACTTGATAGCCTCTAATCACATGCCACTTGATAATTAAGTAGGTATCGATCCCATGATCTGCATTCCCAGCCTTAGGAACTAATATTTCCACTATGACTTTATGCAAAATGCAAAATTCAAGTTTCATATTGATTAAGGGTGGTGATTTGTCTTTTCTTTTGTACTCTTTCATATCTGTCATTTTACTTAAAAATTCAATTTTGTTCAATCCACCAATTTCTTCTATTTTAGTGCTCTTAGTCATTTTAAATCCCTCATTTTTCAAGTTAAAAATAATAGCTATGATTCCCTATGTGAAAATTTTATAGCTATCTCCAATTTTCACAGCAAATGACTCATCATCAAGAATTTTCCTAGATCCAAAAAATTCTTTAACCATAGAAGGATAAATATTTGATTCAAAAGTTAAAATACCTTTCTAGTTGAGTCTTTCTAACCAAACAATCACTTGAATTTCTATCGCTTGGAGTTTTTCCCAATCTACTGACTTGGGTATGAGAAAATCTTGAATTTTTTTACGATCAACATCAATGAAATTTTTATTTTTTGTGAGGAAGGTTTTTTTTTGTTTTTCAATTTTGGAAACGGTTTCTTATGAGCAAGGATTTTGGTTCTCACCATTGTTGTGATTTTGTGGTTTGAGAGAGAGAATTGACAAACAAAGAGTGAGTTTTAAAGAAGAAGACTTTTTGATACAAGTAATATAAAAAGCCAAAAAGAAAGATTTGCAATAAATTATTGTGAAAAGGTATTTTTTGAAAATCGAACAAGAAGATCATTTTTAAAGGTCTGTAAGTTCAATTTTTATTGCAATTCAGTAGGGACAAAATTTAAAATAATATCCTCTCTTTGCACATGATCTCTTATGAAATAATATCTGATTTCAATATGTTTTATCCTTGAGTGCATCACTGGATTCTTTGAGAGATTTATTGTGCTAATATCATCTTTTTCGACTATCGGGTAGGCATTTGCCATTAGATCGAATTGATTTTTGGTGAGTATGATCGAAATTTATTGTTCTTAAATTTTAAAGGTGAAGATCATTTTTAAAGGTCTGTAAGTTCAATTTGTATTGCAAAAAGTGGACTAGTTTTTGGTTTTTTATACAATAACCAATTTCATCTTTTTTAATGTGCAGACAATCATTTGCCATTAAATCAGCCTGATTTTAGGTGAGTATGGCCATAACTCCTTGCTCTTCCATTTGAACGGTTGAGATTGTATTTGAATAATTATAACCTTATCCAATATGCTAACTAGAAGAAAGAAGTATACGTGGTAGATGAAGTGTCGCATTGCCATTGGACGCTGTTAGTATTGTTAGCCACATTAGTAATCCATCCGATCCTAGGCAAAAATACTCCAAAAAATTGAGTATAGGGGCAAAATTATCCATTTTCCAATAGTTCAGTGGTAAAATTTCACCTTAACCTTTATTATTATTATTATTATTATTATTATTATTATTATTATTATTATTATTATTATTATTATTATTATTGATGTAAATAATTGAAAAAACATAATTAATAAAAGGTTTTTTTTTTGAAATAAAATAAACTATTTCATTAAGACAACTTATGAATACAAAGAAGGCGGGAGGTGGGGGAGAAACAAATCTTACTCCCTGAGAAATAATAGAGGTCCTAGCTAACATGTGGGTAAAATCATTACCAGATCTTCCAACAAAAGTAAATAAAAAACTCTGAAATGAATAACTAACTTCAATGCATTTCTGGACAATTAAACCAATTGGTGATGCGTTATGAGAAGGGGAGGTTAGGGCTTGATGAAGCATAAGGCAATCTGTCTCCATGTGCAAGTGTGTAAAGCCTTCTTCTTTCATCAACTTTAACATTTCCTTTACTGACATTGCTTTTGCAAGGAAAGGATCAAGAGGATAACTTAGAGAACCATGAAAAGCAACCATGAAATTCTTCGAAGCATCCCTGCAAATCCATCCATAGCCAACTCGATGTTTTGTCAATATGATAGCAGCATCATTATTACATTTAATAAAGCCAATAGGAGGAGGAACCCATAATTCCAATGATGGTATAGAAGAAGAAGAATCAAAAGCAAATTTTTTTTTCGGTGCACCACTTCCCATTGATTAAGTGAACAGCTGGCCATAAGTAAAAACGCACCATTGCTTATTCTTTGTTGCTCCCAAATAAATTATTACATTTAATAAAGCCAATAGGAGGAGGAACCCATAATTCCAATGATGGTATAGAAGAAGAAGAATCAAAAGCAAAAAATTTTTCGGTGCACCACTTCCCATTGATTAAGTGAACAGCTGGCCATAAGCAAAAACGCACCATTGCTTATTCTTTGTTGCTCCCAAATAAACTTATTTCTTTTATGTGTACCAAATTGTCCAAAGAAAAAACACGACCTGGTGAAGATCATCATATTTCAAGGAAGAAAACCAGTTGCCAGTAATACTAGATGTCAAAGCATTAAATGTCAAAACAGAGTCCAAGAGAGCTATCATTCCATATCAATTAAGAATAGAGGCAGAAGAACAGAGCATTCTGAACAATTTTTCGCATCTAGAAAAGAACATAAAGGGCACACATATATTTCTATTGTATGTCTCTAGAACAAATTATTTCTTGTAGGAAGAACATCAATAATGCATCTTCATAAGAAAATACGCACCTTTAAATGTAAAGCAAGATTCCACAAGAATTGCCAAGTAATATTAAAATTCATCAGAGGTTGAGAAGATCCATGCACCTGGCAATTAGCACTTTTAACAGTATATTGATCGGTTATTTATAGTGGCCATTAAATTACATCTGATTGAGTGCAACATGCTAGAGGGACTTGTAATATTTTATTAGCATCTCTACTGTTGAAACATGTCTGGATGAGAGAAAGGTTCCATGCAATGTTATTAAAATCGGACCGGACGATTAAATCGGTTTAACCGCGAACCGAAAGGCCAGCCGGTTGGTTTGACTACTGAAAACCGGATTGAACCGGAAAAACCGGGTAGAACCGGAAAACCGGCGAACCAGACAAAATCGGGTTTTTTGCTAAAAATATAAAAAATCAATTTTTTTTTGAATTTTTTCACCCACCTACATATATATTTATTTATTTATTTATTTGAAAAACTTAGTATTTTAAATTTTAAGTATATCACTTAATAATTTAATATATTTATTATATTTTTGATTCATTATAATCAAATATATATATATATATATATATATATATATATATATATATATATATATATATATATATATATATATATATAGTATATCACTTAATAATTTAATATATTTATTATATTTTTGATTCATTGTAATCAAATATATATATATATATATATATATATATATATATAATTTTTATTATTTATTTATTTGAAAAAATTAATATTTTAAATTCTAAATATGTCACTTAATAATTTAATATACTTATTATCTATTTGGATTATTGTAATAGTATATTAAATTATTAAATAATATCTTTAGAATTTAAAATACTAATTTTTTTCAAATAAATAAATAATGGAAATTTAAAATATACATACATACATACATACATACATACATACATACATACATATATATATATATTAAAATTTTATTATTTATTTATTGAAAAATTAGTATTTTAAATTCTAAAAATGTCACTTAATAATTTAATATACTTATTATCTATTTGAATTTATTATAATTAAATATAATTATACTCATATATGCAAGGTTAATATTTTTTGTGTTCACTTTATTAGTACTCCATCTAAACATGAAATTATTTTCATGATATGATTGTATTTTTATGTTTCTAGCATATGATATTCAATAATCCATAATTAATCACTTGTAATAATAAAATTAAAATTATTTTCGTAACTTATTATTAAAATATTTGTGATATATATTTAAAATTTGATGAATATTTTTTTAATTTTTATACAATAGTATTCAAAAAATTATAATAATTATAATATTTTAAAAATAGAAAAAAACCCGGTTGAACCCGGTTGAACCGGTCGAACCACGAACCTCCAGCCTTGCCGGTTCTCTATCCGGTCCGGTTTTAATAACATTGGTTCCATGTAGAACCACCACTTAATAGGGTTGAAACCTTTTAATTAATAAGTGCTGGCACTGGATTAGAATATATTTTTGGATTTAAGGGGTCAATAAGCCATGCATCCTTATAATCTAAATACAAAATAAAAATAAATCAGCTATCAGCCTTCGAGAAAAATTATAAGATAGAGCATTTGAAAAAACAACTGATTGAAAAAAATTAGCTATTGAAATAAGAACCCATTATAGGCAGTTGATTGAACAAATTTACTAAACACTTTTAGTATAGTTGATTGGAACAAAAAGGCCAACAATTAGCTCAAAAAGTTAAATCAAACAGCTTTTAACTTAATTCTAAAAATTTATTTGTGAGATAATTGTGCAAATCGTTATAAAGAGTATTTAATTTTTATAATTTAATTGATGTGAATTATTTAATGGATTTTATAAGAATACAATTTCTAAATTTGAAATCTTGAAGACCTTTGTTGCATTATTATCTAGCATTTGGAAAACTGTACTAATTTTCAATGCTAAAGTATTTTTATTGGTATTTGATAACATAACCTAACTAATAGCCCGAACATGGCTTAGCTAAAAGCCTGACCCACGCCACACACAAGCTAGGTAACCTGACAGCTTGACCTTATCTATAAGTCAAAATCCGAGAGGATCCCACAATATCAGGTAGAAGTGGTTTTTTTTCCCCACGTCTCCCCCAAACTAGGAGAAGGGGGAGGAGTGGCTTAAGATAGTGGGATTTCATCCCACTGCTCATATAGAATGGAGGTAAAAGCGTATAAAAATGGGGGTCCCTTTTTTTTCATCATTCAGACTTCTATCATCGGAATTACTAACTTAACCATCGGAAGCTCTCTAGTTGGAAACCCCATTGGTTCTTCATTTGTGCAAGTGATCTTTTGGACTATGAGACTCATAACTCTCAACTTGTCATCAGTGTTGATAAAATTAATGAAGAATGTTTATGCGATAATCCACACTTGCAATACTATAGTTGGATGGCGGATTGGATGGTTAGAAGAAGCCAAATAAATCATGGAGGGGAATTATTATGCCTATAATTAAGTCATATATATGCATGTATGAGGGGATTTCTAGAAAAATGTTCAATTTCTCCCTCGGTAGGGCAAATTATTATATATATATATATATATATATATATATATATATATATATATATATATATATATTGAGGGAATGGTCAAAATCCAAAACTGAAGATGATTAGAAGCAAGGGTCAAACAGCAGAAATTAAGGGTGACTGAAATAAAAAAAAAAATGGTGGGCTACTGGATAAGGGCAATGCTCCAAATGGAAGGAGACCCAATGCATTAGCCATAATGGGTTATAGAATTGAAGAGGAATAAAGAAGAAGAAGAAACTAAATGCATTAAATGTTGATAACAGAAAGGGTAAGTTGAGACAAAAAATAACCGAATGCAATTGCTTGGGAAGCTGCTGTTTTTGTTTTATAAGCTCTGCAGAATTTAAGGTATCCTTTCGGCCTGTGTGCCTCAAAATAGTCCCAAAATCTTCATTAATGAGGAAACTGTTGTATTTTATTTTTGATTCGGAAACTATATACGTATGTTTCATTGTTTTTGTATTCATAAATTTTCCGTTACTTGCGTGATTCTATTAATCGATTCTTTTCCCTTATGTTCAGGGATAAGGTCTCTTATTTCTTCTTGTCCATCACATGCACCCATCCCGTCTTTGTTTTTTTCTTTTTATTTCCTTAAATTCCATCATTTAGGGTTCCTGATAACAATTCAGTCTATTATGTCTAGAACTTTGTAAACTTTAGCTTTGATCTTGAAATACACACGTGAATTATTCAGTTCCTAATCTATGATAACTCCACATTTCACACCATCAACTGATTGTTGGGATTTTTTTTTTTTTCCATTTTGAAACATGCACCAATTGATTTAAATCCTTTTAATCCAAAAGTCATAACATCCATCCATCATATTAAGGTATAAGCTTAAATTGTGAATCCTAGCTAGCTCAAATTTTGATTTCTGATTGTTCCATTATATACTAGAATAGTTTTTTGGTCAAAAAATAATAATAGCAAAGTTTTGAGAATGATGCATGATGAATTCAAATATGGCTTCGTTTTGGCTGATTGTCGACTTACTCTTGCACTGATGCATGCATGTTTCAGACTTGCAGATACATCCATATATACATATATCATATGCCACCATCCCTTGAATGATAATCAAGAGAATGTGGAACAACCTATTTCCACTACCTAAATTGCAAGGATCGCAGCATAAATATTTTTTAGCTTTAACATCAAAAACAGAAACACCTTACCAATTCAAAATTTGGAAACAGTAACACCGTCCATTAATAAAAATAAACTGTTTAATTTTATGATAGTTCATATTTAACGCAATCAGTACATTCAACATACCGAATTATTTGGTGAATTTTTTTTTAAACGATTCCAGATGAGGTAACAGTTACGGCTTTACAAATTACGAGCGCAAGAACGAGCTAAGTTAAACAGTGATGCATTTAGCACTCTACGGTATTAATTGAAATACTTTTATGGCATAGAAGATATATAGAAAAATGGTCAGAATGACTCTAGAAAAACTTCCAATAGAGAATTTAGTTGAAGTCGCATAAATGAGAAACAAAACAAAGAATGGACCCAAAGCATTTAAAAAAGGTGCTAATATTTCATTCCCAACTAAAACAACACACTCAACAACAATACTGGAGGTATTAAAGTTAAGAGGAAACCTCAATTTAGCATTAAATAAATAAACTCGCTTTGTAACAGAAGAAAAGTGAAAGAGTTTTCCTGAATGCAAGCTCACGACCATATTAATGATTTAAGACCATAAGACACCAATCACAGGGAGATGCTGTATCTTGACAGCTGCCTGCAATTTGAAACTACGTACGAACCCTGCTGCTTTCTGCATCTCTAATCGGATAAAAATAAGGATGGGCCTGTGTCAAAACCAAAGAGAGTCATGTGAGTTGATGAAAAAGACAAAAACTATAATTATGGGCAGAGCATCTGCTGGACTTGGGAAGATTCTTTGAACAAGCTCAAAAAAAAAAAAAGAGCCACATTCGGAGGCAGATTCATTTCACTTCGCAAAACCACCCATCATGTTTTTGTTTTATGTCTAATAAGTACTCAATATCAAGGCACAATAAATATATCAAAAATTAAGCAATGACCAAGTTAAAGATAATGTTCTTGAGTGCACACAGACTTGAGATTTACCATAGCTTCTTTTGCAGTTGGCCTATCTTGATGATCATATTGCAGCAACTTGTCAAGGAAGTCAACAGCCTTCCAGAAGACAATTTGAGTGGATTAAAAAAGTCTGAAGAAAAACTAAATTCAAAAATATGACCAGTAATTGATATCGACTTTTTACCTCAGGTAGTGCCAAATGCCGATTATCCATATTAATAAACTTATTCCATGGTTTCCGGCTGTGTCTGCATTTAGAAGAGAGTTTCCTCAGCTGCCAGATGTCTAAAGAGGTGAAGTGGCTGTCATGTAAATTCTTAGATGGCTAAAACATAAGTTACCTGCCAACTAGGGCTGCCAGATGTGGATCCAACTCTATACGATACTTATTCAAATAAGCATTCAATTCATCTGTTCCCAGAACCTGTTGTAGAAAGAAAAGAAAAATACAAGCTTATCACTTTTCCATCATATTCTTAAAACCATTCCTCAGCATATGTTAAATTCAAAAAACAAAGTTAAAACAAAGGCATAAATGTAAATTAGGGAATACAATCATCATGAAGCGCTTCCATCAGAGACCAAGAAACAGGATAGCACAATAAATATTAGCTTAAAACAACATAAGATCCATTAGCTTGCCACAAAAGGCATACTTATACTTTATAGAACTTATAAACATGCAGCAACAGGGATAAAATACAGATGCACTTAGGATTCATAACTGACTTATTGGGTTATAATGAAGTCTTGGCCCAACTTGACCAAAATAATCAATGGATACATAGCCTATACGAACCTGTATCCATCTATTATTGAGTTGGGCTTAAGCCCAACCCATAAACCATATTTTAACCTTAGATGCACTTATTTAACTTTTTTACAAGCGTACCACACACCTTGGCTATTTTAACTAGCTGATCATAATTATCATGCCCATAGAAGAATGGCTCCTTGCGGAATATCTGCATAACACAAGCTTTAATCATAAGAACACTAAAACAAAGAATCAAAGGATCAGCATTATATCAAATTTCTGACCTCCATGCTGTTTGCATCCCTGGATGAGTATGCAAACAAATAGACATTCACTCGTCCATGAAATTAAAAGCTCACTAAGTACAAATATATGATATATTACAGGCTATCCATAGACAGTCCATTAATCAGTGAAAAATAACTTCATTTGGACTCAAGAAAAAGAGCTTGGGAAGGAAGGTAGGAGAAGGGACAGAAGAAGGGGAAGCAAAACTCACCATTCCAGCAAACATACAACCAAGGCTCCACAAGTCTAAGGAATAATCATAGTCTTGCAAATCAACAAGAAGTTCAGGACCTTTAAAGTATCTGCTCATCAGATAAAAGTAACGAAGAGAATTGGGAAAAAAGAAAAATCATATAAGCATGAGTTTCTTCAGCATTGATAGTAAACATAAATACTAGAGAAGATTCGAGTATGGCCACACAGACCATATCATCAACAGTAAAATTATTTAAATATCAGCACACGATATTCAATATTAAGCACTTCATACTACTACATAGATCTCTAGACATTATTACTTGATCTTCATTGACATAAATGTCAACTGAGACTGCCATCAGGTGATTCATTGAAACTATAGATTTTTTAAGGGAATAAAAGTTTGAAAATCAAAATAAGGATAAATGACGAAAGCTCGGAGCAAGATATTCTAAGGCTAGGCTAACCAGAAACTTCTAAAGGGAACGAACCTTGAAGCAACACGAACGTTGTACTCTTTCCCAGGATGATAGAACTCTGCTAGTCCCCAATCTATAAGTCGAAGTTTCCTCTGCTCATGATCGATCATGACATTATGGGGCTTAACATCCCGATGCATGATACCTTGCGAATGACAATAATCCAATGCCTACACAAAGGGTCCATAATGAATGAATCACTACTAAAAAGAAACCAGTTCATCACAACAAAAACAACTAAGATGGTTAAATACCAAAATATATACAACCTGAAACATAATGAAAAAAATACACCAGTGACACTAGTGTTAAAGAGAAACCAAACTGTAAAACAGTGCAAAAATTAAATGTCCCAGGCCCCAGAACAACACATAAAAGCCTGTCAAAATGCCCTTGCAACCCCAAATACCTTGCATCAAAAAACTTATTCTGCCACAAAGCATCATTTTACTGTTCAATTCCTACTGTAGCAGCTAGATTTTGGAGGACATATTTCTCTCTTTTTATTAGTGGTTAAATTATGTTATTTTTGTCATATCCAGTTTAATTTTCCATCTCTAAGGCCTCTTTTCAATATTCTTTTAGTTTCATTACTACTTAAAATTAGGTCAGCCTAGACTGCTGCATCCTCTTCCCCAGTAACCATGAAAGGGCTTATCAAACAAGAACAGGAGAAAAAAGCATATGCTTGCCATGGCATCTACAAAATATGACTTTATTATCCCCATCTGCATAACATCTCACATCAGTGGGAGAAGGGAATGAAAAAGGGACTTAACAGGCCAAGTCTCAACCACAAAAACAACTCAGATTTACCATCTTAGAATAAGTTTTTCAAACCTGAAAGTTATAGGCCAGTTGGGTTTCTGCTATTACTATTGGTATCAAAGCGAACCTGGATTAGAATTGCAGAGTTGGCAAGCCAAGCAGAAAGAGTTGCCCATAGGTTCAGGAGCATGTAACAATGAGAAGCCACCCAGATACCAATAGATCACAATACCCACTGCTGATCTTTAGACTAAGATCAATCACAATGGATACATCATGAGACCAAGGGAAAGAAATATAACATCCCACATCAATGAGAAAAGCAGATGAACCACGGGCTCCTATAGTTCAAACTTGAACTACTAAAAAGATTAGAAATAAGATAGACCAGTTAGACTTAAGCAGTTATGACTTGATACCCTACAAGTCCACAACAATCTTTGGAATACTTCAATTCTTCCCAAAGAATGGCAAAAATAAGAATTAGCATCTAGCAAAACAATTACCCACGCTATATAGGTTAAAATTAAATTATTATTGGATATAAATGTTATTGAAGTAAATATGGCCAAGTCATAATATAAATATTAATAAATTTAGGCGGCTATATCTACTTTGTTACTTAAGGCAAATATCTACTTTGTCATTCAAGTAAATACATACAGATCACAGTGAAAATATAAAAGAATTTGGGAGAGTTAAACTAATTTTTTTGTAAACAAATATGATAAGATTTTAAGATAAAATTGAAAAACTTTCTGAAGAGCCACATAGTTCTTCCCTTGATACCATCTATCACACAATGGATGATAAAATGAATCATGAAATTCAAGCATGTAAGAAAAAGTCAAATATGTTAATATTTAATTTTCTTTTTCTATTTCTGGTTATACACTAAAATACCCTTAAATTGTGTTAGATGTCACTCGCAAGATAGCCATAGTCAGATGAAACTTAGACTCCATGCTATCCCAAATACATGGGGTAAAACGTTTCTCTAGTATAAAGTCTAAAAATGCAAAACCAGAAATACACAATTCCTAGAGAGGAGAAAAGAATGAAGAGAATTAATTTCAGTTTATGAAAATTTTAAAACCCCTCACACAATTGATGCCAAAGTTAAAAAAAACATATGGTGTATTTCCATGCTTTTGCTTCATACATAGACACACACATTTTTATGCATCCTCTGAATCCAAATTCCTTTGGTACATTTAGAGACAAAACTGAGATGCTTGCAGCAAACAAAAACCATTCACCATAAGTAGCTACAATCAGAACAAGAAGGTTCAAATTGAAGAACCCAGCATTGCAAACTTCTCAACTAAACTTCAAATAGCCTGCAGAAATCACACTTAAAATACTAAGAAGCCCAAGGGTTTTATACCAGTGGTTCGCAAATCACTTAAAATGCTGGCCAAAAGGAAGAATTCAGAAATTCAAATTCCAGGTAGCACCAGAACAATCACTAGGATGCTAATTTAAACATTGACGAGGACATACAAGTCAAATTTTTGCACATTCATTTGAAAAGGGATTCAATAAAAATAAAACAGCCTGCAGAAATACAGTTTACAAATTTATCCTCTTTTCCTTGAGATAAAGCACCACAGTCAAAACCACCGACTAATCAAGATGGTTTAATATTGCAAGATCAAATTTTTCCAAACCTCTTTGCATTTATGGTCATTTATATGCAAATGAAAAACAGCTAGATTATTTCAAGTCTCTTTTATTTTCAGTTATGCAAATGAAACTTGTAAAACTTAAACACTGAAATCTAATTGTTCAAAATGAAGCATAGCTTATAATAACTTCAACCTCAAATAACCAGGGAAGAGAAGAGTTAGATAGAATTCTACAAGTCAATTTAATTCTATTCTTACTTTGTTAAACTAAAAGAAAATTTTATAAGCCAACATCAACATCAAAGCGACAAATGTATATTGTCAAGTTAACAAAAGAAAAAAATATTTACTTACCTTCAGAAGTTCATAGATGTAATATCGGATGTCATAGTCTAAGAGTGTTGGATAAAGCACTTTAAAATCAGTATTATTCACACATTCAAAAATAAGACTTGGGGTCTTTGATTGCTGATCTCTAACAATATCCAGCAATTTCACAATATTTGGCCCTCCGCATAGATTCTGCAGTATTTTAATCTCCCTTTTAATCTGTATTTAGAGGTATAACAAAGTCAGCCTCTGTAAAATCGCACTCAGAACAAGCCAACCAAGGTAAAATCAATTAGATAACAACTTTATGAAGTCAAAACCACAAAGGATACAGATACACATGTATGTACGTACACATATACATGCATACACAACTATCATTTCTGCAATCCAACCCCACCCTTTTTCAGCGCACACCCCCCCAACCCACATTTTGCATGCCTTGTGCAGAATTAGAATAGAAAACAACAACAATGAAAGAGTTAAATATCAGAAGTGCATTCCTTTTCTATCCAGAAAACATCTTAAATATATTTCTACCCTACATAAAACATTGAACAGTTATAGTAACAATGGAAAAGAAACCATGACAATGCACCATATCTATGTAGTCAGACAGAAGATAAAAACAATTGTTTTGAGTTGTCAAAAAATCAATGTCAATAAATTCCATAAGGCCAACATGCAGAATAAAAATTTTACCTCACATCCTACATCAAGTATGGTAAATGTCATACAGGGTGAAATGCTACAATGATTAGTACTTGGAAAAAATTAAACTCACATTGTAATGTTAAACAATTAATACAACTATAGTCCAAACTAATATTGTATTAAAACTAGATATCAATTATGTAGTTCAACTAACCATAAATGATTTATAGCTACAAGTTACATAAGTTACCATGACTCAATAATGGTGAAAACAAGACAGGAACCATCTGTATTCATTGTCAGTACAGCTAACCAACACATATATAAAGTAGAACAGCACTAACATCCAATAAATTGGCCATGGTTGATTTTTTTACTTGAGTTTTTATTCATGTGAAATGATCCCTCATATACTCTAATCACTTTAAGCTAAGATCTTAACTATAAAGATAACATGTCATTGTAATGGAGCAGGATTTTACTGAAAAAATTCTTTTTTACATGGAGAAGCATTCACAGATAAATTATCTCTTATCAATAAATCATGTTTCAAATGGTAGAGCTTACAATCTAAAATTACTATATGTGTTCCAAAATAAAGGTAATTATAACTCAACTCTTGATTCACAGAATTTATATATAATCCAGTATAACATATTATCTAGAAAAACAATAGCACCAGCATCAAATTGACAAGATCGACAAGATAGTGTCCTTCCAAAGCAAATATCCAAGTTAAAGTCCCAAGCAGCAACGCTATATTTGAAGTGGTTCACTTCAATAAACGAAATTTTTTTTATTGGTCCCCATTCAACACTAAACAAGTAAGACCTAATTGAATACTTCCCTGCTCATAAAACTATTAACAGAAATAGTAATGCCAAGGAGTAAGACTCGCCTTCTTCTTCTTCACGGGCTTAAGAATCTTAATGATGCATTTCTCATTATCCGTGCAGTGGACACCCTCGAAAACCTCACTATACTTCCCTCTCCCAACCTTCCTCACCACCTCATAATCATCCTGCTCCCTGGAGACATCACCATCAATAAACTTAAATTACTAAGAAACCAAAGAGATAATAGATAGAATGATTGCTAAAACAATTATCCTCTTTTTGTAGCCAATGACAAAAGAAAAAAAAAAGTTAAGGCCAGCAAACCAAGCATGCACGAGTATATGTGCGATTTTCAATCACATGGTAGATTTTTCTCCGAATTCACCAGCAATGATCAATCCAACCATCGAAATTAGGGTTAATAAGATAATTACCCCCATTGAACGGTGAGGGACTCGTAGTCCCAATATTCCTTGGGGCGGATGACATTGATATCGGTATAAACCCTAGCTTTCGATGGGGCGCCAGGTCGCCGAATAGATTTGCCGATCTTCTGCGCCAGCGTGTCGGTCAAAGAAACCAAAGACTTCAACCGATTGAGAGGTACAGGAGGCTTCCCCTCCCGCTGTTGATGCCTTTCGTGAGCTTTAGTAGCACCAGAAGCCAATTTACGCAGGAAGCTTATCGGCGATCGCGGAGAGGGTGAGAGAAACTTACTTGTGGAGGTAAAGAAGAGAGAAAACAGAGTTTCGTTATGGTAAGGCTGGTGGCTATGGAAGATTGCGAATTGCTCTAACAGAGGCCTTATGGCCATTAAATCGCAAATTAGGGGAAAAAGTTGTTTGTCTTAAGTTAGCCGGAACAGGAATCGCTTTCTTTCCCATATCATTTTTCCTTTTTTTTTTTTCATATCCTCCCCTTTTTTTCCAATTAAAGCGAGTAAAACGATGCGTTTATCTGAGTTTGGAATTTAACGGCGTCGTTTTAGGATAAACTGCCTTAACTTCGAGCGGTTGGGGAAAAATAAAAACGTTATTCTTGGTTGTTTTTCACCTCATGCGACAATAATATCTGGAAGGATTTATTTTTACAACCATGAAATATTTATGCATTTATTTTAATGTAACCAAAATCCATAAATAGAAATAAATAAGATTTGAGATTTCCCTCGTCTCTAAGCTAAATCATCATTAATTAATAATAAGGAATATAGAGGAAAGGTGATCATTTAAATTTTTCACTCAATCATTTTATAGTTTGAGTTATTCATGTGTTGTCAATTGTCATTTGTTTTGCCAAATAAATAAATTATTTTGAGTCCAAATACCAAATACCCATACCCACAAACTAATATTGGTTGTTATAAGTGATTTTACGTATGTTTCCTTTAATTGTAAATAACAAAAATTAATATTGAAAAAGTTTTATTCCCGTAGTAGATCAATCCGATTCGAACTGGATAATATTAATAATTATACACAAAAAAATACCCATACCTACAAAAAAAATTACAACTAGATCTATCTATTTTCGAACTTGGGCCAAATCCGAATTAGGATTTATCGGAGTTTAAAGTTTTTTCTTATTTAAGTCCAAATTCAAACATGTATAAACGAAAAGATAAATGTGCACAAGCAAAACTCAAATTGGACTTAATTTTGTAAAAATGTATTTAAATAAAAATCAATTTTAATAGATACAAAATATATTATATTGCACAAAATTAGAAATATATACTACAAAAATGATTTAGTAAGTTAATAAATGTTTAACTTTTGATATTTGTTATAAAACCTTTATTATATGATTGGATAAGACCCTTAATTTATATTTAAAATCCAAATCCGTCTTTTAATAAGTATATTTTTTTACCGGCTTTGGGCTAAGACCAAATTTATATAATAAAATACATGAATAAATCTGTAAAATTTATGCACATGTCGGGCAAATATTTTAACACATGGTCATATCTAATTATAACTCATTTACCACATTCTTATTTTTTTAATGTAAATTAAACTTTTATTAATACAATAAAAAGTGCGTAAATAAAGTATAAATAAATTATAAAATTTTATTGCCAAGTTCAGATAGTATTCGGGAAATATATATAAATGGATTCAAATATATAAATATTCAGGTTGAGTTCAAATTCAATATATGAACATATAATTGCGTTTGGATTTGAATAAAATATATTTAGCGGATTTCGAATCCCCTACCTGCCTACCACTCCTAGTATCAATGGAGGATATATTCTACATGAGAAAGAATAAATATTATTTTAAAATGTGAGTATGAACCGATTAATCTATTTATTAATAATTTTATTACCTAATTCATTGATTTCGGTTAACCATTATATCGATTTTAGTTTTTATCTAATTTTTTCTTAATGGTTTAATGATTAACCATTAAAAAATTTTAGCATATGAATTTAATAAATTATACAATTTTCAATAGTTAAAAATATTTTAGAAATAAAAAATACAAATAAATTTTCATAATTAATTATAAAAAATAAATATATTTAATATGAAACTAATAATATAGTGCTAATTATACACGTATAATGAATAAATAATAGTAATAAAAAGATAATTTAAATATTTATTTACTCAATATATATATATATATATATATATATATATATATTAGAAAGTTATATATCATAATATTTATAAATTACAAAAATATTGAAAAATTTAAGAGTAAAATTTAAAATTATATATATATATATATATCGGTTAACCATCGCTTTTTAAAAGTAAAAACTGTAAATCAAATATGTTTTGTAGCATTTTTTGTTTTTTAAAATTCATAAACTATTTTTTATTTGTTTTTCAAAAAAATGTTCTAATACCCACATATATATATATATATATATATATATATATATATATATATATATATATATATATATATATATATATATAATCTAATTATTAATATTGAATAATAAATATGTAATAAAATTTAAAATTTATTACATTAAAGAAATCATCCTAATAAAAAAAAACAATAACTGTTTAAGAAAAATTAACAATATAAATATCAATACTGTTGAGCAGGAAGCTGATTCAAGAACAGTAAACAAACCAGAACTACATATTGCAGTTAACATTTGACAATTCCAATTAACTGCACTCTTGATCTAGACAGTCTATATATTTTTTTATCCCTTTTTCTGATAATTCACAACTTCTAATTATAAATGTGTAGTATTTTTCATAACAGTTTACTTAATTTTCCAAGAAACAGTAATCCTCGGCACATCAGAACAGTTCATTCATGCTATAATTGGATTTCAATACTGTGGATGCGATAAGAAACTGTAATATCACAATCTTTTGAAATTTAAATCATCACTATCCAATATTTCAAGCATGATACTTCAACTGACCACGATAACGATACTTGCTGAAGGCACTCCATTCTTTCTAAAAGTTTTGATATTACACGTTGATATGTCCACTAAAATGATTTCTGATGTAAATGGAAATTGCTCGCGGTAGATGACCTTTTCAGCAGTAACTTTAACCACTATTGGGCTACTATAACCGGGAAAATTATGTATTGGGCGAAGTGGTTCGTGAATGGGAGGAGTGGTTCTGAGCCTATGGGCTATTTCGAAGTTTACAGATAGTGTGGGCTTTCATCATTTAGGCCTCTTATACCACTTGGACTCATATTTGGGCTTGGTAGAGAAAAAATGATTGCATTACAAGTAGTGGCGAATACAGTTGATTTTCTGTTGTTTGTTGAAAGTTGTACGATTATTAACTTAAGGTAAAGAGTTTTGTTGCATACAATCATATTTTGGCCCTTTCAATCCCGTCTGTAGCTGGACAAATAAAAATATAGAAACCAACATTATTTTTACAATTTTTTTACTTATATATATATATATATATATATATATATATATATATATATATATATATGGAACCTCGTTCAATATTCTTAAGAGTATAGAAATTAATTTAATGCTACATTCCTTAAAAAATACTTTAATAAAAACGTTACAATTCGCAATTAATTTTGGTGCGTGTGTGGTGGTGATGAATTTGTAGAATAAAAATTCCGGGTATAGAAATGTGGGTATGGGCCCATTTGCCATAAAAACGTGAAAGTGGTCAAGGCAAACAAAAGCAGCCTCAGGTTAATGGATTGGTGGCCAATGGCGATGAGAGAGATCCAAAGTCATATAGTCGTCTCGTGGCCAACGCTGGAAATTTCGTGGCCGAAACGGACTCCACACGTAGAGGATCATGCACGAAAAGAAAAACTCAAAAGTTATTGACCATGGAAAAGCGGGAAACTTCGAATTGAGTTACTGTTCCTTATAATGCCACGCGCGAACCCTTATAAAACCTATTTATTATTATTATTATTATTATTTGTTTAGGTTTCAAAATTGTCTGCAACAACACCAATGGAAGAGGTTAGGGCCAGCGCTGCTTGGGTGGCTAGTCGCTCCTCTCACGTCATTGTTGACTCTGCAGGTATAGCAATAATGTCGCACTTTATTTTCTGGTTTTGTGCAGTTTATGCTTGTTTGTTTTAATGGAAATGTGGTGGTTGGTGATGGTTTTGCTCAGGGATTGAGAAAGCTGTGAAGAATATTCAAGAAATTCCGAGAATAGAGTGGGATTTTGAAGGGATTCATTACTTTGATAATGGTCCTCTTACTGTTCAGTACCTGTTTGTTTTGGATGCTCTGAATTTTTGCTTTTGGCCTGGTGTGTTTCTCTTCTTATCTTTATTTTTCTTGGTTTGCTTCTTTGGTCTCGTTTGAAACACTATTAATGGTTTCTTTTTACCTGAGAATTGCACGATGGAGTTGCTTTTGTTTCTTACTTTTACTGTTAGCTATAAGAATTTAGGATTCTTTCAGCTGAGGAAAAGGGGAGAAAGGAAAAGCTGTCAAGAAAGCTAAAACGGAAAATACTAAAATAGATGTTGCAGCTAATTGCTAAAAAGTTCCACCGACGGTTCCTTTTTCCATTTTTAAATTTTTTTCTATTCTTCTCACCCTTATCTTTTCTTCACACTCTGTCTATTTTGGAGCATGTCGTCTGCATTTGGCAGAGAGAAAGGAGGGAAATAGAAGGTACATGAAATGATAGGAAAAAGGTTGTTACAATTTACTTTGATTTGCTGGCTGTCAGTTCAGTGAACAAATCATATAAATGCTGTTACGGTATACAGATTCCTGACAAGTAGCGATTTTGTAAACGCCTCATCATTTTTGTCATTTTATTATATTGACCGTATTCTATCTTTCGTACTTTTATTGTCGTTGATGTTTTGTCTCCCCTTGCTTGCATATGTTAGCTGTGTTCCTCAATTCTCTTGTTTCGTGTTTGTCTTCCACCTTTTTTTTCTCCTTTTGATTGGAACCATTCTCATTGGCAAGTTGGAGTTAATTATTCAGTGTTGCTGCTTCTCTTGCTGTATCATAAGTTTATATTGGGCTCTCATGTGCTGTTATGCCACCTACTCCATTGACCATGAAACCTGTTGTGGCAAAGATGCTAAGTTTGTTAATTTTGTTTCCACTTTGAACCATCAAACTCAATTATTTACTGAAAAGAGAAGAAAAATGAAGGTTTCAGCAGTTCTGGTGGGAATTTACCATGTGCATTGTTTCTAGATGTTTATTTTCCTCTTAAGTGCATTATACATCATATGTTTTGGCTGAATGAGCCATTCCCCTTTTCTGTTTTGGCTGGCTTATTTTTGAAGGGTTAAAAGAAATCTTAAGAATGATCGCTACACATATTTAAACTTTAAAAGTGCAAAAGCTTTTTAACATCGCAACCAAACTACTCCATTTGTGTTTATGTGGACACATGAAATCCATTGTGCTCATATTTTGTTTGTCATGAATTTTTAGGCAATCATACTTCTCATTTTCACAATGAGTTGAATAGAAACAGAGTGTGACAAATGAAGGTATTCTGATAAGCTCTAGGATAGGACTGAAATAAATGAAAATATGAATTTGAGTGCTTGTTCTTCTTTGAAGTTTCCATCTACCTTTTGGATCATTGATCATTCGACATTGGCAGATTTAGCTCTTCTGTTTAAGGAATAGATTTAGCTTTATTAGTTGAGAATTTGTTGCCGAGCAATAGCATTGCTGACACACTTGAAGAGGTATAACTTCAACCAAATTTTAATTTGTTTGACAAGTTGTTTGTATAATATATAAAACTCTGAGATGTATATTCTATTTTCTGATATGATTGAAGATTCTACAGAGTCTGCTCTGCTGACATGTTTTTCAACATGTGTTACTTTTTCTTCATAGATAAGGATTTAAGCTACGATCACTTAGCTTCAGGCCTGAAGGGAGCTTTGGAAAATGACAAGTCTGTGTTTGATGCTGATCGTCTGCAAAAGTATACAGGTATTTACATTTTTTTAAAAACTTTTGTTCCTTGCACTAAAAAGTAGGTGGCTGTACTTGCCTACACAGGGACATGTATGGGGGTTGTTTTTATGTTTCAACACTCACAAATACACTGCTTTTTGTTTTTATTGTAATCCCCTATCTTAAAATTATGCATCCTTGTCGGTGGATATTATCATATAGTCAGGCAGAGTCATTAGTTCGTTAAGAGTACGAAGGCATCTAGATCAAAAAGATACATGTTGGATTTGAGACATCAAAATATTAAACTGAGGTTGGAAAATGATTTTGTTTTTTTCTAGCTATATTTTGTTTTGTCTTAGCTTTGGCGTGGGAATTTTGGGACAGCTGTAGCCCATCAATTGTATACCTTTAGGACAATTGTAGCAGCATAAGTGGTTGGCATAGCTACTGTTAGGGGACGTATGTGAATATGTGTCAAAAACAGTTTAGCATTGTATGCATTCTGGTTTCTTTTTCAATCATTCAGCTGAACCATACGGTCTATGTACATCAAAATGAATTGTAGTTTCCAAGTAGTTTTGCTTTGTTATATGTTGAATTGTTTCAGGTCATTTGTTTTCCTTTTGAACATCGACATTCCTCCTTTTTGATAAGTATTACTGAATTTCTGTATGCGTGGCATCGTTGAAATTTGCATTGCTTAAGGTGCCTTTTATCTTCCTGTCAAAATGATGAGAGAAATGCTTCATGTCAGGTCCTGAATTGCGAGAGATGTTGAAGTGGCCCAGACCACTTCCTTTGGAGGATGAACGGATTCGTTTACTCCATGAGGTCTACTTTGCGACCAACTTTGAATTGATATTATTTCTGTTCTTCTGAGCATCAATAGTTTTGAGTTCTTAATCAGAACAGAACTCTGTACATTTATCTCATAGGTTGGTTTTGAATTGGAGAGAAGTTTTGGAGGTAAAGCATCTAATCTTGTGGAGTCCTGTGGGAAATCTGCTGCGAAGCTTGTCACCACTGTAACCAGTCACTTTCCTGGTATTTCTTTCTTTTCTTACTCCTCTCTCTCTCTCTGTTTGAATCTTGGTTTTGATAGAAGTGCCCATGTATTTACATGGTTTTTGAGGAATCTAGAGCATTTATTTGCAAAAATTGCTAAAATATTTGCTCCACATGATTCAAATGTTCAGGATTCCGAGACCACTCTGTTTATAAAGGCCACCAAATATTTTTGTATAAAAGAGCTCAGATAGTTGCAGCAGATCTATATGGTGCATTCAAGGGCCAAGGATATGGAGAATTTAGGGATATTGGCTCAGTCACTATATTTGCAGACTATATTGTTCCGGCTGTGCTTCAGCAACTTGGTGTGCTAAAATATAGTTCAACCCTTGCTAGCATGATTGGTTCTGACTGTGAAATAGCTTCAGGAAGTGAGGAAGAAGTGGAATTACGAGCATGCTCTGTATATGCTGTGGAGAAAATGAGGGACTTGCTTCACGTAAATTTAGGAAAGCAGGTATATTTAAACTCTCCTTTTTAATCACACTTCTTTGCCCATGAATGTAAGATAATAGTCAATTTTATTTCATGGTAAGTTCTCTCTATTAGAGTGAAAAACTGCATTATTGAAGAATAAATTTGAATGCCTAACTATTTTTCAAGAATGTATATGTACCTAAGCTGCAAATTCTTCAAATATTTTTAAGTCTCATGTAATTTTTATACTATGCTCCTAGTAATCATTTTTGCTAATGGCTCCATAATATGAATATAAGTTACTCTTATGAACATCTGATCTAGTTGCTAGGGGAAATCAGCTGGCTGCATCAATCTACTGCTATGCGGAAATGAAAATTTCTTTTCTGAACTGGAATGAGGTTATTGCCTTTTAAAATTTTTCTCCTCCTCTTTTTAATGCTCAAAGATTTGAGTAACACATATAGCGTTCAAATATTTTGTATGAATCTAGTCAACCTTGCATAAACTAGCAAGGGTATTGGTTAGGTGTATATCCAAAAAGCTCATTGCATGGATTTCCAGGGCAAAATTGCATTCATAGAAAATCAGAAAACATTTGTTGTTTTAATGATACATTGCTTCAAAGAAGAACAGTCTGCATTAACCATGTTTCATTGATGCAATCGGAGGGGATACTCTTGAAAACACTGCTGTAATTCTGTACTTCCAATGTGCAACCGCCCCCCTTGTTCTCCTCCATAATAAATATTCATGCAGAGATAGTTCATTTGATTATTATTTTAACCTTAAGTGTTAATGTTTTTCATTATTCGTAGTCACTGAAAGTAGACCTTTTTACCAGAAGGAATCTCCATCTTTTGTCTTCGGTTTTTCTATTTAGTTTCTTTCATTAATTTTTAGGTTTGTTTGCTCAGGTGCTGAGTATTGAATTGGATCTGTGGCTCTGGGCTTTTGGTGTGCGCTGTCCTTCTCTCCAACACCATCGTACACTCTCCATATATTACTGAGGCGACTATATTTTAGAGTAGCCTATCTATAGTATATATTTCAGTTGAAAAATGGAAAAAGTTTCCTTGAATATATGTTCAGTTAGTCTTCTTCGTATTTCGCAGCTAAACCATGACATTGTACTTCTCTGTTTTAGGATCAAAACTTTTATGTTTTTGGGGAAATCATAGTGCTGTTTAACTGATTCTACCTTTTTAGTTAAGTACTTTGTTATGTCAAATTCATCATCCAGGAGTTGATCTGTTTTATATGGGCATTAATTTCTGACAATATAATTTATTGGTTGTCCAACTGCAGAAGGCATTTTACTATTGGACAAGCTTTACTAAATTCCAACAGAGAAGATTTTGTGTTGTATGACTTCATATACCATAAGCTCCGCCATGTGTTTTAGTTGATGGCTTGCTATAAGGCAATAAACTTTACCTTCTGTATCTTACTGGTTTCTAGTAGACAATGCTCCATCCTAACTTTGATTGCATATTAATTGTTTTTGACATAAATGCTGTTTTCTAAACCTCGTCTTGGATTATGCAGGAGATATTTTGCCTTTTGGTTTCCTATTTACAAATTTCTGGTGCGAGTTTGTTTATGCATATATGCTAGTTATGGTCCTTGAACTCCTGCGTCATCCTGTTTGTAAAGATGACTAGATGGACTTTGTTTCCACCAAAAACTTACAGGAGCTTCTATAGCTTCAAGATAGTGCAATGCACCAGATATTCACTCTGAATTTCAGTACTACGTCATCAGGAATGTGTCATTGTTAACTATTAATATGCAGGCATAATTAGGTCTGAAATAGTGCTGATGTGCCACGTGTTGTTTTTCAACACTTTCTTGTTCCATGACATGGCAAAACCATAAACAAGCAGATGAACAAAGGGCCCTTGGAATATACAACAGTTTCTGTTTCTGACATACTGAACTGACACTAGACTTGTAGCCATGTTTATTTTAATTTTCTGTATATACATACATCGATTATTTATTTATTGATAAGTGCAATATGCCATAGAAGTTTTAACCTGAATTTCGGCTTAATCAGAGAAGCACCTTGGTTGCAGTCATGACATGGCGCTTGGATTTTTTGTAACGGGCAAATTTCCATCATAAGCGCATTTTAAGACGTCTGGTTTCCTCACTAGATGGGGTCCGACAGGCACCTTGCTTGGTTTTGGACGAATGTCCTGCACAATCCTATAATCTCAGGAGCCAAAAGAGGAATAAAAACGATGCAATGACGTATCTTGCTTTCAACACTTCTCCACTGCGTATATACTTATCACTATGAAGTTATTTTTTAAGATACTTGAAGATTATGCGAGTTATTGGTAAAATTATGCACTGCTGACAACCCTTTGAATAAATATACTAGCTTGCGAACTTCTTAACGTACGAGTTAAACCAACAATTGGCTTGCTAAATTGGGATGAGTTTGAGTAGGTTTTTGCATAAATGTTCAATTTTGGTAGCTAGGATGGGACTTAACTAACCTGGTCAAAGATAGCTGTTGGTATTGCCAGGGTTGCCATAGCATTTGGAGAATCGACGATTCCAGAAATCCTTCCTTCACATGGACAGCCAGATAGTAGAAGATACATCTGTCAGTGACCGTTATACATCTGTCAGTGACCGTTAAATCCTTGTGTTAGTTATCAAATAAAATAATTTTTATCTTATTTAGCAGCGATGCTTTGTGTAACAAGATGTCTTTATCAATTCTGGGACAGATTTTATTTGAAGTTGGGAGATTATTGAACCTGCTCCTTGGAATAACCAAATTTAGAGAGGTAGTCAATGGCATTGAGCGCTGCCCGCTTGTAAGCAACACTTGCGTCGAGATAGTGTTGTCTTCCTCTCTCATCAACACTGATGCCCTCAAATACCAACCACTCTGAAAATCTTGGCTCGACAGGGCCTATCTCAAAGATTGGATTCACATGAAGAGGAGTTGGCCCCATAGGTGTAAGGTACTCTTCCATTCCACCCCGTATGATTTCACACCTGATGGCATAAAAACCGATGTCAGTATCTTGAATAATCTAGGAAAATAGTCAATTGAGTCGACCACAACAGGTGCTTGCGGCAGCAGAATTTTATTTAACAAATTTAGTTGCTAGTATTAGTAAGCATTTGAGAGGTAAATGAACATTAACATTTAACCTGATACTCAGCAACCCACAGGGATGGGGTAAATTTGTGTTCTACTCCAAATTGTTTAACAAACATAGAGCTTAAGGGTATTAGTGAAAAGATGATCCAGTTGGCTACTCAATTTGCTTCTTCCCAGTTAAGATTATAAATTTGATGAATCTTTTGGGTACAAGTTCTTTCTTTGAAAATTTTCCTTAGCAAGTCCTTACACTGATTAATTCTGTATGAATTCTTTATTAGTTCTGCAAATTTGTTTTATGAAGATTTTTCTATTTGTGGGTGCACTACCTGTTTGTTGCTAATTTTCATGTTGTCTGCTCTTTAGACGATCTTTAATGTTGCTTCAGAACAGTGTTTTCCATTATGAACATAGAAAATGCCAAGATTGAGAAGGAATATATACTTGAGCTCTAGAAATCCACTCATCTCAATTGCCCCACAGAATGAGACCTCACCATCACCCTGAGAAAAGTGCATGTCCCCAGTACTAAGATTTGCTCCTTCTACAAATACCGGAAGGTATATTTTTGAACCTCTACTGAGATTTTTGATGTCACAGTTTCCTCCATTTTCTCTTCCTGGGATTGTTCTTGCTGCCTCGTTTGCAATCTTTTCCCAATCTGGAGTGCCCTTCGGGATCTACACATGAATATCACCATTAGAATAGTTGCTTTCTTGCAGCCAGAAGTTAGTTTCTAGGATCAGTGCTGGCACCTGACAATTCTTGCCAATTATTGTATGCTCAGTTACAATTGCAATGTGAGCATAAAGAATATTTGGGTAAGTTGGCTACACTATTTGCATCACTGGGATTTTGCTGACCCATATTTTTAGATTTGTTGACATCTGCATAAGATTGAGGCTACTGGAATTGAAGCTCTTCCATGCTTTTGTATATATACCTCAGTAATTTGATGTCATACCTTTCCAAGATGGCATCCCTTTGTTGATGGTAGATTTGCCAGCGGCCTAGAGTGCAAACCTCACATAGTTTGAAAGATTTCAATCCATTTTCTTCGACTTCTCTTTCCATTTCATTCCACATATTTAGAAGTTCCATTGATGGTGCAGTTCCAATTATTCCTGGATGAGTCAAACCTGGAAATCGTACCCCTGGTTTGCATACAGAACTATGTTATTACTGCATTGTATCATATATTTCTTATCCAATCTTATGGATATTTCTATTTATAGGCTTCAATGGGAAGGGGATGCACTGTAATTACCTGGTATGTGAGGAGAGTAAGCGTATATTCCTTCAAAGTACCAAATAGCTTTGGTTGCACACGGAAAATGATCAGTCAGAAACCCTCCTCCATTTTCTCTGTCAAATGTTGCTGTATAACCCCATTCGTCTCCAGGGAGAGGACCCAAGTTGCATATTTCAACCACGAGAAGATCACCTGGCTTAGCTGGAATTCCTTCCTTGTCCATCACTCTGATCGGTCCGCTGAGATAATGAACCTACAGCAAGCAGATCATAGTTAAATAATCATCCAAATAGATTTTGCTGATCTTGATCCGAATACACTAGTCCTTGTAACCCGTTATTTGAAAATTAGTTAGGTTTGACCATGTATCTATGATCTAGAATTTAGCAAATATTTATACTTACAGTTGAGAGGTCTATCGTTTTTACATCTATTGCAGAGTCATCATCCTTGACAATACCCCGTCCAGTCTACCATTTCTACTCTGAAAAAATCACCATCTCTGACCTCAGCAACTGGCGGAATCTCAGGGTGCCAACGGTTATGAAGGGGTAGTTTTTGCTCCCATGGCTTCTTTTTTAGGTCTATGGGCACTACCAATCTAGGGGTTGAAGGAGCCATGAATGGATTAGGTATGATAATGCAGTTATGTACCTTTTTTCCTCCCAAAATTACTAGGTGAACAAAATGAGATGGCATCAATTAGATCAAGGAGATTGAAAATTAGAACTAGTAGATGACAAACAGAAGTGACAATTTTTCTTATGGTCCCCTAACTTCACTGAAAGACAAAATGTCAACATTCTCTTCCATATATCAAAGAGACTAATCCAGCTTCAATGGAACATTTCATAATATAAAAACTTTTTCCTACCACTCAAAAAATCCAAGAGATTGGTCTCAATATAGTAAATTATACTGGTTCTGCCTCAACTGCAAAAAATTGAAGCAGAAAAGTTGGAGAAGCTACCCAATTTTATGTGATATTACCATCTACATATCCTTGTTGAGGTTATGACAAATGAAATATAATTTAATTTACTTTTATTGTTTGGTTACTCTAAATAAAAAAAAATATCAGAATTTTATTCTATTTTCTCTCATCTCTCTCTAAAAATAGAGAGAAACGAAAGTCGAGAAAGAGAGAACTCACTCTCTTTTACCTCCTTTTGTTCTAGTTTCATTTCATTGACTCTACTCTAAAACTCTTCCAACCAAACAATGGCTCAGGTAATTTCAAGAAATAATTCAGAAACCTAGCAAGTCTTGCTCATCTCGAGAGTCTTAGATCCAAGTAACTATAGTTATATGAATCTAAGAAACAGAAACTTAAGACCAAAAAAAAAAAAGAAGAGGCAGCTAGAACTCACAATGGAAGGATCAGCATGTTTGATGTCCTCTGCAGTGTTTTCTTGTGTAATACCGCCACCACTGAAGTCCACCATCTCAACCCTGAAAAGCTCTCCGACTGTGACCTCTGCAGTTGGGGGAATGTTCGGATGCCACCGGTTGTGAAGAGGAAATTTCTGCTCCCATGGCTTCTTCTTCAGATCTATAGGAAAGACGAGTCTTGGACCATATTTTGCCATAGCACTCTTGAAATGGCGTAGGTGTCTTGATTAGAATGCAGTGGTTTTGCAACCTTCATTTTCTGTTGCTAGCTAGCTTGAGCTTGACAGACAGCCATGATTGGAAACCATAGGGTTTGAATTTTCTTCTCCTAGTGGATGGACCACTAACAAAGTTGATTAAACTTTTGACAAATATCCTTGGATGTTTGTTAGAGAAAAACAACATTGTTTAATTGCAGAAATCCCACTAGTGAATCGAAAAGACAACAAAACAAAAACCCACTTATAAAAAGTTTTGTGATAAAAAGAAGAGAAGAAAATTAGCCACTCATTAAGGAATAATACCTGTACTTGTTTGCGGCAACTTTTATCTTTATTATCAAAATTAATCTTGAAGTGGGGTCTTGATTTGTCGATCCAACGTAGTACCTATTTTGACGTAATCCCCGAAGAATAATTTATGATGCCTCTACAGTTTTTTTTTTTTACTGGAACAATCCATTATTAAAGCTAGACCTGGTAAAATTGACCCAAACTCATGGATCGATCCAAATTTACTCAAAAAAATTGATCCAAATCCAATCCAATCCATATAAATACCCATTGGATCAATCCAAAATTGATCCATTTTATTTTTCAACCCAACCCAATATCCATTGGGTCAACCCAAAATTGACCCATCTCACTTTCCAACCCATTGGGTCATTGAGTATTAACCCAATAGGTATTTTCAAGATTCAAACATCTTGACCCATTGGGTATATAATGACATCAACACCGAGCCAGCCCTAAATAGTACTTTTCGACAGTAAAGAGTATTTTTGGGTCCGAAATGACACCCGAAAATCAAAAATATTTTATTGGACCATTTGAAAGGAATAATCAAGGTGAGCCTATGGTTGAAATTTGAAGTAAATTTGAGGTCAAATAGGCTTTCAAAAGTCAAAAATACGAAAAAAGTAGCGAATCAATAATACGAAAAATATATTTTAAATAATTTACTTTAATATTAAAAATGGACAAAAAAAAAATTGATACAAAAAATAATCGTATTTCAAATAAATAATTTAAAGATCTCATTATATATATATATATAATAACAATTCTTTTTCTTTTATTTTATTTTTCGACAGTGAAGAGTATTTTTCGGATCCGAAATGACATCCGAAAGTCAAAAATATTTTATTGGATCATTTGAAAGGAATAGTCAATGTGAACCTATGGTTGAAATTTGAAGTGAATTTGAGGTTAAATAGGCTTCCAAAAGTCAAAAATACGAAAAAGGTAGCGAATCAATAATACAAAAAATATATTTTAAATAATTTACTTTAATGTTAAAAATGGACACAAAAAAAAGAAAAAATTGATACAAAAAAAATCATATTTCAAATAAATAATTTAAAGATCTCATTATATATATACATAATAACAATTCTTTTTATTTTATTTTATTTTTTTGAATAATGACAATTATTAAAATAAATATTAAAAGTTAATAGCATTAAAAAATTAAATTATAATCGAAATATTACTCTTTATAATGACCAACTGTTACGGAGTATAGTATATTCTAATCATTTAATTCAACATAACGAAATATTAAATAAAAACTTTCAATATGTTTACGATTGGATATGTTTTTAAAAATAAATATTTAAAATTAACCCAAACCCATGGATCGATCCAAATCAACCCAACCAAGACCCAACCCATTAATGATCTATATTTTTTGACCCATTAATGATCCATCCATTAATGATCCAACCCAAACCCATCCAACCCGTCCATTTGCCACCTCTAATTAAAGCTAATAAATTAAATTAATTTAGATTCATATAGGATATATTTATAAATAAAAATAAAATAATTTTTTAAGTATTTAATATGTAGAATCTAAAACTTTCTGTCTATAAGCGTTAAGTTTAATCAGACAACTCGAGTGGTGGGGTATGTTCATCTTAGGTTGAAAATTATCTCCTAAGTAAATCCATATTTTCTTGCTTAGATGAATCCCTGCAAATCGTAATATAAGATCTTGCCAATATTCCATGATGATGCGAGCTTTTGTTTGTTCTTGCACAGAAATATTTACCCTTTCCAGTTAGTACATGGTCCCCAGCAGCTACTGTTCATAGCAAAGCTTATTATGCTGCAAACGCTCTATTATTATTATTATTATTATTATTATTATTATTTGGACCTTCACAGCTTTCTCATGAAATTTTAGACATGGTCTAGGGGTAGGGGCTGCACTAGAATAATTAATTTCATCAATTGGGTTTATGCATTATTTGGGTTGCTTTAATTAGTTGAGTGATAATATATGATAAATTAGATACCTAAATTACAATATTATCCTCTTGTACAATGTGGTCCACTGGGGGAGAGAAATAATAATCATTTTTTAAAAAATATATATACTAACAAAAAGTTGCTCTACTTCTCTCAATTATGGTTGAAGATGGTCTACTTGAAGATGAGAATTACAAAGTCTTCAAAATCATATTGTATTTAGGTTCTTAGAAAGGAATCATACTGAATATATATATATATTGAATTGTATTAAAATTATAGTACAATAGGTCTAGTGGCCCTTTCGAGGCAACTTGATTCAATAAAATTGAATTCCGAATTCAAATATTTTTTCTTACAATAAAAAAATGATTTTAGGTTGTACATGAAAAATATTTTTGTTTTTTTGTTGATGTCATTTTTTATTAGAGATCTAGCAATAAGGTCGGGTAGGGTTCGGATTTTTTGAATGGGTTTAAACTGTGTCTTGAATAACAATTAGAATTAAAAATTTGAATTGTATTGGACCAATAGAAAATAATTTAACATATTAACTTCAGTTTTGAAATGAAAATTTGATTATATTGATTTGATTTTCTATATATATATATATATACCAAAATTTAGTCATGTTGTGTTTCAATTAATTTTTATTTTAATTTTTTCTTTTATCTTCTATTTACTGTTTAAAATTTAAATAATTAAATATTTATCTTTTCTTTTAATTAAATCTAGTTTTTTTTATAAAAATTGAGATGAAAAATATTAAGGAAACTGTGTGTGTGTGTATATATATATATATAATTGAAAAACTTTGATCACGGATTTGGGTCGGATCGAATTTATATATTTTTAGATAAATTTTTCAAAATTTGAATCGATTGTAAATATTTTGCGTCATTCGAATTTGAATAACTATTTTTGGGCATATTCAAATTGGATAAAAAATTATTAGATCTAAATAATTATATCGTTGTCTTATTCAGAATAATTTTAGGGTGCGTTCGGAGAAGATGTTATTTTTTATTTTTGATTTTTTTCTTTAAAAACAATCAAAACATGTTTGGCAAATTTGTTTTTATTTTTATTTTTGTAAAAATTTAAGAAGTGCTTTTCATACCAAAAATAAAATTTAAAAATCTTCAAAAAGTGATTTTTATGGTTTTATTTTTATCAACAATTTAACTACTTTATTCTTATTATCACCATTGCTACCACCATACTGTCGCCACCACCGCTGTTAGGGATGATCACGGGACGGGGAATGGCTCCTCACCTACTGCCCCGTGCAGGGATAGGGCCGTCCCTGAAAGTATTTCGGAGGAAAAATTCTCCTTGTCCCGATGTCCCTTGTCCCCACGGGGATCCCCGTCGCCGCATAAAAAAAAATTTATTTATTTTTTAAATATAATTATAATTAAAATATAATATTTAACAATTAATTGTAATTTAAATATAACATTTAATAATTAAAAAATATAAATTCAATTACAAATTAAATTACTATAAATTTTAACAATTGACAAAATAAAAATTAAATATAATTTAAAACTAAATTATATAAATATAATTAAATTTAATTACTAAATTTCGGAGGTAGAAAAATTTTGGAACAGGGACCACAATCCCCGCTTTCGCTCCAAATTCTAAGTCGAGAAATATTTTTCCCTGTTTTCGCCTCTACGAAAAAAATTTTCGAGAATTTCATGCCCCATTCGGGACAGTTTTCCACCTAAAACGGGAATTCTTCGCCCCGTGATCATTCCTAGGCGCTGTCGTCGCCGCCACCACCACCACACTGCCGCTATCGCTATCACCACACCGCCGCCACCACCACCACACCGCTATTGCCGTTGCCATTATTGCAACCACATCGCCACCACCGCTACCTCACCACTGTCACCATACTGCTACTGTCGTTACCACCACTATCACACCGCTACTGTCGTCGCCACTATTGCAACCACATTGCCGCCGCCACCACCTCTACGGAAAAATTTTTCGAGAATTTCATGCCCCATTCGGGACAGTTTCCCACTTGAAACGGGGATTCTTCGCCCCGTGATCATCCCTAGGCACTGTCGTCGCCACTACCACCACCACTATTGCAACCACATCGCCGCCGCCACCACCTCTACGGAAAAATTTTTCGAGAATTTCATGCCCCATTCGGGACAGTTTCCCACTTGAAACGGGGATTCTTCGCCCCGTGATCATCCCTAGGCACTGTCGTCGCCACTACCACCACCACACCGCCGTCGCCGCCACCACCACCACACCGCTACTGCCATTGCCATTATTGCAACCACATCGCCACCACCGCTACCGTCACTACTGCCACCATACTGCTACTGTCGTTACCACCACTATCACACTGCTACTGTCGTCGTCACTATTGCAATCACATCGCCGCCGCCGTCACTATTGCTGCTATCACCATCACCATACTGTTATTGTCGCTACCACCACCACCACACCACTGCTACTACCACCACCATTGCTACCGTCACTGCAACCACCGCCACCACCGCTATACTGCCACTTCTGCCACCACTGCCTCTATTGCCGTCACCACTAAAATTATTATCATAATATACATGAATAATTAAAAAGTATTATATAATTTTTAAATATATAAAATATTTTTTTTAAATAGATAATAAAAACTAAAAATAGTTTCTAGATTTTTAAAAAATAAAAAATTAAAATCCTACAATTTTACCTTACGCACTCTTAAAATTTGTGTGAAGTGTTTTTATTATTCTAAGCTCATAATACTATTAAAATATTTTAGACTATAAAAGGTATGGGTATTATGTATGTTAGATATATATTACGATATATCATGAGAAGTAAAGATAAATATCTCTCAAAATGTAAATTCACAGATATCGAGATCGCTCATTTTTACATCACTGATTTAGCTCTCACCCATGCCTCGCAAGCCTTGAGGATGACAACTTCGAGTCACGAACTAAAAGCCCCATCAGAAAGAAGAGAAAGTACGTGAAAACAAATAGTCAGAGTTTCGGTACGGGATATTTTTCTTGCATACACAAATGTAGAATTTTGGCTCTCATATAAAGCTTCAATTAAGATAAGATTAAATTCTATTAATTGAAATTAATTCAAAATTGGCAGCTACATATTATTTAATAAGGAAATAATATTCTAATTAATATATTAGTTACCTAATTTAAATTATGTAACTACTCAAATTAATATACACTTAATTTAACAGATTCTTTAATTAAGGAAATATTCAATATCAAACTAATTTTATATAAATTATTTTTTATTTCGATATTTTTTTATTTATATCGGGATCAATTTCTTATCTTTTGAGTGATGAACGTATCCGAAACTCTTTCCATATATATTGAATTCTGATTTAAGTAAATAAGTTTATTGGTATAGTAAATTTTTACTAGTCACGAAGTTTATTTAATTTAGCAAAAAAAAAAATTATAAGCTGATAGGATCAAACAATTAAAATTCAATTAAGCTAGAGATACACGAAAGTAATTGAAATATCAAATTTAAATTAACGAAGCCGAAAGAATGGTTCATCTTATGATCTACAATTCTAATATATTTCTTTTCTTATGTGAAGCATGAATGCAGTGGGTGTATATAAGAAAATGGTGTTAAGTACAGGATCAAAGCTGTTCATATCTAAAGTATTCATTGATTTTAATGGGAGCTGGGAAGTAATTCGATTTAATGATGATTCAAATTGAAATCAACTGATTTTTTTATATATAATTTTTGGCACAAAATAAATTGAAATGAAAAAACATGCCTCTATGATTTGTGGTCAAATCGGAACTCTTTCGGTCGCCGTACTTTTTCGGTAATAATTAATAAGTGGACGAACAAGGAAGAGTTTAGAGGCATGGCGCCGAACATGATTTGAAGGATTTTCATGTGGAAATGGAATCTTTAAAGGGGCAATCAATTGATAGGCCACGTCTTCTCCACGGAGGATAATCAATGAAGGACCTTACTTTTCAAACTATCACTATTCTTTGGTAAAAAAGATTTTAACTCCTTTTTAACTTTATTATTTTTTGCAAGACAATCCGACTCTTCTTCTTTCGGCAGTACCATTCGAATTGCCGGTCATTCCATTAAAAATTTTAACCGGCGGTTTCTCTTTCCTAACTCAATATTATTCAACTCATGTGTCTTTCTCGCTTATCTACTAGAAACTCCAAATGAAATCATAGTCCATTTTGCTAGGTTCATAATTTCTGTCCCAACTCCTTTTGCCTAATGAAAATGCTTTATCTATTTAGAGCATCGAATGCCCTAGTTGCCAGTTAAAGGAATAAATAATTCGACGGCTATGATAGATAATGTAATGCATTGACGTCTAATGATAAGAAACTCCCTTGTTTTTTTGAAAAAAACAAAGTTGATGTTTAAGTCAAATTGCTTCATCTTCTTTTAAGCAACCGACACCAAACTCATCCCATGGCCCCCACTCAAATTGTATTCACCAGTCAATACATCCGAATTCATTCTGAATGTGCAATCGGTTATGAATGTTATACTTAATTCATTTCAAAAAAAAAATTGAATGTAAGGAGAGTATTATTTTAATTTTACAGTATAATGATAAGTCTACAGCAGTACATCGCAAAAAAAAAAAAAAAAGCTTTTACGCAAGAGGTTAGAGGGTATTAGGCAGCAATATTTTGAAACTCAATTTGGTCCAAGCGATTGAACCTATTGGACCGTAATTTGATAAAAAAAATTAAGTTGGTTCAATATAAAATTCAAAAAATAAAAAATTCTGATTGAACCGGATCGACTCAAGTTGGACCAAATTGACTCGAGTTAAACCAAAAAACCGGTTTGAATTTCAAAAATTTTTAGGAAAAAATAAAAATTAAAAAATAATTTGTTTATTTTATTATATATCATATTTATTGTTGGAGAATTATAAATTTATATAATTTGATTTATTTTTCTTATTATAATTAATTAAATTTGAATTTTTATTCCATTTAATCAAGCTTGTAAAATATTTTTGCATAAAATTATATCTTTTTCTACATATTTCAGTGTTATTAATTATATTTATTCAGAAAATTTGTGATAGTTTGTACATATATTAAATAAATTTATTTGAATGTTTATTTTCGATATTATATGAATTTATTTGAATATTTATTATTTACGATAATTTATTTAATTTTTATATTTATATAATTTATTGAATTTAAAATTAATATTTTTATATTAATATTTAATAATTAATAAATTTTTAAATATATTTGTATATATTATATATTTAATTTTTTATAAATAATTATATTTAAAAATAATAATAAAAATTTTGAATCGATATAATCGAATTAATTAATCTATATAACTCAATTGGGTTTCAAAACATTGTTAGGTGGGCAAGAAAGTGTATAGGCAGAAGGGAGGGGAAAGGGCAAGTGGGGGGAAGAGTGACATATGCTTGACTGCAATGATATGGAAGCCACGTCCGCAGACAAGACCGCTCATATGGCCATTGCTGGCGTCATTTACTTATTTGACGATGATACCATGTAAAAGTATAGCTCCGTTAATTAATTCGAAATTAAATTTATTTTTAAATTAATTAAATTAAAATTAAATATATATATATTATAAATTATATTTTAAATTTTATATTTATATTTTTTAATATTAATATTTAAATAATTTATAAATATTATGATATATAATTTTATAAAATATTATTAAAATATATATTTTTAGTAAATAAATATTAAAATTATGTGCATAATTAGCACTTTATTGTTAATTTTATATTAAATATATTTAATTTTTATAATTAATTATGAAAATTTTATTTTTTATTTTAATTATTTTAATGAATATTATATTTAATTTGTATTTTTTTCATTTTTATAACATTTTTAACTATTAAAAATAATATTACAAATTGTATAATTTATTAAATTTATATATTAAATTTTTTTAGTAGTTAACCGAAAAATCGAGTAAAAAATCGAAATTGATATAACTATTAACCGATATTAATATATTGATTTAAGAAAATTATTAATGATCGGATTATTCATCCCTAATTTTGAAATCATTCCTAATGGTTTTATTGATTTATTTAATGATGGTATAAAAATATAATTCGAATTTGAGAATATTTAATATCTTAAAATTAATTTTATTGATAGAATATCAGAACTTTAAAAGGTTGTAAAATTTACTGTCAAATAATAGCACGTTTTTCATTTTTTGTACACTGTTCGAAATTGGAATTGGTTGCGAATACGATCTAAGCCTTCATATATATATATAATAATCATCTTGTTCTTCTTTTCTTTTTCTTCAACCGAACTAATCATTTTTCCTTTAAAAGTCATTTTGTTTTTGCAAAATTAGCATTTTACTTTAGTCTTTCGATTTCATGATGATTCTGCCCTATTATATCTAAAAACAATTAAAATAATTATTTTCAATTTTTCTTTATTTCTTTATTATTTAGTAAATATACTAAAAAGAAGTTTACAATAGATAAAGATTTTACAAAAAAAAATAATATAAAAATAAAATGACTACAAATCAATTGAAAAATTATTATATACCGTGGAAGCATTTAAAGCCAGAGAGTTGTTCGTCTAAAACATCTATTCAAAATCTTTTTTTTTTATTTAATCATGAAGTATCCTAAACACGTTCATACCAATAAACGAAATATATTTTTAAATTATATCACACTTAGATTAATTCCTATTCTCTGATTTATAGATATTTCGAAAAGTAAAACAGTTGCTTCGGAGATTTAAGAGTGTTCCATACCCTAAACCAATGATTGACCTTTTGTTAAGGATTTGATGAATTCCGGATTATCTATTCAAAATCTTTAATAGCAATAACAATGAGACATCAATATCTTATGGGATCTTTAGCACATGGTCACGCACAAGACAAGCCCATGTTGCTCCTCAACTCGCAGAACTCACTTGTCAGATGGTAACCTTTGTAGTGGACATTGTCCCCGAGTTTTTTCAACATTTTTCATGCCTAATTTTGTGCAAAAAAAATAAAAATAAAAAAGGACAGAGTTTAAAAGGTCCTTTAAAAAAAACGATTTTGCTAAATTATTTAAATTGAGTGATTTAAATGTACAATTGGAAAAAAATATATTTTTTAGCTTGATCAATATACCCTCAAGTCACTTAACCATTCATTTAAATGAAAAGTGATTATTATTCTTTGAATTTCTCAATTTTTTTTTCTTGAAAAAGCAAAAAAAATTTAAGTCATTAACATTTTTATTTATGCCGTTTTTTATTTTTATTAAATAGAAGAAGTAATAGTTGATTAAATCCAATTGAGTAATTGACGGATGCTGTGGTTTTCAAACTCCCTTCATTTTAAGTTATTGATTTTGGTAATTTAAGCACTTTTTTTTGTTAATTAATGACTTTTTTTTTTAATTTTATATATACAGCTAAACATTGTAGTTTTCAATTAAAATTGAATTAATTGATTAAATCCAATTAAAATTAAATTTATAAATTAAATTTCAATTAAAATAAAATTAAATTTAAGTTCAATTTGGATAATTAAAAAAATGAATACGGTATAGTATAATGTCGATGATGAGTCTGACTTCAGCTCAGCTCTTTATTAATACGGTATAGTCACCCCACATAAATATATATATATATTCAATTCAGTTTTATTTGGAATAAATTATCGTAGTATTCAATTAAAATTGAATTAGTTGATTAAATTTAATTAAAATTAAGTTTACAAATTCAATTTCAATTAAAATAAGATTGAATTTGAGTTTAATTTGAATAATTGAATACACTTTTATTTGGATTGGACCTTTATTCAGTTTGGTATATTTATTCACTTTTTTCAAACTAGATACACTTTATTCAAATTATGTTCAATTTTACTTAAACTAAGTATACTTTATTCACTATGCACAAAATGTACACACTTTTATTTTTTTAATTAAAATTTAAAATTATTTTAATATAAATTGAATCTAAATAAATATTTAATTGAAAAAACAACAATAAAAAACTTTATATTAGCTAAAGTAATTATTAAGATTTTATCATATCTTTTCAAATTTAAAATAAGATTGAATTTGATTTCAATTTGGATAATTGACATCACTTTGATTTTTAATTGAATTTTAATTCAATTTTATTTTAATACGTCAATTGCATTTAATTCAATTTTAATTGATCGTGTAACATCCTTACTAAAACAGTTTTTTCTTTTATACAAAATTAAGCGGTAAGTCAAAAATTTTTTTAACATCAAAAATTAACCAAATAATTTATTGTTTGCCCAAAACTTATTCATAATTCAATATCATAACTATCTCGTTAACTTATAACTATCTAAAAATACAATTCATTTCATCAAAAATTTGGTAGCATAACGACTATATACTTAATAGTCTCCTGAAAAATCAGACAAAATACAATCTCTTATAGGTACAATAATCTATAACATTACATATATTCACATTCCAAACATTCACTCACAGATCAAATATATCCATATTAAATCACTTGCTAGTAATCATACATTTACAGACATAACAATATTTACTATCCCATCAACAGTAGTTCAAATACAATCAAATTCTTTACTTCAAAAAGCTAAATATATACATGCCAAAAATACTAAAATAATCATAACTATCTTTTCCTTTTCAAATCTCGCTCCACTATGTTTCATGCTTTCGCAATACTTTTTAACAATATTTTTAAAAGCATTACAAGAATTTTGGCAAACTTATCACTTAGGTCTTAAACTTCTCAATTATTTACGAAAATACCCTTTTTGCAACTCTAATTACAAAATTGCTTTTACTTTTCTCATTTTTTTCTTTTTGACTAACCTTTGGCATTCAAAATAATTATTAGGCTTAACTTTGACTTTTTAGGTAAAATTTCTTATTTGACCTGTTAGGTGCAATTGTCGGTTCATTTGATATTTTACACTGTTAATTGCCACTATTATGGTAAATTTTTAATTAAATACTCAATCTTTCTATTAATTACAAAATTACCCTTTTAATACCATAATTACGATTTTTTCATTAATTCATTTATTTTCACTTTGATTTTTTTTATTATTTATTAAAATACAATTATTAATACTTTTAACATTTAATGCCAAGTAATATTATTACTTTGGCAACTTTGCAATTAAGTCTTTATTTCTTCATTTTATTACAAAATGGTTCTTTTTACACACTTATTGCAAGTTTTCACTCTTTCATTTTCAATTGCAAAATTGTCATTCATTTGCTCATTTTTTTTCAGTTGACTTTGACTTATAGAATATCTGTTCGATCCTTGTTTGAGCTTTTATACAATATTTCATTTTTTTTAGACATCAATTTCTCAATTAATTACGGTATTATTATTTTTGGACTTTAAATACAATATTAGCGCTATTTTATAAATTTTTCATTTTTAAAGTAATAATTAGTATACAAAATTATCAATTGGTCCTTATGTTGACTTTTCATGTAAACTTACGTTTTAATCATTTTTCTTTACAAAAGCTTATTTTTAGGCTGTTTGGTCGTTAAATTATCATTTTACTCTTGTAATTTTTTTTTCATTTTTTCTCATTAAGTAAAATTTTTGAAAAAATTATGGTTTTGTCCCAAAACTTTTCATTTATTTCAATTAAGTTCTTTTTCACTTTTAACGTTTACTTTTAATATACTTTTTGAAATTCTGATTTATTCTTATCAATATGCCTCTAGTTCAATTCGATAGGAACTCTCGGATAGAATATACAGAATGTAGATCCCACAGGGCGACATACAGAATAATATTGAGAAATGATCCCAAATGATCATTTCTCACATAGCATATAACAATACATAAGACAGAAGTTATGGAGATCAAAGATCCTATCATAACAAAAAAAGTCGCTATGATTTGCATTCTGGTATAGGATGTCTCTATGGCTAGCCAATTATATCTTGAGCACAGTCTTTTACTACCTAACTATTGCTAAGGATAAAAATAATCACTTACTGTCAAAATATTTTTCAAATTTTCAACACTTTCAATTTTTTTTTCAAAATAGTACATTTTTATCAGTCAAACTCTTTTCAATACTTTTGACTATTTAAAAATTTTTCTTTCCATTATTCTGACAGTCACTTTTTCAATACTTATATACAGTTTGTGAATTATTCTACGATAATTCACTACAATCACTTTATACTTGATACTTTTCAGTGTATTTTCATTTCAATAAATTAGTCAGTTATTCTTTCAGTATTTTTTATATAATCTGTGAATTATATCATTATAATTTACTATTTTTATCAATTTATGAATTATTTCTTAATAATTCAATATTTTCACTTTACAATTCCTTTTACTTTTCGAACTTTTAACGGTGTTCTTACTTTTTCTATCTAGAAATGCGTTGTTCGGAAGGTTCAATGCTTTTATAGGGTTTGTGAATTATTTTACAATAATTCACCATGCGATCATTTTTCATATTATACTTTATATTGTCTTTTTATTTCAATAAATTAGTCAATCAATATTTTCATTAACTTTGGACAATTCATGAATTATATCAATATAATTCATTATTTTTCACTTAATTTACGATTTATAACTCAATAATTTAATACATTTATTTTGTACATATTCAAATATTTTCTTTAAAATATTCGTATAAATTCTAAAAATTCTATAAAAATTTATGGATGCCATTTTTACTTATTTTATGAATTATTTCATTAATATTCATCAAATTTACATTGTATATAATCAATTATTTATTTCAAAAATATTCAAATAAATTTCATAAATTCTATAAAAATTCATGGATACATTATTTCGTGTTTATCATCATTTTATGGCTTAATGTCATCAAAAGACATAACATACATACTTTTTTCCTTAGGAACAAAATTCGGACACCACGCTAAGCTATCATATAAATTCTTTTAAATTTATTTAAGCTTCCTAACATGCTTATTTAAGGTCTAATTTCATTATTCTAAAGCCAATTCCAATATACATACATTTTACAATTTTTATCCTAAGTTACATAATGAAAAATTCATCCAATTAAATGGAAATTATAAGATTTTATAGTCACTTATCTATTTCGTTATGCTTAACCTTCCTTGAACTTCCTTTTCATGCCTTAAGCCTTAGCAAAACATCTATCACCATTGAAATCTTCACATGGCCGGAATTTCTATCAAATAAAACCCTATAAAATTGTTTTCTTTTGCTGAAATTAATATCATAATTAAATTTAAGAACCTAAAACTACTTATAGGCACCTTAGAACAAAATTAAATCTCAGTTTTCACTTACCTCTTCTTGAATTCCTACACTTCCACCAGTAAAATTTCTCTTTTCTTACTCTAATCAAAGAGTTGAGCTGATGAGGGTCTTTTAGAGAGGTAAAGCTGATTCATCATGCTTGATTGAGTGGTTAATTTGGTAAGGGATGGAAACAAATTGAGAGGGGAAAGGGAGAGTGATGGGTTCGGCCAAGAGAGAAGAAGGAAGAGCTATTGGAAAAAATCTGGTGATTCCTAGATATTTTTAGCCTTTTATAGGGGTCACATGGCACTACAAGAAAATTAGCAAATAGCAACGGAAATTAGCAACCGAATTTGTTGAATTTCCGTTGCTATTAAAAATTAGCAACGGAAAATAGCAACGGAACATTCGGTTGCAAATTTGACGGTTGGTATTTTTTGCAACGGAAATTTTTTTCCGTTGCTAATTTTAGCAACGGATTTTATTTTCCGTTGCTATTTTTACCAACGGAATAATAATTTCCGTTGCTATATTTAGCAACCGAATTAAAGTTTCGTTGCTAAATTCAGCTAGTATTATAAAAAAATTGCGACGGAATTATCGTCGCTATTCCGTCACTAAATTATTGTTGATTTTTACACAAAATTTATGCAAGAACCTACAGGTAATATGATTAAAGTTCATCCCTCATCCTCACATAAGAGGGAGAAAAGGGAACAGCAAAAGAAGCAAATGACAAAAAAGCAATTGAAGGAAACTGAATATGCAGAAGGCAAACATATTAAATAGTTCCTGTTAGATTTAAAAATAAATGTTCACGAAATTAGAAACAATGGAGCCTGATGTCATATGATATTAAGTGAATAGGACACTGACCAAAAATAGCATCATACATTTAGATTTACTAGCATTTTTTTTCTTATGCACAAGTATGCAAGTACTATTTCTTTTGATTGGGAAATGGGATCCCAATTGAGAGAGCAGTGACAGTAACACTGTCATTCAGAAATCAAAACCCACTCAAACACAATGAAATCCTAAGAACCTCTATTAAGCCAAACCAACCAAAATAAATAACATAAAACGAAATCAAAATCGCAAGAACTGGCTCTAAATACATCAAAAATTTATTAAATTAAAACCAAAACTGGTTCTAAATATAATATCTTGTACAAGAAAAATCAGCTGATCATGCTCCATTTATAATCGAATAAGGGCAGAATTTTACCCCTTTTTTATACATAACAGAAGAACTAAAATTTACAAATTAATGGAATTAATAAAACTAGCTTATATTAAATGTTAAATTAATTAGATATTGCACTATGCTTTGAAAAACAATGGGAATCGCCTTAGCATGAAAAACAATATAAAAACCAAAAAAGAACTTTAGTGAACATGTGCATTATGTTTTGAAGTATCAAATTTTCTATGGGATTGATATCCACTGTTACCTCCCACCATATATCAAGAATCTAAGAGCAGCATAGAATGAAATTGCTACGGAAGAAATCAAAAAATATTTTTATTAGCGTATTATCTTTCAATATATTCATATAAATAAAAGTTATGGAATTCAATCAATTTAGGATAGCAAATAGAAAATACATAATCATTTCAAACCTGTATTAGGTATACAAATCCATTGACAATATAATAAGTGGGTCTGAGTTTATCAATCGCTATTCGTATAAAAGTTTCAGAAAATGGATAATTTAATGGATTCACACACAAATAATGAATATAATTTATAGTCCCCCTAACTCACTTAATAGTAAAATTATTTTCTTCATGCAAAAAGGGATAGTAAACTTATACCTAAGTATTTTCATAAATGAATATAGGCAAATATGAGCTAATTTGATAATTTGTATAGAAAATTTTGTACTGAAACATAATTTAAGATCAAATTAATTATATGTACTATTTTTCATAGTTTAAGAGCAAATTTAGCTATTCTTTTCCTTTATTTAATTTTCAAATTAGATAATAATTTATTTTTGTTATGAATAACAAAGTGAGTGAAATTGATCGTCAAAATTACAGTTTTTTTCATAATGAACCAATCATAATCCTCCTATTTTTTTTTTCTGCAATTCGACATGTGTAAAACTGCAAGTTCTGAAAGTGGTGGTTAGTGCTCAGTGGTCTGGCCCCCTTTGAAATTTTCAGGTCCATAATATTTGCAGAAAATCCGTATAGCTTCTCCTCAATTTCTCCAAATTATTCAAATGATCCCCTCAACTAAATTCTATCATGTTAAAACCGAAAATCTATAATTTTCTTATTATACTGAGCTCTCATTTTTATCATGTTAAAACTGATATTCAATATGTGATTTATTAGTATGAAATTTAAATTGTTATGTTGTTGTTTTGCATGATTCTTCTTCTTTAAGAAAACATAAATAAGATTTATGACACTAGTTAGAAAAATTGTGTGACGTAAAAATAATTTTTGACACTTAGAAAAATTATTAGAAATGTTAAATCAGAAAACAAAATAAAAACTTACAAAATTCTAACCGGTGCATTTAACGAACTTACAAAATGTTAAATATAATGCAGAAAATAATTACCGGTGATGGTAGCATAGGAACCTTCCACTTTGTCCAGCCCAATATTATGTGAAGCAACTTTCAAAATTTCAAGAGCCTGAAATTTGTAAATCTGTTGAAGTATGATGAAACCAATCAATTAACGAACTTCGTCCACAAAACGACTGAGAAAACAACTAAATAATATGGTAAAATCGATCGCAGGAAAATAAAAAAGAAGTGGTTTCACAATCCACTTTTTTATAATCGAAGTTGTTAAATATGCTACCGACACTGTAATAACAACAAACACTTGGTAGGTTCACCCATGCCCAATCTGTTGGAACCATAAATGTAACATTAACCAAGAAAGAAACATCAGAGGAAATTATCGATCCTATAACACCGGGAAAGCATAAAGAATTAACTAACTGGCGATGAATGGATGAAGACTAGAGTTAAAAAAAAAAGCGAACGGTAATTAAGAGGTTTCGAAAATTACCACGAGCGAGATCTGAGGAAGAAACAGAAGAAAGGGAAGAGAGCGAAATATAGCCAGCTGATATTAGCTTCCCTCTCTGCGTCGCTGATAATGGTAGTCTCGATACTTCCATTTTTCTTCCGCCGTATGTGTAAGCGTGCTCCGATCTGGAGCACTCGTAATTGGCTCTGTTCTGAGACAGATGGACGGCGGTGTGAGGGAGGAGATGAGTGCTTCGTTAGAGAGAGAGGCAGAGGGACGACGGTGTGAGGGAGGAGATGATTTTGATCTAGGGTTTTTCCAATTTATAGTCTAACAAAGGTAAAAGTACTTAAATACCCCTAATTTAGCAACGAAATCATATTCCGTTGCTATTTTAGCAACTGAAACATAATTCCGTTGCTAAATAGCAACCGAATTTGATTCGGTTGCTATTTTTCTTTCAAAGTGAAATTTAGCAACCGAATTAAATTCGGTTGCTATTTAGCAACGAATCAAAATTCGGTTGCTATTTTAGCAACCGAAACATAATTCCGTTGCTAAATAGCAACCGAATTTGATTCGGTTGCTATTTTTCTTTCAAAGTGAAATTTAGCAACCGAATTATAATTCCGTTGCTATTTAGCAACGGAATCGAAATTCGGTTGCTATTTTAGCAACCGAAACATAATTCCGTTGCTAAATAGCAACCGAATTTGATTCGGTTGCTATGTTTCTTTCAAAGTGAAATTTAGCAACCGAATTATAATTCCGTTGCTATTTAGCAACGAAATCGAAATTCGGTTGCTATTTTAGCAACCAAAACATAATTCCGTTGCTAAATAGCAACCGAATTTGATTCGGTTGCTATTTTTCTTTCAAAGTAAAATTTAGCAACCGAATTATAATTCCGTTGCTATTTAGCAACGGAATCGAAATTCGGTTGCTATTTTAGCAACCGAAACATAATTCCGTTGCTAAATAGCAACCGAATTTGATTCGGTTGCTATGTTTCTTTCAAAGTGAAATTTAGCAACCGAATTATAATTCCGTTGCTATTTTAGCAACGGAAGCTAACCAAATATTTTTCCGTTGCTAATTTTATAAAGTTCAACTAATTTTAGCAACGGAATTGTGTTTCCGTTGCTAAATTAGCAACGGAATTAATTCCGTTGCTATTTTTCCGTTGCTATTTCAGGATTTTCTTGTAGTGTGGGTTGAGATGTTGGGCCAAAAGCTTGGGCCTAACCAATTCAAACCAAGCCCATTAACTACCCAATTTGTCATTTTAATAAAATTTTTCTCCTCCCAACTTCAAATCCTCTCAAATTTGATTTCATCACTCTTATCACATCAAAAATAGGTTGTACTCAAGATTTTAGTCCAATCGGAGTCCATTTCTGATTTGATTCGATTAAATCGATCCGATTCAAATATACCGGTGTTACATAAAATTTTACTTTTTGCAGCTAAAATAATCTACATATTATTTTAGACATATCTGTAATTTGCTGCTCAAGTTGCAGTAATAATTTGTTTTTTAATTGTAGATTTTGAATTATATAACTCTTGAGCTTTTTTTCCTTTAAATTATTATTTAAATCTATAAAATTTCAGATTTAAAATTATAAAAAGAAGCAAATAAAATAAAAAATTATTTTAAATGAAGAATATTATCTCCTTTTTAAATCAAGAAATATATTTAATTCATTTTTTAAAGAGCATTGATGTAAAATCCGTATTGACATGTAGATTTGATATGAAGCACCACCCTTTCATTTTGATGTAATTTCCTTTTGGTTATATTTAATCCTGAGAATTAAAATCATGGAACTAATTTTATTTTATTTTTATTCCAAACATAACAATTTGAAATTACAAATGAATTTTACAAAATCTTGTGTACCTAAATATCATATATATGGTGAGTGAGAAATATTATTAACTTGAGATACCAGTTATGAAATAAATACCATCTGTTAATGCATACTTTATGAAATAAATAAATATACAAATAATGATTGTTAGAAAAAAAAATACAAAAGCATAAGTGATTATATATATTTAATACAAATGGTGTCTGGATACTATTCAAATTAATACAGATGGTATGTATTACTCTTTTTATATGGTAATTATAGGAAGGCCATCTTTTCCATGGATGATGATGATCTTTGTGTTTGAAGATTGAAGGGATCTTCATTATTAAAATTGTTGAGAGCAGACAACAATGGTGGGTTTGGGAGTTTGAAAGAAATTGAAGAAATCTTCAGTCCTTGGGACTTACGTTTCATCTTAAGGATTTGCCATACTTTCTTCGGCTACTGTTGCTCTGGTTTCAATTATTTTTTATGATTAACTGTATGTAATTGTCCGATTTTCGTTGATTTTTAAAAGCGAAGACATTTCATTTTTTGGGTAAAAATGAACAATATATACAGTATATTTCTTTTGATAAAAGTGAACAATGTATATAGTTTATTCTTTGGGTAAAAGTGAACAATGTATTCAATTTCTTGACATTTATATTGGAGTATGACGATTAAATAAAATTGGTAATATGGGATATAACAATGATGATAATGATGTAATTACCTTTTTATAAGCCAAATGTGATTTGAGGTTAAAATGGCTTAAAATTGATTTAAAATGGTTTCAAATATCTTACTTTTATAAATATTAATTTTTTCCTAAATATAATTGAAAAATATATATTTACATTATTATCCGTATTTGAACCACTAAATTTGAGCTGTTTTCCAAAAAAAAAAAAAGCGTAACAAAAACGTTTATTTGCATTTCTTTTTCATTTTGTTCATGGGGTAGTGGAAAATGGTTATGGAATAAAGGATGTAAACGTCTGGTTCTCTTGTCGTTTACTAATATGTTCATTCTTTGTTTACTAATCTTTTATCATTTAGGTTATAAGGGTCGCTTCCTCAAGAATATAAGGAGAAGCATTCCCTTCCAAGCAACATCATTGTAAGCTTCACATTTCCATTAATGAGTTGCTACTTGAAAAGTTTTTTCTTTATATTAAAGGATAATATATAAAAACCTGTGATCATTAAGAAGAAACAACTTTTATATCTCAAATAATTCATTACCATTTCCTTTGTTGAATTTATTAAAAATATTAGATTATTTTCTTACAAGCACACATCACGCAACATTAAAAATGGTATGAAAGAAATATATACGTAACTTGTGAATAACTAAATTTAAATTTTATCTTTTTAAGAGATATTTCATATAGTTTTTATTAAAGTGGGAGAGATATTTCATTAGTTTATATTAATATAAGGAGTAACATAACATTCCATTAGTAGTTAAGGCATGAAAATTATTTCTACTAGTTTGAAAGGATTTTTATGCATTATCCCTCAAATTAAAGGTCCCAAAACTAGTCGCATAAAACTAATTTTCCAGCTGGGTTAGGACAATTACTCCGAGCAACTGATTGATAAGATAACTTATTTAATTTATTTAAAATTTTTCCCTAGTTCGATTGTGGTGAATCCCATCAAGCTTTTTCTTTTTTGTGAATAATTAATAAATATTATCTTATTCTTGTCTTTTCCCAAATGTTATCATTGGAGGAAAAAAAACTGATGCAAGCTGTACCGAAAAGATAATTTAGAATTAAAAAAAATCAACAATATCAATATATATATATATATATAATTTGTGTTATATGATTTCTTTTTTAATATCCTTATGTCGATAGCTAATTATGTACTGATAAATATCGTGTTATCATAAAAGAGGAAAATATCACTGTATAAGATAGAAAGAGATCGATATATTTTGTTCCTCAGCTTCTATCGACTTGTGGATGCTGAATTTTGTAAAAAGATACTTGTCCAGTGTGGTCGGACGTAAGTACTCCGACACTTAATTTAGCAAAGGATGAAAAGTTTTTAGAGAGAAAACATGCATATTTTTAGAGAAATTAAGTCTTTTGTTTTATAAAAATGAACATGCTATTTATGTTGCCTGAAAAAAGTGAGCAATGTTCTTGAATAGTTATCCTACCTTGAAGAAGGTATAGCCTATGGCGTGGGCAATGGTGACTTTGACAGTGGTGTGTATCAGACGACCTTATCGCATTAGAAAGGTTTCGTCTGTCCAGTTGGCCTTGTTTTCTGTGCTGTTTACCCAAGGGTGATATCTGCTGAGCTTTAGTTCTTGGGCCTTTTAGCTGATAGGCCTCGTAGCCTTGATTTTTTAGGATGTTATCATTTATCCTCCTCAATCAGTTCAATCGTTCTTCAGATCGAAGATTTGGGCTCTAATGTTTTTTTGACGGACATTTGGCCGTTTGATCGCCTTTGTTAATTTCTTTGCATTGATTATTAATCGAATGAGTCATCAATCGGAATATTAAAATTTTAACTATTTCGATCGGAATGTTACGTCGATCGATAAAAACTACGTTAATCGAGATGAATTATCGATCAAAATAAATTATCAATCTTAGGAGACTGAGATAAATACATCGATCGGAATAAAATTATTAGCCTTAAGAGATTGAGATAAATACATCCATCGAAATGTTACGTCGATCGGAATGAAATCATTAGTTTTATAAGATTGGGATAAATACATTGATCGGCATGTTATGTTAATCGAAATGAAATCATCAATTTTAGAAGACTGAAATAAATATTTCGATCGAAATGTTACATCGATCGGAATGAAATCATCAATCATAGGAGATTGAAATAAATATATCGATCGGGATGTTACATTGATCGAGATATTAAGTCAATCAAAATAAAGTCATCAATTTTAGGAAACTATGATAAATACATCGACCAGGATGTTATGTCGATCGGAATAAAATTATCAATCTTAGAAGACTGGGATAAATACATCGATCGAAATTTTATGTCGATCGAAATAAAATTATCAGTCTTAGGATACTACATAAATACATTGATCGTATTCTTGTTTCCCTTTGCGCTTCTTTTATCTTATTTGGGTATTTCTATTCTTTTGTCAAAGGTTTCTGCAAAAAATGGGAAGCATATATATATTCAACCAAGAGCTTTTACCCATTTTTTTTAGGGTTTTCTTTCTTTTTAGCTGCATTGCTTTCCTTGGATGCATTCGTCATGCTTCTAGATTGCGATTGTCTGACAAGTCACATAGTATCCTAGGTGAGGTTTCTGTTTATGATGGGTTTCTCTTGAGGATGGTCTGTTTGTGATGCAATCGCTTCTTTCTATTCCGCGTTCCTTAGTCGTGGTGGTGTTTATTTTTCTTCGAAATGAATGCATTAGTGTGAATTGTTAATAAAAAGGGTGGAATTTACCTTTATTTTTCTGAGCTTTTTAATGTAATTTCATCAATTTTGACTTTCATTTTATCCATTACCGGATCGTATTTTGTATCTTTGATGCAGATCCTGTAGGGTCCTTACCAATTCTCGATCGGCTAATGCGGATCTCATTTGTCTCAGGCTTCTTTTGAAGAGATGGGGTCGATCGTAGGTAGTCGATCGGTTTGCTTTTGATCTCTTATCAACCTCGTTATTATAGCTCTCTACTTTGTCTTTTTGCTAGGATGGGATCCATTTTTTTGTAAGCTCACCGATTGGTCTCTTTCCTGATTTAGTGGAAATTCTTGATGCCATGTTAATCCCCTTGAAAGGCTATTGGTTCTCTTATTCAAGGCTTTTCTTGGGTAATCCCTGGTATTGGGGATGTTACTAGCTCTGCTTAATCCTTTATTTGGTGGCTCATCTTGCGCCCTTGCTGTTGTGTTCTCCTTGCGCTATTTTCCTTCTTAGAGTTGATTTACTTCTGAGGATTGGGAACTATGACCTCCCCAATCATTTTTTCTACCACATTTACAATTTCTATGAGAAAGTAGATTAATTGTTTTAAATGAGGTGTTACCTTATGATGCCACTAGTTGCTATTTCAGCTTTCCCGATGGTGGCTTTACTTATCGCCTCCTTGACTATCCCTTTTTCTTGTGTGAATTTGCTTTTAAGGAAAGATCGCATTTCTATGGATCGTCATTTTATCTTTTGTGGTTTTCGCTTCACCAATCTTGCCTTTTTTAATGGGCGATTCTTTTGCCATAACTACCTTATTTGCCTAACAGTGCACCGAACTGGGATGATGGAGCTTTATACATATGGATGCTGATCAGGTTACGCCTCTTTCGTTTGGTCAAGCCAAACTTGAGCAATTTTGTTTCGTTAACTGATCTGGCATTTTTGTTGGCTGTCGTTTCGTTTTCTTCGCATATAATGATAGTCGTTTCATTTTTTGCATTGGCGGTTGATTTTGATGCTTCGATCTGCGGTACACCTTTAATGGGGGTCAACACATGATGAATTCATTCATTTTTCTAAGATGCTTTGGGAGCCTTATAAATAGGCTTCTCTTTGCACTTTACTCACGTGCCTCTTCTTTTGCTTCTTTGCTTTTCTTGCCATGGAACCTCCTGATCTTTTTGTATTTATTTTTTAGCTTTCCCATTTTAGGAAAATAAATGAACTGCTGGGGTTTTTCTAGTTCCATGTCTCCTGCCTCTATAGGTGATATAAGCTTTGCCTTTTGCTGCTTTCTTCAGATCTCATTTTTTTAATACGAGACTAACCTTCTTTCACTTTCCCGATTTTGAGGTGTCACGAGTGGGAGATCGATATTTGCAATGGTGAAAAATGCTCTTAATGTAGCAAATCTTGGATGTAGGAGTGCGCTTTCTTCTCTTTTCTCTTCGCACTTGATTTGATAGGGGAGCTTCCAAAGATGAGAAGTAGTCTTATTGAAGTGGGACTGCTCATTATCCTCTTTTCTCCCTATATATTTTTTTGAAAAGATTTGTGGCTTCGTAATACCCCTTGCTTTTTAATGAACTTCATCTTTCAATCAGGACACATTACTTCATTGATCTATTAATTGAAATGACAATGAATCTCATCGCTCGGGATAATAATAAATTTTATCGATCTTTTGATCGGATAAACATAAAAATTTGATCGATCTTTCGATTGAGATAATAATAAAGTTCATCAATCGGGATGACAACAAACTTTATCGATCTTCTGATCGGGATAAGCTTCATCGATCTTTTGATCGAGATGACATCAAACTTTATCGATCTTTCAATCGGGATAAGTTTCATCAATCTTTTGATCGGGATAACTACACATTCAACTTTTTTCTAGAAGAGAGGCATTATTAGAGCCTTTTTCCCTTTGAATTTTCCTAAGATGGCAACACATGCCCCAGTTGTCTTCATCCACATGATGGATTTATCAACCATTCCAATCGGGATAAAATGCTTCGTTTAGGGGCTCATTGATCTGCAAGTGTCTCTTTATCAATGGATCCCTTTGCATCTTTTTCACCTTTGATGCTTCCTTCCTCTCTTGATGTCGATATGGGAAAGAGAGTCGCCTTACAATATGCTCATGCGTTCATTATAGCAATGCCTCTGCAATATCTCAAAGGAAAGACGTTTTGCTTTTCCTTAAACTTAAGGCATACTATTTCATTCTTCTTCGAGCTTGGTTTTTTTCTTTTCTCCAATTCAACTTCCTCCTTTTGAGGCTTTTGCTTCGATCGGATGGGAGAGCACACTCATTTGAGCTAGTGTTATCATTTTTTATCCTATCGGATCAAGCCTTTTGGCTTTCTTTCAATCTTAATTTCATTTTTTTATCCAGACATTTTCCATGTAGTCTCGAAAACTTTCATAGGGTTCTCCCTTGTTGACCTCCTTTCTTTGATTCTCATGTAATCTTAGAAACTTTCAAGGGTTCTCATTCGCTAATCTTCTCTCTATGATTTTGAGTCCAGATTCTTTCTAAAAATGGAAGGAGCGAATATTTTTGCTCAAACATTGATCTCAACTAAAGATCAAATGATAAATCTCATATTATCATAAAGAAGGAAAAGATCCCTGTATGAAATAGAAAGAGATCAACATGTTTTGTCCCATGGCCCCTATCGACTTGTGGACGATGAATTCTACAAAAAGATCGCCAGACATAATTACTCTAATGCTTAAGTTAGCAAATGATGAAAAGTTTTTAGAAAGAAAATATGCAAATTTTTAGCGACATGAAGTCTCTTGTTCTATAAAAATGAACCTTCTATTTATAGTTCCTAAAAAATGTTGAGCAGCATTATTGAATAATTGTCCTATCTTGGAGAAGGTATGACTTATGGCGTAGTAATGATGACTTCGACGGTGGTGGGTGTCAGATGACCTTATCGCATCAAAAAGATCTCATCTATCCAGTTGGCCTTATTTTCTGTGCTGGTTATCCAAGGGTGATATCTACTAGGCTTAGTGGCGGAGACACATATTGATTAGGGAATGCAAGTGCACACCCTCATTTTTTAAAAAAATTTTAAATATATTTAAAAATTTTTCAAATATATATATTTAAATTATAATAGTGATTTCAAATTTATTTTAAAGGTCTCTTCTTAAATTTTAATTTAATAATAATAACATAAATTTTGATACTAAAATTTTTACTTTTCCTAACTTTAGGATCTTGTCTGTCACTGACGCCTCTGTCACTGGCTGAGCTTTAATTCTTAGACCTTTTAGTTGATGGGCTTGCCAGACCAAAAATGGGGAAAGGAGTTGAAACGATAAGCATAATTAATATACCATAATTTGGAATTATATTTAGTCGGACAATATCGTATTTACTCAACTTTTAGAATATAGTGACAGTTAGCTTAACCCTTTCTCATCAAATTAAAGAACTGGTCCAGAATCCCTAAATTGAGAAATGAGAAACTCACAGACGATGACTACTTGTATGGATTTATTTCCAAGCAAGAATATCCTTTTTAATTGCATTTAGCATGACTCGTAGGTGGTCATGCCAGAACTGTTACCAAGGCAAAGTTGGTGTTCATAGTCACTTCTAAGTGGATAAAGTAAAGTTTCCTTTTCTTTCTAGGTAACCTCATAAATTTTACAGAATTTAGAACTTCAACATTTCATTTATTCATGTTCTTGTAAGAGAATATAATCTTAAAAGAGGGAAATTCGTCATCATGGTTGATCTAAAATTAATCAAAAACTAAGTTATTATTTTTTTTTTAAATAGAAGGAAAAAAAACTGATACCGTTAACAATGGACGTGTTTCCTAATCTTGCACCAAATTCTCTGCCAATGATTAGGGACTAGAAATACCATATCTTTCCCCCCACTAGCAAATAACATAAACCCCACAGCAACAGAGCGAATATTTTCCCCATTTCTCCATACATGTGCATACCATGCCCACCATCCTTTTCTAAACAAATACCAGCTCCATATACCAGAGTTTCACGTTGACCCATTTTCTGTATATGACAACTCACCACCTCTATTTTTTTTATTTATTTTTTCTCTCCTGAAAAAACTTTCTAAGGAATAAAGAAGAAAACAAATTAAATTTGTATAAATAAATATTTATAATGATGACCAAAGCGAAAGCCCCCATCACCCAAAAAATAAAAATAAAAATATTCACTTCACTACCACAAAATAGAAATCAAAGCCCAAGCAATTTTTTTCCCCAATAATCCAACGGTGGAGGGACAAGCATCCGCGGAGACACGGAGCCGCTTGCGCCCAACTCTTTGGAATCTAACCTTTCTTATTTCCTGTGTCTTTCTTTCGTTGTGTTTTTTGCTTAGTTAAACTCCACACGCTCAACCACTATTAAACTAACTCAACCCTAGTTTGCTGCTAAACCAAACCCACAATTTTCTATTTCTCCTGCAAATTTCCATCTATCTATATATACACACACGCACCCCCCTTCCATTTCCCTTTGCAGGCCTAATTCATCTTCTTTCCTCTTCTTCCTCAGCCTCTGGAGCTTTCTTTCTTGTGCCCAAAGCAACTATTGGATGATATATTTTTCAATTATTGGATGATTGTGGTTGTTCGGTGTGAGTATTATTGTTGGGGAATTATACAAAAAGAATGAGTTGCAACGGTTGCAGAGTTTTAAGAAAAGGGTGCAGTGAAACCTGTATTTTACGCCCCTGTTTGCAGTGGATCGAAAGCCCTGAAGCTCAAGGCCACGCTACCGTTTTCGTCGCTAAGTTCTTTGGCCGCGCTGGCCTCATGTCCTTCATCTCCGCCGTCCCTGAAACCCAGCGTCCCTGTTAGTATATATCCTAGTAAACTTTAGCTTATACTAATCTGTTTTTTGTCTATGTACTGGATCTTTAGATCTTTGCTCTTATCATAATTTTGTTGATTTTCCTTTCAGCTTTGTTTCAATCTTTGTTGTTCGAGGCCTGTGGTAGAACTGTGAATCCTGTAAACGGTGCCGTAGGACTCTTATGGACTGGCAACTGGCACGTCTGCCAAGCAGCCGTGGAAACCGTCTTGCGCGGTGTCACGTTGCAGCCGATGCCTGAGCTGCTCGCTGCTGGAGGATCTCCGTCTCCGGTCTCCGATGAAGCATCGGAAGTTGAGGTGGCCTGTACGGATATGTGGAAATTTCAGGATCCAAATCCCAATCCTCATTGCCGATTCTCCAATTCGAGATCCAAAGTCTCGCCTAAAAGGAAACGATTAAATGAACCTGTTAACTTGAATCAACAACAGCTACAATTACCTTCAAACGATCTGGATCTCTGCCTGACGCCTACTTTCTCTCCGAAAACGTCACCGCGTAAAGAAATCCGGCGGCCGGGAAGTCCATCGATGAATTCGGAAGAATCGGTGACCACAACGTGCTTCGAAAGCGGATTAGGAGATCACTGCGGGAATGGAGGAGAGAGAAAGCTCCTCAACCTGTTTTTTTAGAAGGAAAATATCTGTAGAGAAGTTTCTGTTTTACTAAATTTTTTGAATCTGACATCCAAAAGATCGGAGAGGTGGAAATTAGTTGTTGAATCCTCTCTTTGTATTGTTCTTTTTGTTTTTTTTTTTTTGCTTTTCCCGGAATTCGGTTTGAATCCCGGCGAGGTTTTGTAAATTGCCGGCGGAGGATTTCTCTTGTAATTTCTCAAGAGAACAAATGAATTTGCCGGTAATGTTTCTTTTCTTTACTCTTGTTGTTTCAACTTCAGACCATATGAATTGAATAAGCAAGCAGTTACTATTTTCTTGTTTTCTAATTCTATTTATGCTTACTTTAAATTAAATACATGAATTTATCCAAACAAAGCAGACTGTCTGCCGGTACTGTTGGTGTGCCTCGATACGCATAGACGGAAATTTCAGTTTTCATTTCAACCGTTTAATTTTTATAATCGTAGGGTGCGTATAAATCCCATTCGGTATGCATGCGGACGGAAACATACCCCATCCTAGTATTTGTATATAAAAATTCTGTAATTGGTTGGATAATTGGTGTAATTTGGATCGAAGTAGTTGATAGAGATGAGTCGTCAGCTTCGTGTTAGGAGATAAAAGGTGGGACCCAAACCCTACCTGTTAACGTTGTTGTTTCATGTTTTTCCCATTTGGTAAATAATTTTAGGTGGATAGGTCATATGGAAATGTTTCTTAATACATCCAAAATTTTGGAAAATAAAAGCTCACAATTATTTTTTACTTTATTCGAAGTTCATAGCATAGATATTTTTTTTTGGTCAGCTAAGCATGCTTTACAATTAGTACTTTAATATTTTTGTAAGAAAATTAATTAATTATTATTTAACTGGAATTGTTTTTGTTAGATTTTGACACATACATGATTTTAATTCAATCCGTTCAAAATTCAGATGTTTATTATCTATTTATATCTCGATTCGTTTGATCAATAAAATAATTTGACTTAATTCATATAGCCATATTTACTTTAAATTTATAACTTATTTATATATTTTATAGTTTTCTAAATTTTTTATACAATATAAATATAAAATAATTATATATATATATATATATATATATATACACACACATAATGTTTTTTATTTTAAATGAAAGAATTTAAAAATATAAAAAAATAATGTTACAAAAATGGATATATATATATATATATATATATATATATATATATATATATATATATATATATATATATATATATATATATATATATATGATTTAATTAATTGTTTACAACCCTTTTAAACAATAATTCATCTGAGCTATTATGCAATTTGATCCAATCCAATATATTTATTACATATAAAATTTCAATTTATTTATCATCTGCATATTATAACCTAATTCAAATCCTTTCCAATTTACACATTTGCTATATATATATATATATATCGAAATCATCCTTCAAAAACAAAAAAAATCTACTAATTAAAGAAGAAAAAAAAAAGTAAAATGGCATTCATTTATGAAGAGTGAGAGGTAAGAATATGCACATAAAACGAGTCATCGTGAGTAAATATATTTGTTGAACATATTATTTTGGATTTATGCATTTTGGGTTGCCCTGATGGTAGGACGTCGTAATGCACTTGTGAAATAAATAATTAAGGAATCTAATGGCTTCTGAAAAAATAAAAATTCATTCTAAAAATAGAAGGTTTGGCCAAATGGATTCAGCATTAGAGGACATCTATTATGTTGAGCTAAGTAAGATTACATGTCAACCAAAAATAGAACCGAATCAAATTATTTTATTTGATTTTTGATCTATTCAAACTTGGATCGAATTAAAAATATTATTTATTCAGTTCAGTTGGATCCATAAAATTAAAAAATCAAATAGAGCAAACATCCGAATTCAGAAATATGCATTTTATAATTTATTTCATATATTCATATTTTTGTTTTTACTTCATGAAAAATATATAAATAAATTAAAAACTACTTTTCTATTGTTTTTGTTTAAAATTTTTTTTGATTCCACTACATAGTATTTCTTGCTTCTTAGTTAATCTTGTATGAAGTCAATTTGAGATATAAGTTTAAATAGAGTATATAAATATATATTTGTTCCATTATTGATTTGAATTTATATTTTATTACTGATAATACCCTGAAAATACAGATTGAAGGCTCATAGACCTTGATAGGCCCAAAATAGAGGCCTATGAAAGCTCCATCAGCTAGATAGTCAAATACAAAAATCGAGGACGTTCACTCAGACGTGATCTTTTCCTGGCAAGTGGATGTAGTATGACACACGCCACCATCTAATCGTCGTTACCTATAAGAATTGTCATACCCTTATCGGAACAGTCTTTTTCGAAGCGAAACTTAGCCGAAATCGGTACGTTTTTTTTTCGAACAATACGTATCACTTAAAATATTTTTCATTAATTTCAGAATCAAATAACAGTTTTATAAACAATTAAAACAAACACCAAACATCATACCAAAAATTTGCACTAGCCACTCATCCATTGACAATTAACAATATAATCAAAATACAATTAAATCTTTTACCTTAATAGTCTAAGTATATACATGCCAAAAACTTATACCAACTAATATAAAAACCTGCTCTTCCGATCTGAATCCACTATGTACTGTGCTTTCGCAACACTTCAAAACATGCACGCAATAAACACTACGTGCTGAGCATTAAATATGCTCAATAGTGACTACTAATTCAATAATTTCTCAATATAAAGTATAATTTCGTAATTTATGCTACTATTATTTATATTTCATTAAATATTTTCTTTTACTTCAGTTAACATTAGTCATGTTATTAACTTGTATTTTGGTAATCATTGTTCTTTTATTTCCAAACTTTCAACTTTACTTTACAGCATTTTCTTAGGTAGATCGATATCGAATTTATTTTTACCTTTACGTTAATTTTTACTATAACTTTTACTTTTATTATTACTTTCGTTTTATCTTTTAGCCACAACAATTTAATTAGCATTATATTTAATAATATATATTGATACTCGTATTTTTATTAATATTTAAAATAAAGTATTTTTAATATTTGATTTATTAATCAATTATTCAATCTATATTCTAACTTTATCTTGGATTAAATTTGTAATCGACACATGCATGAGTATAAAAGAACTACTTTTTCTTTGTTTAAATCCATTAAGAAAGAAAAATGTGGCAGAAGACAAATTCCAGACAACATTGTATAAAAAGAAGTACTTTTTCTTTGTTTAGATCCATTTTATATGTTATTTTGATTAAGAAATAAAAAATATAATAAATTTATATTTATTATTTTAGTCGTAGCTAATTTAAATAGTTGTATCTTAATAAAAATATATTAATTTAATTTATGAACTCGTAAAGATTTAAAATCCAATAAAAAAACTCAAAGTCTGAAATGGATAAAATGGAACAAAGCATATCAAAATTTATTCAATTTTAATTATATAAAATTTGGTTTGCCATTTGATTTTTATTATTTGTGCTATATAATTTTTGGTCCCAAACAGAACCGTGAAAATGAACAGCCCAGCTATTATCTAAATCCGATAGACCAAGTCTCCAAGATAAGGATGCAGGAGAAGATGAGGATGGTTAGTTTTGCAGTAAAATAAAATAATTAAAATGTTGACCTCTCCACTACGTGGCAAAATGTGCCAGTTGCCCGTTTCATTGGAGGCATCTCATAACTCACTACCGTTTCAACGGGCAATTTAATTAGCCTTGTTAGGTCATTGTCCACATGCTAATTATTCTTCTCTATGTTTAATTACATGCTTATCCACAATCTATATTTTAACTGATATTTTATATGTTGACAAATTACTACTAACCTTTTTTCTTTGTTAGGTTGAATGGACTTTAAGACTATATGACGAATCTTCTTAATTCAGGCAAAATTTTTTGATTTTATAATTTATTATTAAAATGATTAACAAATGTACAATTATTAGAGACAAATGGAAATTATAAAATTGTAGTAATTAAAATTGAAAATATTTTATTAAATAAAGCCAAAAATATAATAGAAATAAGAAGGAAAAATAATGAAATGATAAAATTATAAATAGGAGGAGGGATTTGGATGAATTTTTAGATTAAATGAAATTATTTAATTGAACCTTAGATGTATGCGTATCGTATGTATACCGAATCTCATTGAAACTAATTGTACCAAAAAATAGGGACACTTTCGGCAGTACAGCGATATTATAAGAGTGGGAAAAGAGAAAGAGGCGGCTTTTAGAGAACGCAAAGAGACGTGATCACGAAAGGAGGAATCAGAGGATTGGATTTGGATTTGGAATAAGTGGGACCCATTGCAATTTGCAGTTTTTACGTCTCTCTCTCAGCCAATGGCGATTAAATTGTACGGTCCATGTCAGCGTCTATTTTGGCTGTCCTTTCTCTCCTTTCTTTGTGGGTCCAAATACACCATTTTTTTTTTTAATTTTATTCAGTGGTGCCTAATATACTATATAATTAAGCCTCTTAGCATCACTTATAAACCACTTTATTCAGCTTTACGGTCATTTTTAGAGTATTCTCTAGTACATGATTATTATTTAATGTTTTTTATTATGAATAAATATTAAATAATTTCAATCAACGTGCAATTTAATAAATATAAAATTAAATTAGTGAAATATAATTAATTTATATAATTTTAATTTTTTTTCAATATTTTTTTTAATTTATAAAAAATTAAAATATATTTACCGAATTACTCTCTTTATTTTTTATCCGTTACTTTTACTATTTTTATAAAAATTAAAAAATATTAATTAGATCTAAATTTAATATTAAATTACGTTATTTTAATTAAATTATCAAATTTATTTAATTTTAAATAAATTAATTTTTATTGAAAAAAATTAAATTATATTAAAAATTTAAAAACAAAAATAAAATATATATTTTGATCAAAACAGTTATATTAAGGTAACTTGAGGAGTATATTAGTGTGAAATAATGCAGAAGGAGTATATTAGTGTGAAATAATGCAGACCGTTAAAATAATTTATTTTATTTTATTATCTATATGTCGAAGTCGATGTACTGCATACTATATCATCTCTATCTTTTGCATCTAATCAACAACTTCTAAAATTCGGGTACGGTTGGTTTAAAATCCAATAAAGTTTATAAAGAATTAATTACGTGTAACAAGGAGAGAGTGATATCGACAAATATAAGAGCTTATATATTTATTATTAACGCTATAAATTTCCATGATATTTGCTCCTCCAACCCACTAAGAGGGCCATTATTATTATGTATCTCTTCTTTCTAGGGAAGTGGTGGGATCCACATATTATTTCCGTTTGATTCGGAAAATGAACGTTTCTCTTCTTTAAAAAAAAAATTAAAAATAAAGAAAAGACAAATTAGGGTTGGCACGTAGAAATTGGGATTGTTGAAGGGAGATGCTGCGTCTCGCCGCATTTACGAATAGAGCCCACGGAAGCTTCTCCAATCTGTAGCCACCACTTGCAAAAATTTAGGACCTTCAACTCCCACTACCTCAGCTTTTTGGCTATTGGTCTCTTTGTTATTCGTAAACTTGCTCCACTACATGAACTGTTATCGCCACATCATCATTCTAATGATTTTAATTCTTTTTCTTTCTTTTTTTTTTTAATCTTACGTTTAAAAATCAAATATTATATTTAATTTTTTTATGCCATTAATACGGGTGTGCAGCGGTGAATCGGTATATGGGTTCCTTTGGAACACTAACTTTTTACCTAACTATTTCGTATGAAATTATTTTATTTATTAATAAACCACTTCTTTTTTTTATAAGGACTAAATGTTTGTCTGTGTAAAATTAACGAGAGACTTGATTATCAAGAAGGTAGATCTCGATCTTATTAAAATAAAAATGACCTGTATAATGGGGTCTTTATCGGGCTGTGCTGGATATTGACACTTCGATGTTTAAATTAACAATAAGTGAGAAGATTTCTAAAGAGAATGCTTGTATTTTTTTAAAGAGAGAAGAGTTTGTATTTCTGAAAATAGAACCTGATATTTGTAGAGCTGAAAAAGTTTTGAGCAGTATTCTTGAATAGTTAGCATATTCTGTGACGGGCATGACCTATTTTTATAGGCAATTGTGATTGGATGGTGGCATGTGTTAGATTACTTTCCGCTTGCTAGAGAGAGGTCACGTCCGATCTGATAGCCTCGATTGTCATGCTTGACTATCCAGCTTATAGGATTCTTCTTGGCACTCTTAACGTGGGCATCTGTTGGGCTCCGGGCCTCTTGGGCCTCACAGCTTCGATTTTATTTCATACGTTATCACTTGTTCCCTCCAAATAGTTTGTTCATTTCTCAAGAGATCGAAGGTCTGGGGTTTACATGCGTTGACCATTTTGTGATCAGCTACAAGATCCCAGCTTTTGAAAATTAGGATTAAGTTACATCGATCATTGATCAGGAGGATAAGACATCAGTTTAAGAATTGAGTTTTATAATTATTACAATTGGAGGAATGTACATCGATCGAAATTGGTAAATCATCAGTCTTAAGAGACTGAAATAAATACATCGATCAGGGTGAATCGCTGATCGAAATTGATAAATCATCATCCTTAAGAGGCTAGGATAGATGCATCAATCACAATGAATCGTCGACTGAAATCAATAGATCATCAACCTTAAAAGGCTGGGATAGATGCATTGATCGGGATGAATCATCGACCAGAATTAATATCAGCCTTAAGAGGTTGGGATAGATGCATCAATCGGGATGAATCATCAATCCAAATTAATTGATCATTAACCTTAAGAGGTTGGGATAGATGCATCGATCGAAATGAATCATCGATCAAAATTAATAAATCATCAGCTTTAAGAGGTTGGGATAGATGCATTCATCAGGATGAGTCATCGATTAGAATTAACAGATCATCAACTTTAAGAGGTTGGGATAGATGCATCGATTAAGATGAATTGTCAATCGAAATCAATATCAACCTTAAGAAGCCAGGATTTTTGTTGGAAGTTTATCCTGCAAACGATAATCATGGGTCATTTTCAGAGTTTTGCTCTTTTGACCCGTCTAGCCGACATCCTTTTTGGATGCTTTCGCTACTTAAAAAATATTTCGAGATCACATCCCTCTTTTTCTTATTTGGGAGTTCTGACACTTTGTTTTCCTGTTTTCAATTTCTATGAGTTGGAAGTGTAATGTAAATTTACCTAAGGGCAAAAGGTATTGCCTATTTATCGCTAGTTCTGATTGGCCCTTTACCTATATGATGGCTGGCGATGCTATCATTGCTGTATTGTCCTTTTTTGGGGGGTTGATCAACTTTATGTTTGTTGAGAGTTAAGACTTTTCTTAGCCGTCTTTGTACGCTACATTTTGTAGTTTCTACAGGGAAATAATTTAATGGTTAAATGAGAGGCGAGGTTACCTGGTGGGGGGCCATTGTTCTTCTCGCTCATGTGACTCTGTTTCCCAAGTTCGTTGTTCATTTCTTGAGCTGCATCCCATGGCTATTTTATGTTTATGGATTGGGTCAAGCTTCTTTAGTCTATTCAATCTAATCGTTGGTGATCTTATTTTCCCAATCAACCAACCTAACTTTTTATCGGCTGTCACTTTGCTTTCTTCATTTCTACTGGTAATTGCTTCATTTTTTGCTTCAACGGTTGATTTTCCATTGTGGCACTTCGATTTTTAGAGCCTCTTTTAATGGGTTTTGACATGCGGCACTTTGCATTAATGCCTTAGTTTCCCCTTTTGCGCTCTCTTTCCTTCTTTTGCTATTTCTTCTTTTTCCTTATTTCTTTTTAGTTATGAAGCCTCTGGGACTTTTGCATTCTATTTTTTACTTTCCCATTTTAGAAAGATGAATGAAAAGTTAGGCCCTTGCCAGTAACAGGTCATATGGCCTCCTACCCTTGTTGCCCTTCCTTATCAGCCTTGGACTTTTTGTTGATCATGATAGAGGATACATGTCTATATTTGTTTCTCCATTTTCATGATGCTGACCTATCGAGAATGAGCTTTAATAAGAGATGGTCTTGTTATGGAGGTGGTGGTTAAAGTGGCGAAGCGAGTCTTATCCTCTTTTCTCCCTGTTGTCCACTTTTCTCTCTTTTTCTTCTTTTTTTCAAGTGAAAAGCTCTTTGTCCATGTACTTTTCTTTGGGTTAAAAGCATTTTATCCATGTACTTTGAACTTTTGAATGAATTTTTTTCTTCGAATATCTCATATCTTGCTTGTCTATCCATTAAATATGTTTAAAGGACTAAGCAAAAAGATATTGCTAGAAAATAATGTGATATGAATGACACTTATCTCTATGGAGACGTCGAGTTGTTCTGATTAGTTTGGTCATTTGAGAATAACTCTTTTGATGGTCTTAGCAGAGCACTCTTTTTGAGGTTGCTCTTGATTGCTCTTTTAAAATCTATAAAGTCTGGTTCGTCAAGACCTCAAGATGAATTAATGGCCATGCGATTCAATCATCTCATAAATGCTAGCCGGAGGTTCTACCTGGTTGAATGAGTTTGTGAGCCCTGAGACCATTAGGCTATTTTGTGAGAGATGTAGATATGCACTTAAGTGCCTGGAGTATGGCTACAAGGATATTGGAGCAAGTAAGTTGCGACATGACATAGGGTGGGATAGAGTTTTGTAGCGTGTCAATGGATTTGATGAGACCAAGGGTTCCCTCAATTTGATCGGACAACACCTGATTGCCTTCCTACATTACTTGTGCTAGGCCTTTCTGTAAATGATTTTTGGGCTTGGACTTGCTCGAGCCCAAAGATAATTCGGCTTCACTCGACATTCTTGTCCATTGTTTCTTAGTTGCCTTGTTTTCCTGCTTTTCTCTCCGTTGCTCACTCTATTTCCCTCGTGAAACCCCCTGGTTATCTGTTGCTCTATTTTGATAATGCCATTTTAGAAAGATGAATGAACAGTTGGCCGATTCCCTATCATGGCATCACCTACTGTATGGGTTGATGCATTCTTCAACCTTTGCTGCTTCCTTCATCCTCATCTTCTCAGGCCGGGGTTGGGCTCCTTTCTTTTTTCAGATCCCAATGTGATGCGAGTGGGAGATGTCTACAACATTATGGTGGAAAAAGTTAGCAATAGAGGGTGGGCATAGGGGTTGTACATTTCATATGTAACATTTTTAATAAACTTCTAGTTTTTATTTTGTTGCCTTTGACTTGTAATGTGTATATCAATATGGATTAAATTTGTTGAAAGAGTATTAACCAAACAATAAGTATGCCCATCGATCTTTCAATCGGGATAGCAATAAATTTCATCGACATTTTCGATCGGGATAACTTTCATCGATCTTTCGATCGGAGTATAATAACAAATTTCATTGATCTTTCAATTGGGGATAACAACAAATTTTATCGACCTTTTGGTCGGGATAACTTCCACCAATCCTTTGTTCGAGATAAGTTTCATCAATGTTTCAATCAGCATAAATCTTGTTGATTTCCCCCTTATTGCATTCCGGTTGGAGTTTATCGAATGGGGCCTTTTTAGAGCCTTCTTCGCTTATTAGAACTAGCTGAGGCTCTGTTGCTTAGGTGATACAGAACCCCAGCCTATATAACAAACTAGAATGCCAACATGCCATTGTATTTGAACATAAATAAGAAATTAACCCTCAATCTAAAGAATCCCTAAACAATGTATGAATGGAAATGCTTATAATAGATTGATTAATCACAAGAAGAAATAGAATTCAGCATACAAAATTATGAAACCTGCTAAAACTATTTCTTAATGCAAAATCAATAATCAATTAACAATTAACTCTTACAAGGGAAAGTGGCAAAACCATGAGAAAATCTCAAAAATAAAAAATAGTCAATAATCTATATTAGGTTAAACAAAACCTTACAATTTTTTAAATAGAAAATAAAAAGACTCATATTGAAATAGAACTTCTTAAACTAATAAAATTGAAAATAATAAAAGAACAATCGTAACAGAACTCTTAAGCACTTGGAAGAGTGAAAATCCACTCCGTCGAGTGGACATTCTTCATATAGTCACTCGGTGGAGTGAGATTTCACTTCACGGAGTGTGAGCTTTCTGCCTTGCTTGCCTAACTCTGTAGAGTGGATGCCTCTTGGTCTAAACAAATCTTCACTTTGCTTTTCCCAAACTCTATCCTTCTTCCTCAATCACATGTTTTTCCAAGTAAACACATATTATATAGAGAATAAGCATTAAATTGGTCTTCAAAGTTCAAGTATGCCTCTTTAATATCTTGCATTTGCATTTTCTTCACAAAAGGCTTCATAAAAACTTGTAAAGCTTCTTTAAACTTCTTTGTCCTGAATTTTGTAATTGGCCCTTATGAAATGGCCAAGTCCTCCTTTTTTATTGCCATTGTACTTGATCAAACTAGCTGTGCTCATATCATCCCCTCTATTATTCCAGGATGCTACGCATGATGCTAATCTTTTTCAGAGCCTTCTTCTTTGACCCGATTTTTTCCTCTTAATGCCTTCCAAACCGATTGGATTTATGGAAAGTGTGCCATTGCGTATGAGGGAAGGTGGGCCCCCCTATATTATTATAAGGGAAATATGCTTTTTAGGGTAGTCTTTGGCTTTGATACCAGGTCCTGACTGTTTTTCCTGGATACAAGGAGGAGGGTAGCCGTTTCACACCTCTCAATATATTTCCTAGCAGGTCAACTCTAGGAGTTTCCTACGTTGTTCGCACAGTGGATCGAAAGAAGGGTGTTCTGCTTTCTTTTGATCCTGACGTGTAGTTCTCCGCTTTCTTTTAGTTTTAGGATTTTGCTTTCGTTGTCCGACTTCTCATGTAGTCTCAGAGATTTTCTCGAAGTTTGGAAATTTTCCCTTCTCTATGCTGTATTCTACCTTCTCCATATAATTTTCTGTGTAGTCTCGAAGACTTTCATTGAACTCAGACATTTCTCCTTTCTTTTCGAAATTGTAGATCTACCTTCTTACCGGAAATATAGGAATTAGATTTTTTTAGCTCAGTCATCATCTCTAAATGAAAGTACCAAATAATAAATTACGATTTTTTATAAAGATGAAAGGCTTATCCGTGTGGGAATGAACGAGAGACTTGATGACCAAGGAGATAGATCTCAATCGAATTGGAATAAAAAGGATCTACAAAAAGAGGTGTTTGCCCGACTGTACTGAGTATTGACACTTCGATGCTTAAGTTAGCAATTGGTGAGGAGATTTCTAGAGAGAATGTATATATCTTGTTAAAGAGATAAAAGTGTGTGTTTCTTATAATAAAAGTTGCTATTTATAGAGGTGAAAAAGTTTTGAGCAGTATTTTTGAATAATTTGCTATTATGTGACAAGTATGACATATTCTTGTAGGCAACAACGATTGGATGATGATGTGTGTCAGATTATTTTTCGTTTGTCAAGTAGAGGTCACATTCGATCGGACAGCCTCGACTGCCGTGCTTGACTATCTGGCTTGTAGGATTCTTCTTGGAACTTTTACAGTGGACATCTATTGGGCTCTGGGCCTTTTGGGCCTCACAGCTTCGATTTTATTTCATACAATATCATTTATATATTAGTTTTTAAATTATAATCAAATAACATGTATCAATTGAAAAATAAATAACGATTGAGAGCCTATTAATTTTTTGAATTGATCAGTATTATTGCAAAATGTAATTGTATATAAAAAAATAACACATGTAAGTTGGAATGTTGTATGTCATGTCATTAGTAGTTAATTTTATTTCTTTTTGGCACAAATTGATGAGCGCAAGGACTTGCAATAGTTGCGGTGCTTCAAACGATACAATTTCATATAGCTCCGCTGGGTTACTGAAATCCTTAAATCCGGACAAGATTCGAATTTATGGCTAAATATTACCGATCTTAAAAAAAATAATTATAATTAATAAGCTTTATTTCATTTGTCAACAGCGATTGAATGATGATGTATGTCAGATTATTTTTCATTTGTCAAGTGGAGGTCATATCCGATCGGATGGCCTCGACTGCCGTGCTTGACTATCCGGCTTGTAGGATTCTTCTTGGAACTTTTACATTGGGCATCTATTGGGCTTTGGACCTCTTGGGCCTCACAGCTTCAATTTTATTTCATACAATATCATTTATATATTAGTTTTTAAATTATAATCAAATAACATGTATCAATTGAAAAAAAAAACGATTGAGAGCCTATTAATTTTTTGAATTGATCAGTATTATTGCAAAATGTAATTGTATATATAAAAATAACACATGTAAGTTGGAATGTTGTATGTCATGTCATTAGTAGTTAATTTTATTTCTTTTTGGCACAAATTGATGAGCGCAAGGACTTGTAATAGTTGCGGTGCTTCAAACGATACAATCCCGTATAGCTCCGCTGGGTTACTGAGATCCTTAAATTCGGACAAGATTCGAATTTATGGCTAAATATTACCGATCTTAAAAAAATAATTATAATAAATAAGCTTTATTTCGTTAACCTCTGAATATTATTAATTATTACATCATTTGTTTCGGTAAATTTTTATTTTTTTTATAAAAATTAAGAATATAATTAAAATATTTTAATTTTATAAAAAATATAATTATTGACAAAAATATCTTTTTATATTTTAAAAAATTTCATTTAATTGTGGTTGAAAGTAAAAAGTGATAAAAAAATATTTAATAAATTATATAGTAAATAAAAATTTACATATAAATTTATTTTTTAAAAATGTGACGGAAGGAATTTGTAATATAAATATTCAACTCTATATTAAAAATTTGTCAAATATTATATAAAAACTCTTAGCTCCACTTGATAAATTCTTTAAGTTCATATAATTGGATTTTCTTTAGTATTTATTCATCTCAATATTCTATTTTACTGTAAGAGTCTCTTGCTGGAAATCTATTATCCAAAATCTTTTTAAGTGACCAAAATTATTAAATTAGCAATATTAGTTGAATTATTGGAGCTGTCTAACTCTCGAATCCAATATCTTACGAACCCTTTGAAACCAAGAAAAAGAAAACAGATTAAACTATTAATTTGTCTATAAAGTAAATCCATAATTATTTTTATATTACAGTTTGCTTATTTTTTGATGCATTATTAATATATGAAATTTAAAAACCACATCTGGAGGAGCAGAAAAAGCTGAATTTGTTGGCCAGCACTTGTAGATATTCTTTAAAAAATAATAGAGGAAAAGAAGATGTGAGTGTGACGCGGATTTCACCACCGTTCGCTTTCCTTCCTATTCGTCTTATCTCATCCATCGAATTAGACAACCACTAAAAATTCCAAACTTCTTGGTATCAATTATTCTCGAATATATACGCATTAATATCTAATTTTTAGGGTAATAATTAAATATTTGCATGTGTAAAAAATTAATATGCTAGTTTAGTTTTGCCTTCTATATTAAATTACACTTCCTTATTCATTTATATTTATTTTTTGTTATATATATATAACTCGAAACTCTATTTAAAATAAATAAATATCAAACAACTTATAAATATTGGTATGCATTTTGATGATTCACTTAGCACTACTTTTTAAAACATATATTTTTGCGTATCTTCTAAAGAAGCAAATGAACTTTCCCAGAATGCAGGGTTTTATTTAAAATTATTACAAGATTAGCGTGCAAGTGTGGGGGTTGATCGATGTCATTTTTAATTGTCTATTATAGTATTACAAGTTGGGAAGCAAATTGCAGTTTGTGGTTGGGTCTACCTGAAAGTGGATGAGGACGTCAACATTGTTATCTTATATTTTATATAATTATCGAGAGAACCCATTTTTCCTTTTGAGATTCTGAATGCTGTGTTTGCTTTCATTTTTCTTATTTAAATTCTTATTTTTATGTATTTAATTTCTTTGTGCTTTTGCAGCTCTTGAATGGCTATTTTCTTTCAACTTAAGCTTTCATTTGAGGGTTATGTCTTCCTTTCTACAAGGGACATCTGGCCCTTCGACCAATTTAAAGTCATTTATTTTCTTATAATTTTTATTATTCTCTTATTAGTAGGCGTTTGAATCATCAATTAGTCATTTATTCTTATTAACGTTATACTTTCTCCGTTTTTTTATCAGTCACTTTTGTTATTTTTATTAAAATTAAAAAATAATAAATAGATTTAAATTTAGTATTAAATTATCAAATTTGATTGGTTTTGACTTTATTGAAAAAGAAAAATAAATTGAAAAAGTAAATTAAATTATATTGAAAGTTTAAAAGTGACAGATAAATAGAATTTAAATTTTAATTATATATAAAATATTATATTTTAAAATTAAAAAATTATTTTTTGGGGGCAGAGATTTTCGCGGGACGGATAACCTATTTTCCGTCCCCTTCCTTATTCCGAAATACATATCAGGGATTTTTTCTCCCATCCTCGTCCCTACGGGAGAAAAATTCGGGAATTTTCCGTCCCGTGAGCATCCCTACACGCACTGTCCGATCGGATTGAGGAAATTTTAGTCTCATCGGTTCACTGACATCTTGCAGAATCCACGTCTCAAATCTGCTTCCTGTCACATCGTTGTTCATCTACTCTGACACCTCGGTAGTCATATTTTAAGCAGTCGAATGCATTCTAACGACACCTTTTATAAATAGTCCAATGAACAAGAAAATCAAGTATTGAATCATTGAGATTCTCTCTCTAGATTTATCTCTCTAAAGTTCCTGACTTGATCTTTAAAGTGCTTGCGTCTGGCCATACCAGGTAAAACTTCTTGCAGATACTTATCAGTTGATTGTGTCACTCGGCCATCGACTTATTTCAAAGTTTGACAAATCAACCTTTATAAAAAATAATTAATTAGAATAACGTTTGTTAAATCGACTCAGATAATGAATTTTAAGATAAAACTGAAATACTTTTCGAACCAAGATCCGAAATAATCAAGATAAGACTGAAAATGATTCCAAATTTTTTTTCAATTTTTTGTTAAATTTTTTGGAATGAATTAAAAATATATTTTCTTTAATTTTTTAGTTATTTCTTATCTGCCAAAATAAAAGAATGCATATCTTGATTTTATATCAAAATATGTATATCTTGAAAGTTCTAGATATAGGTAGTTAAAAAAAAAATTTATGTGATCCATTTTTTTAACAAACCTCTAAAAAATATGGGAAAGATTGGAATAATTTTATTTTTTTATATCCCAATCTTTCCAAGGTTAAAAAATGCTACCAAAAAAGTAAGATTAGTAGACCAACAAAAAAAAATTTAACTTTCGACTAAATAGAGTTTTCAATTAAGTTTGAAGTTTTACTCCATAAATATGTATGTGCGCATGTACACATATGTACGAACATATATAGGTATGTACATGCAGATATACATTACGTAATTAGAAATTTTAAAAAGATGATCCATAAGCTAAACCACAAAATGATTAAGTTCATTTTTTTGTATTTTTTGGCACCTCAACCTACTGTTCATCGGATATATAAAGTTTACACCAACAACAATAATTTAAAAGTTCAATATAATAACAATTCGGGACAATTGCAATTTATATGAAAAATTAAGGTTGTTCAGTATGTGGGTTGAACCGACCAACCCAGTCAATCCAAACTGACCAAACAAAAAAAACACGGTTTAGGTGGGTTGAGGTCGGGTTGGTTAAATTTTTTCAGTTTTAAATGATTAAAAGTCGGGTTATTAGGTAATATGTCGGGTTCTAACCTAAATCGACCATTTCCTTCATCCTCTCCATCTCTCTTTCTATCGATCGTGCCCTAGCTCATCTTTGCTACTCTACCTTCTCCCTCTTTCATTTTCTTTTTCTTTCCTGTATTTCGCTCTCTATTGCTCACATCAGCTTCAACAGGTATGTGATTATTTGTTCTATTTCATTTGTCTCAGATCTGAATTGTTTATGATTTTTATTAACAAATCATGTCTCGTTTTCTCCATTCTTTTGATGAGTCATTTCTTATTTTTAATTCGAAGTCTGCTTCTCCTACAGAAGTAGTTCGATTTGCTGAAGCTTCTTTAGTAAAGAAAATCCTCAACTAGATCTCTTTGGTTTTCATTCTCTTTTTTTATCCTTTAATTTTTACTTTTTTCTTTGGATCCTTTGTTGATTGAAATTTTTGCTTTGTTTATTTAATGTATGATTATTTAGATAAACTATCCTTACTATATATAAATATTGATTTGGTAATTTCAACAATAAACTGTTCTTGAGAGCACTGCGTCCTCAACCTCTGTTTCGTGTTCTTTTATGTACATCCATTCTTGGAAGTTTAGCAAACTCTACTGTCAGTGGTACCTTTCTGTTTCTTTATTTCCTTCATTTCAGTTTCAGTTTCGAACTTTTTGATTAATGTTTGATCTTATTTACTTGCAGAATTTAGGAAGGGGTAAGAAAGGAAAGAATAAAGAGAAAGAAGTGGAAAAGCAGAAAGGGTAATTAATTTTCTTCATAGTACTATTAATTTTCTGATTAATCAATAAATGAAGATTTGATTTATTTGTCATCATGTATTTGTTGTCCCATCTTTTTTATTTTTTATTTTTGAACCCTTTTATTTTAATATTCATATTTATCTTGGTTTATTTTCTTTATTCAAGTCATATTTATCTTGGGAGACTGCTTGTTTTTGTTGAATTTGCATGTGCTTATGGGTGGATTATGTTGGAACGGGTAGCTTTCATTCTCATTAGAGCTGAAATTGTCCAGCCTTCTCTACAAAATTGGTATTTCATTTAACAAAATTGTTAAACCATACAGACATGTGTCATGGCTTTTCTCTGGCCAGCATTGACATGCTTAATAGTTCACAGATGGCAACACAATCAGATCTATAGCAAATATTTCAGCAATTCCTAATCAGGTTGTTTTGTGTCCTTTTCATTTAAGTTGATAATTATCAAGAAACAATGCCCATGAATGTTGGGAAATTCATGTAAGCACTTGCAGGCTCCTATATATATATATATTATTCTAGGGGAAGAGAGAAATTAAAAATCAGAACTATATTAGCATAAAAAATGTTACAAGAACCTTGGTTGCTATATTTGTTGTGTTTTAAGAGTCTACCGCAGCCAGTAAAATGTTGGTAGTGAAGCCACTCCATTGCAACATGATTTTGTACAGACTGAAAAATCGTCTTTTGAAGTTGTTCCTTTCTAGTTTCTTCCTCTAATTTCACAAGCAACTTGTGGTTGGAGACCTGCAAGTTCAGATTAACATTTCAGATTTTGTAAGATATATTAACTAAACAAGTCTACATTTCTTTTAATAGTTGAGATACTGTAGCTTAAATTGTTAAACTGATACTTATCTTTCTATCTACAATATGTATATATATTTGTAAGTGTAAAAGCTGATATCAGACAATACAAACACCTGATTACATTGAGCATTTACGTGGTATCAGAGGTTCCATCGAGTGCTTTGACATTTTCTGCATTCTTATTCCATGCAGATTTTGATTAAATTTATAGAAACTATGTTGCTGTTAAATTTAATTCTTCTTACATGCTTGTTGCTTTGGTGACTTGTGTTGTTCATGTTTGCTAGTAGGGTTGTGGTTGGGTTGTATTTTCAATATTATATTTAATATTTATTTTATTACAGATTTATCATGGATGAAAGTAATCCAACCTCATCAATGGAGGTTGAAAATGAAGATTCTGAGAGTAGAAGTGTTTCTTATCCTCCTCGCCCCATCCCTAGGAAAAAAAGTAGTAGATTGGGTTCTAGAAAAACTTTTGCTATATGGGATCATTTTAGATTGATAGAATGTGGAGATAAAACTAGGGTAGTTTGTGTATATTGTGAGAAATCATATGCATCCGAATCCAAGATTCATGGAACTAGTACTCTATGGGCTCATTTAAACAACCAATGTAAGATGTATCCTTATAGAGTAATTAGGGAATCGTAAAAGGGTTCTAGTTCTAGTTCTGGGTGTAGGAGTGAAAGCCCTAGGGTGAAGGGTTTTGATGTGGAGGAACTTAGAAAGGAGCTTGCTAGGTATGTCATATTGGATGAAGTTCCATTTAGAGCTGTTGAGAAGAAGGGGTTTAGGAATTATTCTTATGCTTTGGAACCTAGGTTTGTGGTTCCATCTCGTATTACTGTGGCAAGGGATTGCTTGAAAGTTTATGAGGAGGAGAAGTCAAAGTTAAAGCGTGTCTTAGAATCTCAACATTTATGTCTTACAACGGATTGTTGGATATCTGTTCAAAATCTAAATTATATGTGTTTAACAGCCCATTGGATAGATAAGGAATGGAACTTGCATAAAAGGATTTTGAATTTTTGTCAAGTGCATAGCCATAAAGGGGAGATAATTGGAAAGATGGTTGAAACCTGTTTGCTAGATTAGGGAATAGATAAGATTCTGACACTAACAATTGATAATGCAAGTTCTAATCATGGTGCTATTAAATATTTAAAGAGGGAGACTAAAGAGTGGAGATGCACTATCTTAGAGCTTGAGTTCTTACATGTGAGGTGTTGTGCTCATATATTGAATCTTGTAGTGAAGGATGGGTTAGATGAACTTAATGAATCAATTGTCAAAATTAGAAATGCAATAAGGTATGTGAGGTCTTCTCCTCCTAGGTCTCATATATTTAAGATGTGTGCGGAGAAAGTTAAGATAGAGAGTAAAGGTCCGCTATGTCTTGACATAGAAACTAGGTGGAATTCTACCTACAAGATGCTAGAAACTTGTGAAGATATTCATGAAAATTTTGATATCCTGGGATGGTGGAAGATTAATGCCTCTAAATACCCCTACCTTTCTCTATTAGCGAGAGATGTCCTAGCTATTCCTGTGTCAACGGTTGCATCAGAGTCAGCATTCAGTACTGGAGGCAGGATATTAGATCTTTTTAGAAGTGCATTGTCACCTTTAATGGTAGAAGCACTCGTTTGCTGCCAAAATTGGTTGGATTCAACTTCAATTGATCTTCGAGAAGCAATGGACAATATGAAAACATATGAAGAGGTTGAATCAGGTGTTGTATATTTCTGAAGTTATGGTTTTTATGTTATAATTTAAAATGAAATTAATTTTTCTAACTCATTTTGTCTGACAGATTTTTCAAATTTGCATGCACTTTCAATTCGAGAGTGATCGAAATCTAGAGGCATTAACATCTGTTAGCATTTTTATGCTTTTTTTTTGACATTTGATTGATGATATTATATTTCAGTATAATTTTTATATATAAATTTTAGTATTTTTTACTTTTAAATTTAGTACAATTTATAATTTAATATAATTATTATTTTGTTTATTATTTTATTTTATAAGTTCTAAAAAAAATGATGAATACAATAGTTAATTTATTTCAAACCGTATTCAAACCGTTTAAAAACTATTCCAAACCATTATAAATTACAATAAAAAAACCGCCCAAAACTGTCCAAAACCGTCTTAAACCATCTATATTGGTTTGGGTTGGGTTTTTTGTATTTTTAATCCAACCCAACCCATGAACAGCCCTATGAAAAATTATATCATCATCCATTTGCTATCCATATACTATTATCTTGAGGATGTGACCAATTTCAACAATCGCCATTGATGCACTTTTTTATTTATGAAGTTTTTTGTTTTTTTGCTCATTTTTTCTCTCTTCCACTCACTCTCTACATTCTGCTTTTCCCCTTTGCAAATCACTGTAGGTGGAGAGGAAAAGCTTGAACAATTAAACAAGTGGCTCGCTGCCAATGTTATTAAAACCGAACTGAATTAATTGGAACCGTTAGTAGATCCGATCGGTTTGACAAACAAAAATTGGATGAGCAAAAAATCAGATTGAACCAAATAAAATTGGCGAACGGTTGAACCGGACAGAATGCGGTTTTTGTCCTAAACACCAAAATGTTGTCGTTTTGGTTAAAAAAATTATAAACCAATTTCAAATTGGATTAGGGCATTTCAATTTCGCGTTTCATTTTTTACTCAACTTCACCTGGACTCAAAAGAGACAGCCGCCCTGCAAACGGCAACCACGCCTCCCAAACACACAGCCACCGTGTCTCCTAGCCGCGCAGCCACCAACCCTCCTTGCCGGCGTCAAGATACCAACTAAATGGTTGGAATAACCTGCTTCATATTTGGAGTAGAATACTTGATAAGCTAGTGATGAATTATTGTAGGTACAGAAACTCGTAGAAATTGGGTTCCCTGGGACTTTCTGGAATTTGTTGTGGGTGATGAGTAACTTGGCCCTGAAAAGCTTTATTCCAGCCAGAAAGTATTAGCTCTAAAGGAAATCACCTTAAAATCAATAAACGTTAGTAGTATTAAACTAGTCCACTACGTTTACAATTCATCCAAGGATCAAACATGCATATTTTCATAGACACTTCTCCTATAGACTTAACTAGCCTACTACCTTAATGGGCATTTAGGGTTACCCATTTCATCCTATATGAATTAAAAATCAATGCTCCATTTCTATTAATTGTGATTTTGATGTCCTAGATTGAGAAATAAACACGAGTTATTGTCTTTTTAGTTATTATAAATAATCAAATTCTATCGTAAATCTCTTCAACTTGTAAAATTAGGTAGCCTGACTTTGTTGAATAGCAACATTAATCAGACAAAAAGATAAGATTTTAAAATTTAATAAGAAATTCAATGAATAATGTGTATTAATACACTAATAAACAAATATGAAACTATAGATTATTCTGTTACAAAAGAAATTGGAGAGGAGAAACAGATTGTAGCAGCATACGGGCAATCACGTGACAATAGACCCAAGTTGTAGGAAAGGCGCCGCGATAGTTGACCCAAAGGTTAAGGGATGGGCCTTATTTTATTTATATTTTGTAAAAAAAAGCTGTCCTCCTAGACCCTTGGACAATTACGTGAGCGAATGTCTGAAGCCATGTGAACATGTCACCTCTATCCTACTCGTTGCTTACTCGGCTCCTACACACATAGTACATACGGTGGAAGAGAGGAATCGGCTGCCTGTTGCTCTACGCAATCACCGTGGGACCTACTACTTTCTCTTTCTATATTTCTTCCGGAATTTTCATTAATGCTCCATTTTCCCACATTTACGTCTTCCAATCTTCTTCCCTGCCAATTGTGGGCAGGGATGTTCCAATCTTCTTACAGCATAATGTTCCACCTCATTTTAACCCGATCTTATCCATTTGACGGTCTAGCCCATAATATCTTAGAGAATAAAAATCTTTGACAATATATCTTTAAATGAAAAACATGTTTATTTTACCAGCTAGTATTCAGTTGCTATTTAAAAAAAATGTTTGTCGAATAAAGATATATATATCAAACTTTTTTTAGTCACAAAATAAATCTCGCTCAGGGAACAAAATTGGTTGAATTCAATATTAAAGAAAATAGTTGAAATAAACATTAAGCAGCAAATAGTTAAGATTAAAATGGTATTTAATTGAAATTTATAAGAGTTTTTAAGTGTAAAAAATGATTTTTGCCAAGATGAGAGTGCAATTGCCCCCTTTATGCTCTATATGCATGGGTCTGTCCAGACCTGTTAAAATTTGATTACACATATATAATTTCTACGCAAATTCAATGGAACCTGTAAATAATTTAAACATTATGATCCGAAAAATAATCAAATCAGACTAGAGTCAATTTATCTTGATTCATACAAATCAAATAACGAATAAGTCAACCAACGGGGGTTGGTCCAAGTGGTAAGCGGCTTGGTTCCGCTTAAGCAAGGTCTCGGGTTCGAGGCCTTGTGTACGCAGAAAATTTCCGTTGGGAGACTCACCCACCATAAATCAGGTGCGCGACCCGGATCGAATTCAGATGTAGTCGGGGCGAAGCTCCGGTGAACTGGATGGGCCACCCAAAAAAACGAATAAGTCAAATTTCAGTTATAAACTCCATACGCCCATTGCAGTAATGGAACACGCATTGAACGCTAAAACTAATTTTCACTTTGAAATCTCAACTCCGTTGCATTTAATCATTCTTTCGTTTTCCTCGTACTCTTCTTTTCTATAAATCAACATCTTCATCTTGGGCATGGGTGAATATATAGTTATAATTAATATATATGGTTGTGCCTATTAGTTTATATATTAAAGTTATTATAACAATTGGGTATGTGTTCTGCATATGACAATCGCACACATATAGAAAGATATATTATAATTAGGGATGAGCATGGTTAACCGATTTATTAGCAAAAAAATTAACCAGTTCATTAATATCAGTTTTTTAAAATCACTAACAATTAATCAGTCCGTTATATTCGGTTAATCAGTCAATCGATTTCTGTTTGGTTGACCAATATTTTTCGGTTAATTATTAAAATTTATAATATAAAATTATTAAAAAAATTAGATAAAGTTCAATTCAATTTTAAATGTGTAAATTAATTTAAGATATAAATTACGAAACAAACATAATTTATTAGTCAAAATTCATGTTATATAGATTAATAGCTGATATTATAAAATAGATTTGATATTTGTTGAAAATTATAATATGTTTGATTTTAAGTTAAATAAAATTTTGAATAATATTAAATATTATAACATAAACTCTAAAATAAAAAAAATGTAATTACATGCTATTAAATAAAATATGAACACCAATATATGATAAAAAATAATATATATAAAAGTTAATCGGATATTATATATAAATATTATTATATAATTAAAGAGAATGACATAATATAAATTTAGTTTAATATAAAAAATAATATATATAAAAGTTAATCGTATACTATATATAAATATTATTATATAATTAAAGAAAATGATATAATATAAATTAAGGTATAAAAATAAAAATATGATTTAAATATATTTTAAAATATTATTTTATGTAAATTTTAGAGATAAATAAAAAAAAATTGAAGATATAAAAATTATATATATATATATATATAAACCGGTTAACTATGGATTAACGGTTAATCGATACCTAAAAATCTAAATCGTAACCATTAATCAAAAATAATAAAATTAAAAATCGTAATTAAGTCCATCGGATCGGTTAACTATAAAAATCGGTTCAATTTTGAATCGATTTTACGGTTAACCATATTTTCAATTTTTTTTCTCATCCCTAATTATAATACCAAATTTATTTGTTGTTCAATTTAAAATTAACCAAATTTAATTTGATCATATATATTTATAATATATTATATTCCCATATATGTTAACTCCACAACAAACAATTATTTCCAAAGATCAGCATATACAACTAATAAACCTACACTGAAAAGATCGGCATATACAACCAATTTAAAAGTAAATTTATATTTTAGGACACTTTTAATTTTTTTATGAAATTTATATGTAATTTTAAATTTTATGGCACTATAAATTTATAAGCTTGCGATATTTTAAAAAATATTTATAAAAATAAAATTAATTCTTTATATTTAAAAATATATAAACATGAATAATTTATATATTTATAATATAATATAAAAAATTAACATAACCCATATAATCCAAATAAAACCAACCAATCCAACATAACAAAATTTTATTTCATAACACACTTGATTTGGGTTGAGTTCAACCCATTTAACAATTTGGATGAATTGGAGAGAAAATCAATTGTAATTCATCAAACTCACATTTGAACACCCCTAATTGCGGGCTATTTATTTGAATAATGCCAAAAATATATATACAGAGGATGAAAATAATATTTCAAAGTACATAATGAAGTATAATTAACATGAATTTAACAAATTACATTAAAAAAAATTGCATACTTGACTTTCCAATATTCTTCCGATGTTTTTAAATCATATTATTAAACTCATCCTAATCAAATTCTAAGTTTTCTTGTGTGTGTGCATATATATAGACAGAGAGGGAGAGAGAATAAATTATTTAGTAATTTTTTTTATAGATTTTGAAAATTTTATTGAATAAATAGGTTGAATTAATTAAGATAATTGTAATGACCACACTAGATTAACCTGATTCCTATTACTTAATTTCATTTCAATAATAAATAATACATGAGATAATAATAATTTATTCAACTATCCTGTACTATATCATGTGAGTCATCTATTGAAGATATATATATATATATATATATATATATATATATATATATATATATATATATATATATATATATATATATATATATATAAAATTAAGGTATGTTACATTAAAATCATGTTCTGGGTTATTAATTACAAAATTTGATAATCACATTACTTCAGTAAAAGATACAAAAATGCAATTCATACATCAAAATTTTTCTCTTTAGACTGATGTTGGCTTTGTCCCTAAATAAAAGGTCTAGCCTGCGAACCTATACTGATAAACACCCGTGCTAAGCTATACAGTTTAGTGAAAAACAAACAATGTGTTGATAACTACTCACAGTGGTTATTACTAAGCATGCAACAACATTGCCAAAGAAAATGTATTCATCTCAACAATAACCAATGCTAAGTATATTGCTGAAATCAATTATGGCAACAATAACTGTATCATTTAAGTATAATAAAAGAATACGAACTCATTCATTTTTTAACATCAGTATGTTTGCAAGTTATTCATTTTGAGAACTGCCTGCTTAAAAATCCTGTGGGTGTGGATAACGGGTGCTGTGGAATCTGAATGCATCAAACATATAAATACTCAAAGGTATTAAACCTGTGGATCCAATCGAGGTCAGAACGATAGTCCCAATATGGATATACTGTGGACCCATATGGGTCAGACTGTACAGCTGCCACTGTAATTCTATAGGCATGCCTATCAATCTACCATCAAGTTTTATGTGTAGGCAAAACAAATCATATCTCATATATCATTAGTTCATACTAATACATTCCACTATAACATAGATTAATTTGAAATACTATAATTTAATATAGTTTCCAACTACATAATATAACAACAATCATCAGTAAGCGATCATAATAGTGCATTCATGCATTTATATTAAAGTACACATACATACATTAAGTAATGAAACCTTGATTTCCTATTTCTTATGCAATTCTTATGATTAAAGGGGTTTATTAATGTATATCTTAAGTTTGAGATGATTACAGGGCTTAGGAAGAGTTTAGACCTCTTATGGAATCTTAAAACTCTATGTCTTAAAATTCAAGAAAGGTTCACGGTTATTACCAAATCATGGTAACCATGACCTAGGTCATGCAATAAAGGTCATGGTTACTATCCAAATCATGGTAACCATGACATAGGTTGCATTTCGGTTCTGGACTAAGGACCAACTACCTTACGGTTACTAATCATAGGATATTAACTGTGTCCTAAGATTACAAGAAGGGGTCACGATTGCTACCAATATCCTAGTAACCGTTAGATAAGGTTGGTTTCGGTTCTGGACTGAAAACTGGACTACCTCACGGTTACTATCTAAAACCTGGTAATCTTGAGACCCATTCTGCCTCAACTAGATTTTCAGTCTTGGATTCTAAGCCTATTTTAACCTGCTAAAAATTATTTTCAGCAAATATGCCCTCGACAAAGTTATGGGCCTATGTTTCTAGTTTTCAAAACACTAAAAATAACCTCATTCCGACCTATAAATCTTCAGATATTCAAAGAAAATCATAGATTGCTCCCAATGATTGGGCGGCAGCCACAACCAAAATTCAACTTAAATTTTCACTATCATACAATGAAAATCAATTCTCGATTTCTATAACAAAATCAAGATATGTGTGTTTAGTTTCTATCCCAACTGGAATTTCTTAATTTGAATAACTATAGCTCAAGATATAACCAAAATAGTACAAACTGATCAATTAAATCTTAAGACAGATTTTTGTATCTTTAAACACAACTTGCATAATTCGATTCTAAACCAATCTAAAGCTTAATATTAACCTATAAAACATATAATAACATCAGTGAACACATCCCTTATCTCCAAAAACTCAAGCATACACACTTATAAACATGCAAGTTCCCATACCTTTTTAAAACTCCAAACTTCACTTCACCCTTGTAGAGCCTCTTTCCCTTTCTTCTTACTGCTTTCCCCTTCCATAAAATAAGAACACCACCATAAATATCCATAACTCCTTTCAATGAACAACACACACAACAAGGGAAAAATGAAGATACAACAATACCTTATAATCAACACTAACAAAACTTTCTTTTCTTATTACAAAAACCAAGAGAGAGATTTAGAGAGAGACTTTGAGAGAGAGATTTTAGGGTTAATGGAGGTTGAAGATGGCTGAAGAATTCTACCTTGAATGGCCGGCCGCCTCCTAAAATATCTTTCTTCCTCTTTTCTTCTATTAGACCATTTGTCAATTTGTATAACAAAGTTGCTTTTAGATCCTCAGCTTTCTTTTATTTTTAATTATGCCCCAAAACTAACCTTTCCATCTTTCAATTAAGTCCTTATCTATCCATTTACATTTAATTAAACGTACACAGGATCTAGAATGGAAAGATAAATTTACCCCTTTTCTTTAAAAAAAAATTTCCTTCTAGGTCCCGATTCACAGTAATAGTCATAACCATACACAGTAAATGCAAATTATATTATTATTTAGTAAAAGATTCTCCTAGGGTATCATGAGGGGCATTACAATAATGATGCCTCAGGCAAATTTGGATTAGCTTTGTTGTATGTTCAAGTTAATTTGCCATAATCCTTCACTGATCTCTGAGGGGTAAACATCACTTAAGTGGAAGTACTGTTTTCTTAAGATCTTGAAACCAATAATAATAATTCTATAAAATTAAATTTCTACATTAGTCAAATTAGGCATACATAATAAGAGGAGACTATTTTATTGGGCTTGTTAGTTTGAATCAGAAGCCACGGGCTTTGGCTCCTGTCGTTTTTTTGATATTCTTGTGGGCTTTGGGCCATGTGGTTTTTAGATATATATGTGGGCTTTGGCCCGTCGGAGAGACCTGAAATGGTAGTTTTTTTTTTTAATAGCGAAATGGCAGTTTTTTTATTTTTATATTTTGCATGGAAGTGTAAATGCGTAATAAATGAAGAAGACTCGGGCTGTAAAATATTTTATGGATTAAGTTAATAGTAACATTTCTTTTGGAAAAGAATAGATTAATGCATGAGCATGAAACAATTAAAAATTAAACTAACACAATTAAAAAAGAATATTTATTCCATAATGATATTATAATTGTCGAAAAATTATAATACCGAGAAAATGAGTCATGTTTAAAAGGAAAAGCAAAATTACTAAATTATAATTTTCGATTCCCCTCCTTTATAACTTAAAACTCAACCAAGTAGTCCTTGTACAATATGCCCCGTGAATGAGAACTCGCATATCAAATTTATTAAATATAAAGGGTTGAATGAAAAATGTAAAAATATTATTATTTTTTCTGATATACAAATAAAATTATTTCTTTTGTATTTTATTTACTAATTAAAAAAAAAGTTACTAGAATGATATTCAACTAATTTCTCCGACTTAAATGGCAGCCCCCAAATTTAGGGGAAAAGGGATGCGCATCACAACTTGATCAATAATTTTGTCCCAATGCCTTGAGTGCAGATAGCTCCAAATCTGGAACTCACTAACCATCAATGCTGCAACTAGCCTCAACATTGGTGTCACCAATAATTATTTTTCATTATCTCACTTCATCATTAATTATATAGGCAAAATCGGGAAAAAAAAAACTAATGAATTATTTGCTGATTTTATAAAATGACATTTAGGAGCAACAATATATATATATATTTATTAAAAGTGACTCTTGTCATGAGACAGAGAAACTACTGGTATTAAAAGATAGTTTTCTTTTCCAAAATATCTATATGATAACTGCATATTAAAGCTTATGTGATTACTCCATTCGTCTATAATGGATATGTACGTTTTCAATTTCACTTGAGTTGAAAAAATTGTAAATAATATTCTTAAATTATATATAATTCACTTATATTTTTACAAATTTATTTTTATATTTGTTAGAGGTATATATTGGAAACATTAATTAATATTGGTTGACATCGATCAAAAAAGGCAAGAAATATTAAATAAAAGCAATATTAAAGAATATATTTCTGTGGTCCACGCCTATATGGTCGTTTCTTTTAGCTCTTGGCGTGCAAATTAAAAAATCTTAATCATCTACAAAAGTTTGTAACTGACCAAATTATTTACTGATAATTAACATTAAAAGTAGGATTAGACAAACAAAAAACCTATTGAACTGATTTTAAAAATTGAGTTCATCGATTTTAGCGGTTAATTAGTCCGATTGAAAGTGGACATGGACTTTTTAAAATTATGCTTAATTGATGGACTTAGACTTGGACTTAAATGTCTAATTAACTGGGTTTATATATAATTTTACACACACACACATATATATGAATATGATAGTAATTTTTACTTGTATCTATATTTTACCTTAAACTTATAAAGTAGATAACTGATAAATTAATGTTTATATAATTTTATTTTAGCGTATTGATATTAATTGAATTTATATTTTAAATTTGAAGTTTAGAATAACTAAAATGGCATGTGTTTAATATTTTTAACATTTAACCAATTGTTAATGGTTAACCAAACCATATTCGATGATTAAGCAGTTGTTAATGGATTGAGCTTGAACTTTGATTTTGAAAAAACAACATTAATAGATATTGGACTTGAAATATAAATTATGAGCTGATTAATCTGTTTATGTTCATCCCTAATTAAAAGTGATAAAGAAAAATATAAATATATTTAGAATACCAAAATAAAATGAAAAGGGAAAATATGTAATAATTTTTTTTGAAATTATGAAAAACTATACTTAAAGTAAAATAAGAAATATTTAAAAGCTATGCTCGAAGTGAAATGGAAGAGTAATTGATTGAAATGTAAAACAAGAAAGTGCTATCATATGGATGGATAAAAAAGAAAGCATATCTAGCTAATTTTTTTAATATTTGAAATTTATTGATAGGATTAATTCGAATTTATAATTAGTATATTTATAATAAAAAGACTTTTTTTACTAAATATTTAAAAATATTTCATATTTAAAATTTAGATATAAAATTTCTTATTAAGAAAACAAAATGATCTCCAACCATTTCATCACATTCCAATAAAAGCAGAGTTGTGCAGAATCGAATCGAAAATCGAAATTTAATCTATTTGATTTGATTTATTCGGTTTGTTTGATTATGGACTGAAATAAATTTATAGATAAATTGGTTTGGTTTTTAAAATTGAAAAATCAATATATATATATATATATATATATACACACTACAGTTTGCCATGTAATTGACTTTAGACTTTGATTTCTGATTGTACAATCCTTCCTTCTTTTTTTATTTTTTTCTTTCAATGTGCCAAATTGGACTTCTGTTATATATATATATATATATATATATATATATATATATATATTATTTATTTATTTATTTATTTATTTTACATGTATATTTTTATTTATTGCAGGACTTTGAATGTACTTTTAAATATTATTTTTAGCAGCATGTTTTTAAGATAATTTTGATTAGTATTTATTAGAGACATAATATGATAAATTTACCTACATTATTTTTATTTTAGTTATTTTGAATGATTTTATTTTGGTGAATATAATTTAATTTAATTTAATTTATAAATCCATATAAATTAAAAATTCAATGAAAAAAAAACTCATAAAACTCAGAATTGAGTAGATCGAACCGAATCGATAAAATTGATTCGATATATTCGATTTTGGGGAAATTTAATTTTGATTTTTGGTCTATTAATTCGATTCAGTTCAAAACTAAACCAAACCAACCAAGGGCACAACCCTAAATAAAAGTATATCAATCTATTGGGAAGGAATGAAAGGATACTTCATTAATTTTAATTAATGAGTTAATGTCATTGGATGAGTTAGTATATCTTACAAAAAGTACATCAAACTCCGTTGCTATTTTAGCAACCGAAAATAAATTTTTTTGCTATTTTAGCAATCAAAAATTAATTCGGTTGCTATTTTTCATTGAAAATGAAAATTAGCAACGGAATAGCAACCAAATATAAATTCCGTTGCTATTTTAGCAACCGAATATAAATTCCGTTACTATTTTAGCAATTGAATAATCATCCGTTGCTAAAAGAGCAACGAAAATTAAATTCCGTTGCTAAATTAGCAACGGAAATCATATTCCGTTGCTATTTTTCGTTCCAATTTTTTCCACCACCTATTGGCGCTTTAATTAGCAACGAACTAGTGATTTCGTTGCTAAATTTTGGAGCCAAAAATTCCCTCAACTTTTAGCAACGGAAGATAACAAAAAAATTTTTTCGTTGCTAAATCTACAAAGTTTAACCAATTTTAGCAATAGAATTGGGTTTTCGTTGCTAAATTAGCAACGAAATCATTTCCGTTGCTATTTCCAGATTTTCTTGTAGTGGTATATCTTACACAAAGTACATCAAACTCTCAGCAATGATTGGATGGATTTCTATGGCCAAACTTCACATAAAAGTGTAAATAAATGTGCATGAGAAAGGTATTTTCCTTTTATTTTGATTTTTTTATATAGCTCGACATTCGAAGCTAATGTCTTTATTCTTTTGGCTTCAACATGTTTTTGGCAAGTTCTATCGGCTTAAACATAATGTAATAGCACTAATTATAAAGTGTGCTTATAAATAATTACAACAATAATTAACAATAAAACACCCGAAAACAAAAATTCCTTACGAGTATAATCGTGGGGTATCTTAAATCACATGGTTACATTCCTTACTATCATACTTGCTTTGGTTTTGTTTTATTTCTTGTCTTAAAGAAACGAAAAACCAAAGACCTTGGATGCCAGATAATTCCCTCTGGAAAAAAAAATCCAAAATTTTATTGATATATATATATATATTAAATATTATTTATGTCATTTAGTTCTTTGTATCTCAAGTCTAGGAAACCTCCTCAAAATTCTCAGTCTTATAATAACATCATTATCTTAACTTATTTGCTTCTCCTTATATGCTTTCTTCAGATTCTTCTCATACTCTTCTTTATCTGCATGCATATTTCGAAATCATCAATCAAATATTTAATAATTATATTGTATATCATTATTGTTGTTGTTTTTATTATTGGGTGCTGATCTTGAAGAATGAAAAGAAAAAGAAAAAAAAAAGAAAATTCAATAGTGAGTCAGCCTCTGTTCTCTCTTTACGATTAAGACCACTTTTCTACATTATTGAACAGTGAAAATCTGTTGGACTAGAGGACAAGAACAACATGGTGAAAATGGTAATTTGTTTTAATTTTATTATTGTTGTTTCTTTTTCTTTTTCTTTTTAATTCTTGTTTGAGAAACATAAGTAGGGTTTTGGATTATGAGCCTTTATAGTATGATTTATAATTTCTGATATCATATGTAATGCGTAGAGAAAGATTGCTTCTGGCCCTACAACAGACTGGATATCACATGAATGATGAAACATTGCATATGAAGTTATTAGAAGTAGGGTTACCAGGATGTGACAATTCAATCATTTACCAACAGGATATCAAATTAATACTAATCCACAGTTAATTACAATTAGGCTTGCACTAAAATAACGATCAACCAACAAATTTTAGCTTAGTGGTATTAATATAGTGGAAAATTTGAGCTGTACATCAATTCTTGAATACGTCTGATAGTTGTACCTTGCAACTAAAAAAAAATTTGCATATCAGTAACCTTAAGTTTAAGAATATATTTACGTATCTATGTGATTATATTCTTAATCAATCAAAATTTTACTTATAAGAAATAAAAAAATAATTTCATAAAATTACACGCAAGATGTTGCGTTGCGCAGGCATATGCATTTATCAAAATAGGGTTTCATATTTCTAAATTTCTCTTCTTCTCTTTTTTTTTTTATTTTTTTAAATTAAAAGAATTCAAAATTTGAAAATTTTTACCCTTTATGAAAAAAATTTATAAACTAAAGCAATCAAATCTTGACATATATTAAAAAAATAATTACTTTATATACGTAACAAAGTGTAATTGATTTGATTTACTATTTTTTTCATGTATTTTATTTTAGTAAATATTTTCCCAAATAAAATATATGTATTAATATCCATCACCTAATTATTTAGTTTTGAATTAAGTAATTGGATTATGAACGGGAGACAGAAAAGTGTCACCTTTACTGGTGGCATGGCCGTCTGGTCAATTTTAAAGTGGGGCTAACTGCTAATATGGTTGGAAAAAGCAGCACTGTTTTATCAACTTCTAATAAGAAACAAAATTAAAATGTACGCACAAACGGAGGAAATTCCATTAAATAGGAATATTGTTGGAATAAAAAGATGCTTGGGATACATTAAGAGTGACCTGTCACATGATATATGATCCTCATACACAGTAGTTACTATCTAAAACTCGTTCCTGGTAACAACTTATATTCAAAAGAGAGGAGCTAGCAGAGTGACAGAGATGGAAATGTATACGTGATTACTGTTGAAGAATTGATTCAAAATCATTAATTTTTATGAGAAACTAAATTAGTGAATTTTATTTTAACATATTTCTATTGTTTTTGTTAATTGTTATTTTGTTAGTGGAGTTAATGATGTTAGTGGAGTTAGTGAATTAGTGGGGTTATAAGTTAATTGTTTAGTGGAATTAGTGGGCTAGTGGCCTAAGTTTATGGTTAAAATGTAAGCCTATAAATAGGCATGTGTAATTTGTTTTGATGGAAAATTTGGGAAATGAAATTGATGTGTTGTTGATCTAAAAATTTTTTCCCAACAGTGGTATCGGAGCCTGGTTGATCATGGGTCTATGAGAAAAATAGCAAAGTAGAAAACAAGTGAGATTCCGTCTCACATGTTCAATGGAGAAAATTATCTATTATGGGCATATGAAATAAGATTTAAAGTTTGCAAATGATCAAGCAAATTTGGTACAAGAGAAGGAATATTTTTTTGGATAGTTGGAGACAGGCGCTCCAAAAGAAAAAAATTTAATAGCAGAAAATTGATGACAGAGTGCATCAATAATGAAAGATTGATGACAGAGTGCATCAATAATGAAAGATTAATTACAGAGTGCATCAAAATTGAAGCTTGATGAGAGAGTGCATCAAGAATTGAAGATTGATGAGAGAGTGCATCAAAAATTGAGGACAAAGGCCTTCAAGAAAAATATTAAATGTGTATGATTTTGAATCAAGGGAGCATGTTGAAGAATTGATTCAAAATCATTAATTTTTATGAGAAACTAAATTAATGAATTTTATTTTAACATGTTTATATTGTTTTTGTTAATTGTTATTTAGTTAGTGGAGTTAATGATGTTAGTGGAGTTAGTGAATTAGTGGGGTTATAAGTTAATTGTTTAGTGGAATTAGTGGGTTAGTGGCCTAAGTTTATGGTTAAAATGTAAGCCTATAAATAGGCATGTGTAATTTGTTTTGATGGGAAATTGATAAATGAAATTTCTGTGTTCTTCATCCTAACAATTTCGCCAACAATTACCAGAGACAAAATTTCGGTCATAGTGAAATTTATATAGTTAAATATTAGTAACAGTTAAACATTCATAGTGAAATTCATATAGTTAGGTTATGAATATGTAAGTTCCATATATTGGCAATTTATTAATTATAGGATATGTTATTAAATAGTTTCATAAGAGCCAAAAATGTTAAGCTCAAAAAGACGTGTAATACCGGCCAACATGTTCTTCAAAAGAAGAATGACTTTGGAAAACTAAAGGAGATATAGAAAATATTATGGCCCGCAAACTCTTGGTGTCTTTGTGTTAGTGTATTTATGGACTATAGATGCTTAGTATATATCAAAGTGTGTGAGTTTGTGTATTTATATAAATAGATAGAGAGAGAGAGAGAGAGTTTGTCTCAATTTTTAGGGATACGTAATATGTATACTTGTCATGTAGAGGATTTGGCTTTGCTGAAAATATCATGAAACGTGAGGTAATGATAGAGAGAGCTGTCTCCTTTCCTTCATTATGGTGTTTAATATACTGAAAATAGAGAGATAAGGGATCGAATGGATCTGTTAAAACATGAATTATTTGTAGGATTTGAAAATGAACATTACTTTGTCTTATCAATACATTCATCACTAAAGAATATTTTGGCCGCCAATACATGTCTATTTTAGAGGGCCTTTTTCCGATTCAAAATCAACAATCAAATTATATATAGTAGATGGAGATGTATTTATTAAGTATTTAGATAATCCAAATGTATTTATATGATGAAAAACAATATATATATATAGAAAATCCACATGTCCCTATATATATCAAAACTATATATTAAATTAAAAAACTGCTATTAAATTTTTTATTATTGTTTTAAAACAAAAAGAAAATATTATTATCTCATATGAAAATCAATTACATAATGTCAAGTGATTTTTATTTTTAAAAAAATATATTTATTTCATTAAATTTAAGAATAAAAATTACATCTTTTGAAGTATACAAGAATAAAATGTCTCTATTTAAAATTTTTAATGTTAAAAATAACTCAAAACAAAGTTGAGTTCGACATTTTATATCCATTTCGAAAACTTCAATGCCAACAAAATGAGTTTAACTCGTAAAAGAAATAACTGTTAGCTCCCTATATGTCTAATTAATTACTTGCAAAAGAAAGGTGAAATATATATAAAGATTAAAGAGTAAGAATCAAAACATATATATGAAAAAACAATAACGATATAGTACATACATAAAAGCGGAAAGAAATGAAAACTTAGAAAGAAAAATGATTTGTTCATGATGATATGAAATAATAACAAATGGGTATGACCCGTGAGTGAGTTAACCAAAAGGGTTAACTGCATCCCAACTCCCAGATATGGACAAGTAAATGGCCGGCTGCTTCACATGCCAACAAAAACCAATAGGACGGATGTGTAGCCCACCATTTCATTCTCTCCTTTATATTACTTCTCTTTCTCTTTGCTTCGTGATTGATATATCAAGAAAGATTAAACCTTTTTGTAGCCATGATTCTCAGCTGAAAAAGCCTGATCTTTATGAAAGAAGAGTCTCTTTTGCCTAATTTTGACTTCAACTAAAGGTTTTTTGGGATAAGAGTTTTTAATCTTCCTGATCAGTCCTTTTTCCTTTTCCTTCTTCAATAAAATCCTCACATAAAAGCTGAACTGTCCATTTCTTTAGATTCAATTACTCAATTTTCTTTTGATTCGTTTCCCAATGCTAAGGTACCCACTACTAGTCTGGTCTTTTTCCATCTGATTCCTATTTTATCTTCTTTTTTGCTCTAATTTTGTCTCCAATCTATCTCTTTTGTCCATGATGCAATTCACAGAAACCCCACCACGACATTTGCACCAAACCATGAACAAAAACCCGACCCAGAGGACTCGTCCATGGCCTGGTTTCCCAACCTCAAAATCCTTAGGAAGTTTTGGCGATGCAAATTGCATGGAGCAGCTTTTAGTCCACTGTGCAAATGCAATTGAAAGCAATGATGCTACTTTGGCCCAACAGATCCTTTGGGTCCTAAACAACATTGCATCACCAGATGGTGAGTCAAATGAACGCTTAACCTGTGCTTTCCTCAGAGCTCTTATTGCACGTGCAGCTAAAAACGGCACTTGTAAGCTCCTTGCTGCTATGGCTAATGCTCATTGCAGTCTTACTATTGATACCCACAAATTCTCTGTGATTGAGCTTGCTAGCTTTGTGGACTTAACCCCTTGGCATCGCTTCGGTTTCACTGCTGCTAATGCTGCTATTTTAGATGCCATTGAAGGGTATTCTGTTGTTCATATTGTAGATTTGAGCTTAACCCATTGTATGCAAATCCCTACTCTTATTGATGCTATTTCGAATCGGTTCGAGGTTTCTCCCTTGATCAAGCTAACTATTGCTGGTTCTACTGATCATATTCCTCCTTTGCTTGATCTTTCTTATCAAGAATTAGGCTCCAAGTTAGTGTCTTTCGCTCGTTCTCGCAATGTGGTATTGGACTTTAGTGTTATTCCAGGTAGCTATGTAAATGGATTCTCTTCTTTAATCGAGCAGCTTAGAGTCCAGAATTTGGTCTACAATGAATCTTCTGCAGGTGAAGCACTTGTTATTAACTGTCACATGTTGCTTCACTACATTCCTGATGAAACCTTTTCGGCTAATTCCTCGAACAATCCCTACTCTTTTCGAAGCATGTTTTTGAAATCAATTAGGAGTTTAGAGCCAACAGTTGTTGTGGTAGTAGATGAAGATGCAGATTTGACATCAAATAACTTGGTTTGTAGGTTAAGATCAGCTTTTAATTATCTATGGATACCTTATGACACTGTAGACACATTTCTACCAAGAGGAAGCAAGCAAAGGAAATGGTATGAGGCTGATATTTGCTGGAAGATTGAGAATGTGATAGCTCATGAAGGTCTGCAAAGAATTGAGAGGCTTGAGCCAAAGAGCAGGTGGGTTAAGAGGATGAAGAATGCCAATTTTCGAAGCCTGTGTTTCGGTGAAGATGCAGTTTCTGAAGTTAAAACTATGCTTGCTGAGCATGCTGCTGGTTGGGGATTAAAGAAGGAAGATGAAGATCTTGTACTTACTTGGAAAGGACATAATGTTGTATTTGCTACTGCTTGGCTGCCTGCTTGATTAATTCATTTTCTTCTCTTTTATTTAACAATTTGTTACTAATTTTAATCTTTCTTTTCTTCTATTTAGTTCCTGTTAGTCTCTGGTTAGATAATTAGGATTTGATTTATATCAGATTGCATACTACGTTTCTGAAAAGACCTAACCTCAATGCGTATATTTAATTTTTCTTGAATATTAATTACTGTTGCCCAAAACGCTTCTAGCTCTACTTTTCAATGGCCATAGGTTGACCAAAAGAGCATAAATTAAGGAAACTTATTAAGGATCTGAAGCTGCTTTGTTGTCCGCATATCAACGTTAAAACTCCTGAATTTAGTAACTCTAATTACTGTTAATGAAGTGAAATCTCGAAAGGCTGCTTTGCCATGATAAGAGAAAAGAAACTTTCCTGGAAATGATGCAAAACATTGTCATAGCACAGTAGCCCATAATATTAACAAATATAGTCTTCGCTGTGTGGTTTTTAAGGACTAGAACGATAAAATTAAATAAAAAAAAACCTTGAACAAATTCAAAAGGAAACTAATTGCCCAAGATTAGGTACCTGATCACTCATTTAGATTGTTAAAATCTGCACTTTATTGTCTAGAAAATGTTTAAGAATGATTTAAATTTGTTTAAAAATTTAGTCATATTTTACTGCATGTTTTTATATTTATATTTATCTTTTGTCAAGTCAATAATTAGTTGTTGATATCTCTTTATAATTCAAGTTTTAGTGGGTTTCTATCTCTATTAGTGGATTAGTTTGATAGCATATTTTTCAATTTTTTTTTGTTATTTTCATTATTATTATAAATGTAAGTTTAAGAATTAATAATATCATTAGTTTGTTGCATATTCTACCTCCTTTTCTCTACAAAATTATTTTGCCTCTTCTATTAAAAACAAATATGGTATTAGAGCATCTTATGATCTTTAAGGGCATATGAATATTCGAAAGAAAGCAGCTATATGACATCCAGCAATACATTAGCTTTTTTACCTTCAGTTTTTAATGGTGAAAATTATCAAGTTTGAGCAATCAAAATGAAAGCTTACTTGAAAAGTATTGGCTGTGGGTCGAAGATGAAAGGGAAATACCACCTCTAGGAAACAATCCAACACTCAATCAAATTAGAGCATATAATGATGAAAAAGCCAAAGCTCCAAGAGCTTTATTTCAAATTTATGCTGTTGTCTCTGAATCAATTTTTTCAAGAAATATGAACTGGTAAATAGCCAAGGAAGTTTAAAATACATTGAAAGAACTCTATCATGGCAACGATAGAATAAGATGGATGAAAGTATTAAATCTCAAAAGAGATTTTGTGATTTTAAGAATGGAAAAAAAAGGAGACTCTACAAGAGTTTTATGACAGGCTAATGATGATGGTAAATAAAATAAAATTGATGGAAGAAGAGCTATCTGATAGTGGGATTTTAGAGAAAGTGCTTGTAAGCTTACCCCAAAGATTTGAGGCAAATTTCATCTCTAGAAGATTCAAGAGATATCAATGAAATTACCTTGACTAAATTAATCAATGTCTTGCATGCTCAAGAGCAAGGAAGGAACTCAAGAGGTAATTAAGGGGACTTTTCTATCAAAGGCCTCATTTTCAAAAAAAAAAACTCAATCTCAGTACGGTATTTGCAAGAAGGCTGGTCATAATGAAAACAATTTGTTGACACAAGGGAAAACCTCAGTATTTCAAGTGTAAGAAATTCAAGTACATACAAAGGAATTGCAAAACTAAGATTGAAGAAAATTTCAATTTGGCAACGTTGTTGAAGGAGATGAAAAATTATTTTAATATTGGTAATAAGTGCACCAAGAAGCAATTTTTGGAGTAAAGTGCTCCAACCAATAAAAGACGATGGGAAGTACATTATCAATCACAAGAATTCTGATAATCTTGAATCAAGAGAGAATGTTAAACAATGATTCAAAGTTGTTTAAAATTTTGGTCATAATTTACTGCATGTTTTTAGAATTATGTTTATCTTTTACCAATTCAATAATTAATTGTTAATATCTTTTTGCAATTCAAGTTTTAGTGGGTTTCTACCTCTATTAGTGGATTAGTTTGTTAGTATCTTTTTCATTTTTTTGTTCTTTTCATTATTATAAATGTAAGTTTAAGAATTAATAATATAATTCTCGAATCATTTTCGTTTGCTGCATATTGTATCTCCTTTTCTTTACAAAATTATGTTTTCTCTTCTATTAAAAAACCAACAGAAAAAGGAATGTAAATGAAAAAAGAATGAAAGTATTTCGTCATTAAAAATACAAGCTAAATTATTACTTTTCTTCGTGGTTGGCAAGTTAGTTAGTCATGATACTTGTTTGCCACACTCATGAGTTATAGATCGAATCTAAGGAAAAGAATTCTGTGTTTATTAAGTGAAATGATAAAATTGCTCTCTTTATTACGTGGCCAATTAATAAGCCAAATATGTGCTGCATTGGTATTAATGATATTTCAACCTTTTAAATATTGCAACAAACATTGTTTTAGTAAAAAAAAAAAATTATAAATTTAACAAAAAAATTACAGAATATTTCACATGAAACTTTTTAAAACTTGCTACATGAAATGTTTAAATTGACGTATTTTACCACATCAGCATTCTGGTATTTGATTATAATTTTTCAGTGAAAATAATTGTAATTGCAATATTCAAAAAATTGGTCCTATTTGATTTAGCTGATGTATACAAATAATAGTTCATATCTCTTGTTGCTAGTTGATATTTTATTAATATTTATATATTTGATAAAGTTATATACCTTTGTTACTGTTTGATTGTATAATTAACAAAATAAATACATTATTTTTAAATAATCTTATAACTGCAAAAGCAAGCATCAATATCGTATATTTTATAAATACTAACATATATCACTTTTCTTTAATTAATAAATAACATATTTATTTAACAAAATAAAAGTTTTAAAAATGAGTAAGCCAAAGTGCAAATCTCACAAATAGCAAAGATCTGAATTTGACACGTCAATCTATCTAAATTAATATATACATGATATGTTGTCTAAATTTATCCCAACATAATTAGATTCAAAGAGGTATTTAAGTCTCAATGTTTTCTTTTTAATTACCACTCCATCCATCACATTTTAAAAAATAATTTTTTTAAGGGAATTAAAAAATAATTAAAATATCTTAATTTCATAAAAAAAACTATAATTATTGATAAAATTACCTTTTTATATTTTCAAAACTTTTATTTTATTTTAGTTAAAAGAAGAAAGTGATAAAAAAATTTAATAAGATGTATAATAAAAAAGGGTATACATATAAATCTATATCTTAAATTTTAAAAATGACATTTAAAGTAAGATAAAATAAAATAGGAAAATTAATTTTTAAAAATGAAATGGAGAGAGTAATATATTGTTTAAGCTAAAGATTACTAAATTTGCAGGTATTTCCAAAAGCCACGTCTAATTTATAAATATCCTGACAACCAATGGCGGAGCCACGTTTAGATGTGCACACCCTCAAATTTAGAATATATATATATATATTAGGATCCATCTAATTTATTTTAAGTGCTCCTCTCAAATTTTAATCCAATAATAATTATATAATTTTTTAATTAAATTTTAAAAATTAAAATAGAATAATCCAAATCAATTTAAATAGAAAATCAAATAAATGGTAAAGGTCAAATAGTCCGTCTTTTGCCCAAAAATAAAATTATGTTAATTTAAAAAAAATAGAAAATTAAATATTAATTTATTTAATAACTTAAGTTTACAGCAAAAGGCCAAACATATTTTTAATTATTTTATTTCACTTTTATGCACACTTTTTTTTCCTTTTTTTTTCTTATTATTGCAAATTTTGAAACCTTTCAAATTTAAAATATGATTAACAGGTATTTTTATTACTTCAATTGACACAAGGTAAGAAAATTTATTTTTTCTTGTAATTTTTAATACTTTGTTTAATTTTTGCTTTAATTAATTTTTTATTATTTTATAGATTATTTAGAGTTTAGCAAGTTAAATGTGTATTTTAACACTAATCTCGAATAAAATAAAATATGTAATTTGAATGATAATTGATTGATATGAAATATTTTTTTTGTTAATTTTGATAGTATTGACATTGAACTAATTATTTAACACGTTCAAAATATGGAATTGCGTTGAGAATAATTATGAAAATTATATTTTTATTTAATTTTAAACATTATCCTTTTTAATTTTAAATGAAATATATTGTTATAATATAATGTATGTATTTTTAATTTTTTATATTAAAATTAAAATGTGTGCTTCCTACTGACAACAACTACGACAGTGTAAGGACCATACTAGCTCACCCTAAGACTCATCATTTTATAAGCTCTTTTATATAAGATAAATTATTTCCTTTATAGCCTTGTTCGTTAATACTATTGTATACACATGCATATCTCAATATATTATGATAAATTATAAAACATTGCATTAATTACTCTATAAATAATCAACTAAACTATTCTTTCTGTACAATATGATAAATACAAGGAAAAATAAATTACACTTATAAATTGACTCTCTTCTATCTCTAGAGTTGGCTTTACAATAGCAGCTCTTGTCCCAACAGAAAACATCTTGACTTCAAGTACCTACACGGATAAACATCTGTGTTAAGCTATAAAGTTTAGTGGGGAACAGTAACTATATGAACAACCGCTCAGAGTGATTGTTTCCAAGCACACAATAAAATATTATTAATATCAAAATATTATAATTAACATGTAAGAGATTATAATATAACTCACATAACATATTCAATCTTATGACATTTCTGCATAAGGATAGATCATAATAGACTAATAAAGTCTTTATCAATATTACACATATACTGTTCATTTCATACTGCTTATTTTATACTGTAAATTTTCTACTAAAGTCCTGTGGGTATGGATAACGGGTGCTATGGATATTCGTAGGTATCAAAAATATAAATACCCGAAGGTATTGTTCCTATGGATACCCGAAGATATCAAACATGTGGATCCAACTAGGTTAAGCCTGTGGTCCCAACCGAGGACAAATAAAGACCCAAACAGGGTCAAACCTGTAGCAGTTGTGACTGTAACCCTATAGGCATGCCTATCTATCCACTATCAAGTTCTATGAGCAGGCAAATAATCATATTCATATGGTATTTGATTTATACAATTCAATTCATCATTTAGAAAGATTATATATGTAAGTATCCATTATAATCATGATAGTATACTTAATTATTAGCATATTATTTCGGTAATGCAAATGTATATATACATAGGTATTATACATAGTAAGTAATGTAAATCATACATACTCATAAACTAACTTGATACAATTTAATATATATATATATATATATATATATATATATATATATATATATATATGTTTATAATTTCTATATACTCGTATTTTAAGGTCCATTATGTCCGGTTACAGAGGCAACACATGGGGGTAGCCTACTATAGTGGAAAAAGAAATAAAATAGGCAAGTATAGGGGACAAGCACTTGTTGTAGCACCCGCGGCAATAGTTGCACTCGCAACAGTCGGTGACGGCCCAAACGACGATTCCTCTGCTCACAAAATCCTGTAAGCTGGTTAAGAAATTCAACTTGTACATCAATTTAGACATACCAAACGACTTTTTCTGACAAAGTTGTCTTCTATAACGTTTTAGCCCTATGGTTTTAGTTTATAAAACATCAAAAATATCTCAATCCGACTTGTATATCTCCAGATATCTCATAAAAACCACCGACTGCTTCCAATGACAGGGCAGCCGTCCAAACCCGGATTCAAGCCTATTTTTCTCTATCATGCAAATTGATTCAAGTTTTGTGTTCTTCATATGAAATGAAGATATATGAGTCTAGTTTCATATCCAATTTGGATTTCTTAATTCCAATCACTATAACTTAAGATATCATCAAATTTGTGCTGACTGGTCATGTAAACTATGAAACAGTTTTCACTATCCTCAAGAAAACTTTCTAATTTCGATTTTCAATCATGTTTAACCTTAGTTTTTTCATGATAATAACATGTCGTAAGATCACATATCTTATTAATAACACCATATTCATATCAAACACATACAAAAACTATAAAAAGTTCTCATACCTTGTTTGTGCTATTTCCTATTCCTTCCTTTCTATTCTATTTTCCCCTTTCTCTTAATAGCTTTTTTTTTTGTCTTCCACGCATAAGATTTCTCAAGCATAAAATTATTTCCTATATTAGTACAAGTTTTCACGTTTAAATTAAAAGAAAAAGAGAAGAGAAGATGGTTTTACCTTATTATGGCCGACCCTAAGATCTATTCTCACTACACACCCTTTAAGAAACTAGGAGTAAATAATTAGAGAGAGAGATGAGAGACTAATGAGAATAAGCAAGAAATTTTCTATGCTAAAAAAAACCTAGCAATGGCCGGCCACCCTTCCCTCAATTCTCACGATTTTATCTTCCTCTTACAAAGAAAGTTCTAGATATGGAAACATGTCTAAATCCTATTGGTTACTCATAAAGCATAGTTTAATTGCCTAAAGCCCCTTGATGTTTCTTTATTTTCTATTTTTGCGCCACTGCTAATTCTTTCCCATTTCAATTAAACCCTCAATTTCATATTTTTTTCAATTATAAGCACACACATGTCTTAATGTGATAAGATAATTTTACCCTTTTCTTAAAATTAACTCTTTCTATGTCCTAATTTACCATAACATCCATAAACATACACATTAGGATTTCTAAATATATCTTAAAATTATCAAAATTTCTTCTAGGGTACCATTAGGGTCATTACAGCCAGTGCTAACAACTCCTCATAATCACAAGGCATTCGAATGCATCAAATTTTCAACAACAGCTTCTCACAATTAATTACTATCCAATTCGTAAAGACGCCGATAACATGCTAATGAAACAAAATTCCAATAGTTCCAAAAATTTGAGTAAAATAGTAAAAATAATAAGAAAAATCTATACCTAATTTTGTGTGCATTAGCTTTTGTAAAGCTCGCTCTGCTAATTGTTGCTTGAAGATGAATCATTTTCTTAAATTACCATCCTGTGTTGATAATTCAAGTTCAGTGTTCTAATATATGAAGAAGAAAACTAATATTTTGATTTTAGAATAAATTAAAATGTATAAAATCTTTTAAAAAATAGATATAAATTAATTTTATTTTTGTGTAAAGAAACTAATTTGTTGTTGTTGTTTGAAAATTTTTGCCAAATACATTAAGGGAGTTATCGTAAAAGAATAGACTACCAATTCCTTTCAGTTGTTAAACCAAAAAATTTTTTGGTATATTTTTATGAATTATTAAATTAAAAATTTAATGATTGTAAACAAAATTAATCCCTAATCTCAAGAATGGAATCTAATGAAAAAGAAATGTAGCTCCCAACCCAGCTTCCCTTTCCCTCAACCTATAGCATACAATCCACCTTCGAATGTTGAGCAATCCAAATATAAACCTGGTGTCTACAAAGTGTTCGTTGACAATCTCCCTAGTGGCTGGCTAGCTTTTGGTATTTGAAAGATATTTTCATGGTTCAGCTCAGTTAAAAGAGTTTTCGTGGCTAAGAAGCTAAGGAATAGAGGTAATAGATTCGGGTTTCTATCCATCGAAGGAGTTAAAAATGTTGAATTCATGCTGAAAAGATTAAACGAGGTATTGATGGGGAATAAACAAATCATAGTGAACTTGAAAAGACATAATGTTGGATTTGATGACAAGAATCGCACCATAGGAACACAGAGATTGGCCCCTATCAAGGAGAAAAATGTGAGCTTCAGAGTCAGGGATAGTAGGTTGTATGTTGACATTGTCAAACTAAAAAAGTCTAACATCACAGGGTGTAGAGATGATGTGATTGTTAATGATAGAGTGGGTTCGATTAACTTCCAATATACTATAGCAAAGGAGAATATGGAGTGGCTGGAAAGGAGCCTTGTAGGCTGGTTGTACCATCCGAAAAATTCCATCAATATCCAGGATAGCTTGATTAAGTTCGGGATATCTGAATGTTAAGTGTAGGCCTATTGGTGCAAATCTGATGTTGATAACTTTTTGCACAATTGAAGAAAGATCAAAGATGCTGGAATAAGGTTTAAAGTGGCTTGTAAAATGGTTTGAATGTGTTAAACCTTAGAAGCCAAATGACATATGTACAAAGAGGTTTGCTTGGATAAGATGTGCAGGTGTTCCCTTTCATGTCTGGAGTGTCGAATTTTTCAATATAGTGGCAGCTTTGTATAAGAACTTTATTTATTTGGAAGATAGTAACAGGACTAGGGCAAGGCTAGATTTAGCCAGATTTTTAGTGGCTACATCCTCAGCTGACTCTATCAACACTTTGATAAAAGTATGGATTAATGGAAAGGTATTTTCAGCTAGAATTATAAGGAAACTTGTATTATTTTTCCTCCATTCTTAGAGCTTAAGTCACAGCCAGAAATCAATTTTTCAATGTTATCTTCTTCTCTGGACTCATTGAAAAATTCTCATGGGGAATTGGTAGCTTGCTTAGGCGAAGCTTCTTTGGCTTTGAGTTGGTGGCCTAAGAAGAAATCCCAAACGTCTCTGGCTCTCCTATCCATAAGTGTCGCTCCAATGAAGAAGTTATTGGCTCTTCTTTATGGCTAGCATCAAATGGACTTGATTCTCCACTATCTTTAATGGGCTCTCATTTGGATGGTTTAGTTGATCCAAATAGTGCTTTAGTTATCTTTGGGTATAATGGGAAGTTGGGCCAGTCCAAAGATCTGAGAGCAAATAAGTTAAAAAAAGCTAAGAAGGTAAAGAGCTCTTTATTTCCTTGATTCAAAGAAATATTTGAGGCAATATCATTCTCTGTATTTCGATAAAAAGAAGAAAGGTGAGCGTAAGAAGGCAAAAATGGCAGGCAAAAAAAAGATTGTTCTTCATGAAGAATCTTTTTTTGCATACAGGCCCTATTGCTAATGAATCCATGTCACATGGATGTATTGTAAATAGAAAACTCATTGATGGGAACACAGTTGATGTCACTGCCATGAAACTCTCTGTTATGGAAGCTATAAAAGTCTATGAGGTTACGAATCTTGTGGAAATTATACTTCCTGAAGGTAAAGATGTAACACCCTTCTCGAAACAGTCTTTTCCGAAACGAAACTTAGCCGAAACCGGTGATTTTTTGTTTTTACCGAGCAATTCAAAACATTTTAAAGTACTTTCCATTAATTCAAGAATTCAAATAACAATCTTATAACAATTAAAACAACATCATAACGAAACTCATACTGTCCATACATCCAAGACAAAAAAAACATACAATCTAAATATAGTTCGAGCCTTTACCTTAATAGTCTAAGTATATACATGCCAAAAGCTTATACTAAAAAATCACAAAAGTCTTCTCTTCCGATCTGGTCCTTCAATGTACTGTGCTCCTGCAACACTTCAGAACCTGCACGCAGTAAACACTACGTGCTGAGCATTAAATATGCCCAGTGGTGACTACTAATCCAAGAATTTCCCAAGAATAAGCATAATTTCATAATTTATGCTTCTATTGTTCTTATTTCGTTAAACATTTCCTTTTATTCTAAACTTTTAACTGTACTATAGTATCTTTTTAGGTAGATCAATATTAGATTTACTTTTTATCTTTACGTTAATCTTTACGTTAACTTTTACTTTTTATCAGTACTTTCATTTTATCCTTTATCCATAGCAATTCAATCATCATTTTAAGTAACAACGTGTATTGGTACTCGTGTCCTTACTAGTACCAAAATAAACTACTTTTAATATTTGCTTTACTGGTCAATTATTCAATCTATAATCTGACTTCACTTTTTGCTATATATTCTATTACTTTACTTTAACTTTGATCTAATAATTACATTACTGTTAAAAGGCTTATAAGCTTCATCGCAAAGCGATATAGCCATTTTGGAGTACTTTGCAGTCAAAACTTATTTTTTTCTTATATACATTATTCATATTTAATTATCTAATTAAAACTTATATCTTGTACTTTACTTTTATTGCATAATCCTATGCCTTATATCATTTTACTTTTCAGGTAACTTATCTTTCAGAAAAGCGTTACCTAAGCATTAAGTTCACTTTTTGTCACAATCATCACTTTTTAACTTTAAGCAGGAAAATTAATATTATTTTCCAGAGTTGTCATTATCTTTACAGTGGTAAATGGTACAAGCATTACTGATTAATTAAAATTATCTTTCTCACATAAATCAAGATTTATTCGAATTTCCTGTAAAAGCTTAACTAAACATTGATTTAATATCTTACTCTTATAAAACATTTCTTTTTATTACTAATTACACTTTCCAGAAATCTTTACAGATTTATTTTGACTTTGCATTTTATTTCAAACGAATCGTTTCGTTATAACTTTCTGTATTCAAGTCAATGAAACAGTACTTATTTATTCATTTCGATGTGCCCCTAGTGCAATATAACAGGTTTCCCACAAAGGATACACGGGACTGGACCCAAAGGTCCCACGTAGCAGACAGAGAAATGATCTCGAAAGATCAAGTCTCGCAGAACAGATACAGATACAGATACACTTTCACTTTTACAGAAGTTATGGAGATCAAAGATCCCGCCCATAGCTAAGCAAGTCGACATGACTTGCACCGCGGTACAGAGATGTCCCTATGGCTAGCCAATTATATCCAAAACAAGAATCATACTACCTGTCTATCGCTAAGGGCAAACATAATCAATATCATTGCAAACATTTTTGAACATTTAAAAACTTTTAATTTCTTTTCTTTTGTTTATTACTATACGTTATTTGATCAAATGCACTCTTTCGTGCCTTGACTATTCAATAACTTTTATTCACTTTTTCTGGTCACTTTTATGAATTATCCTTCGATAATTCACTCAGATACTTAAACTTTTCAATCTTTTGCACATATTATAAATTATGAATTATGACATTATAATTCACAATTTTCTTTGTATTCTTTTTATATTATCATTTGCGAATTATTCTCTAATAATTCAATGATTGACTTCTTTTTCTTTTACTGCTCAAATTTTTTAATCATTCGGTATGCCAACGTTTATTTCGTCAGCAAATTATTTTAATAAGCATTAATTCTTTTAATACTTTTTGTTGACTAATTTATTGTAATAAATTAGTCACATCTTTTTTTTCTCTGCTTTTAAGCATTTAGGGACTTAATTAATATCATTTATTATTTTAGACCTCAAACATGCATAATTTGACTTTTTCTATCAATTTATTCATTTCACATGCATAATTACGATTTTGCCATTATAATAATTTATTTTCATTTTTATTATATAATTTTCTCCATTATTCATCTTTTATTCTTTATTTTACCACTTTCGGGTAAAATTACATTTTGGTCCTTAAACCACGGAAATTCTATTTTTCGAAACCGTTAGGCCTCTGAAATTACCATTTTACCCTTATTAAGTATTTCTTACTTATTTATACGCTTTAATTACTTACTTTGGTAAAATTACCATTTTGCCCCTAAACTTTTATTTTCTTTCATTAAAATCTCTTTTTCTTTTAAAACTCATTTTAACTTTCTTTTATTTACATATTAATTTATTTCCATCATTTTTATTTATTTATGAATTATTTACTAATAACTCATCGCTTTTATCATTTTCACTACCCAATAATTATTTCGAAACATTCTCGGTTGACTTTTTTATTTCTTGTCATTGACATTAATTTATTTTCACATTAAATCATCATGTTTGTCATTTTTATACAATTATGCATTAAAATTCAATTATTTCATTATACATATTCACATAAAAATTCCAATAAAACCTCAATCAATTCAATAAATTCCAATAAATTTTATTTATGCATTATTTATTATTTAGCACCATTTCTCACTAAAATAATCAATTAATTCTCATTATATCACAATTTTCACTATGAACATATTCAATACATAGGCTTTAAAATTTCAAAATAAATTTCAATAATTCATTAAAAATCCAAAGGCACCAATTATCATCACTATATTCAATTTAGACCATCATATATTATTTTCATGCAAAATTTCACATTTTTCTATTAGGGAATTGTTAGTGTAAGCCCTAGCCCCAATGCATTGTAACGAAACACTTGAAATTAATAAAATGAGGCATTAGTTTTATCTTTTGTATTCCTGTGCATATCAATTGATAAAACTATCCAAGAATGTCGTTTCGGTTTAAGTTATCATGTGTGAGGCACATGGATTGTAAGACCTTGAAACAAATGAGACATCATTCTAAATATCCCTAGTCAGTCATTGTTATGGGAATAACAAATGAATTAAGACTAGTATGCTCTCTCTGATCTTATGAGTTCTGTCTTACGAATCATTAGGACAAGAGTGTCAATCAGAGATCATAGATACATGTTAAAGAACATGGTATCTGGATTCGATCCGCTCATGAGAACACTACATGGTACAAGTCATAAGTGTTTCTCATATGCAAGTTTTGTATCGGAGTTCTTAGACCTGAAATCTCTATGAAACTCTTTATGAATTACTGTGTACTTTGACATACACCTAACGTGCTCGTAACAGAGTGACAAGTACGGGTATGATTGGGTATGCACTGATTCATGTTAGAGAGCATGAGAGAAGTGAAGGGATTACCCCTCTCGATAAGAGAGAAAAATATCACCGGCCACTTGATCAGTGAACTGAGAAGTGTATGGCCATACCGAGATGAAATAATGAGTAATCATTATTTATCTGAGAGTTCAGTGTCACTGGAATATCAAGAAATGAATTAATGTATATAAGGATGACTAGTTCCATGCCTTATATTAATTCTGATATTTATGGGTAAGGGACTATGCGAAATTGCATTAGGTCACCAAATGCCATATGCATTTTCATTTAATTTGGAATGCTATAATATCTTGCTAGAGAATATATATAGCCTTTGAATTAATTTATTAATTCATTGCCAACATTAAATGGACCTATAGGATCGCACATAAAGCACTGGGCTTAAAATTGTATTGGAAATTAATTTAGACTTTTATTTAAAGTCAAATTAATGCATGCAATGGGTGAACAGATTTTTACTGTTAACAATTGGTCACGAGAGAAATTTACTGGCATGTGTTAGGTTTAATTTCAATTGATTAATTATCTATGTATAATTAAGTTAATTGAGTATTAAATCCTAAATTATGTTTAATCAAAATATAATACTTGAGAGGGAATTAAAGTAACCAAAGTTTAAACTAGGAATCCTAGTTAAATTTGGCAACTAATTACCTTAGTTAAGTAAGTTTGTTTTGATTAACTAAATGATGCCATTTGAATTTAAATTCTAATAGAATTTAAATTAAAATATATATCTCTTAATTATTAAGTGTTAGTGGCTGAAATTGCTACCTAATTTAAGGCACTCACACATGACTAAAGTAAGTGATATATATTAAATGAATTAAAGGAATAATGGTGGGTGCCACTTTTATTCTTCTTCTCTCTTTTGGCCATGAGACTATTAGTGGGATTGGTAGAGATTCCTTTTGCTCTTAATTCTCTCATGGAAGGTGACTAAGATAGAAAGAAAAGAAGAAAGAACAAGAAGAGTTCTTGTGTCTTTCAAACAATTCCATTGCCTAATACACAAATATAGAGCTAGCACTCTTGATTTTAAGCTATCTTTGCAAGTGTGTGTGAACATAAAGAGGAGTGGCATAAAGGCTGTTCCTTTGGCATTGGTGGTGAAGATCTAAGGTAAATAAATTCATCTTAGTTGCTGGTCATCATCAAAATCAAGTCTTGAAGAGCATCTAAAGTTGTAAGTTTCAAAACTCTAAAATTGCATGTTTTCGTTCCTAGTTTTGGATATGTATGGTATGCATGATAAAAATTTTTATTTTTCCGCTGTGCTATCATGATTATCATACCATGTCAAATTCTATCAGTGGTATCAGAGCCTAGACATGCTTATTTTAGTGCTTTAGATGCATGAAAAAATTAATTAAAAATCGTTATTTTGAAAACATGCAAATCTGAAATTTTCTGTTTTGAGTTTTTTGCATTGTTTTGGTGTAAAAACGATTTTAATTGATTAGATAGGTATTATAATTAATATGACATGTTAATATACTGTCCTAAGATGTTATTAGGGCTGGTAATGGTCGAATTTAATTATTTATACCTGATGGTACATGTTAATTATGAAACTAGGTGCTAGTTGGCATGTAAATTGCTAGTTTAACAACTAGTTTTCAAAATTAAATGTAAAATTGATTTTGGCATGTTTGTAAGTGATTTTTAAAGATTAAATATCAGGTCTGGACATATTTTAAATTTGGTTTTAATTCTGGTCCATGACAATTTAATTGATTAATTTTAAAATCACTTAAAACAATGACTAGTTTGTGTTTGTTACATGTTTAATCAACATTGTTTGCTTTGTTTTGATTAAAATGGTAAAAAACACATTTAGATTTAAATGGTACAGAATATTAAATCAATGTTTATGGACTTATTTAGTTTTTTAAATGACTCATAAAATTGATTTAAATGTTTGTGCATTTCATGGCATTACATAAGCATTAAACAACTAGTTTTTGTTGTTTGTTTGTTTTGCATGAATGCCGGGTATTATATATATATGTTCTTCATGATTTTATGTTTAATTCATGTTGGTACATATTATATGTATTTTTAATGTTTATGGGCTGTATGACATAAAATTAAAAATGGTAAAATTGGAAATTATACTAGAGTTGATTTATGGCACAAATCTAACTAGTTTGTGTTTTGGGCTTTTAAGAGAACTTATTCAATAAGAGGATTTAGTCCATTGGGCTTCGGCCCAGGCCCATCACGGGGTCTTCTCTTAAAGGTTCAAGTACACAATTTCCATTAATGGGCTTGGCTAAATTGATTAAAATTGGACTTTGTCTGATCCATGAATGCTATGTATATTTATTTGCTTGTTTGGTGTGATGAATGGATATGCATGGTGCATTCATGGGCCCTGGGTTTTTGTAATTAAATATGGCCTGCGTGCCATTATATTTTATTGTAAAAGTTTCATTTATTTCTTAGAATAGAATTTATTTGAAGACTTTGTAAATCAAGACGAAGCCCACCGAAGTGGAGAAGCCCAACTCGAAGATTCTTATGTAATAGTATAGAATCTTAGTTGTAGGTTTTTGGGCCCATGTTTGTCACGCTTTACTTTATGCAATTATATATATATGCATGCTATGTATGGATGACAAATCGTATGCCATGTAAGCCGTAATAAAATGAATCCCTAAAAATAGTAAGTCACAAAGTTGCCTTCCTAATTCGAAACATGTCAAGGCATCGATCATCGGTCACGTAGACTAGGAGTCCTAGATGCGCCCGATTATCTTTGTGAGGCATGGGTTGTGAATGTAGGTTGGACTTAACATGGAATGGGATGCTCGGACCTAGGCAACTTATAAATGGGTTTGTGCTATAACATTGTTTGATGTTAGCCCATTTGATCCAAGAGTCATGTACGAGACATGATTGGAGTTTTTCCTACCTAAGTAACTTAACTTATTAGGTGTACAGGCTCAGCTTGACTAATAAGTTGTTGTGAAAAGTGGATCTTGGCCCACATTAAATCACTAACGCGAATTATTTATGGGGATATTAATTCGGTTTGTGGGATCATTAATAAGACCTCATTTAATCTTGCTAAATTTTATTGTAGATTGAAAATGGCATCTTCAAATAACAATTTCTCATTGCGATCGGTCCTTGAAAAGGACAAATTAAATGGCACCAATTTTATAGACTGGTCTCGAAACTTAAGAATAGTTCTTAAGCAAGAGAAGAAGTCGTATGTTTTGGATGCACCCTTGCCTGAAGAACCAGGAAGGAACGCCTCTGCGGTTCAAAAGGAAACTTTTGAGACCAAGAAGAGCGACTCCAATGATGTGACCTGTCTGATGCTGGCCACTATGGTGCCTGAATTGCAAAAGCAATTTATGGACCAAGAGGCCTATGCGATCATGGTGCACCTCAAGGAGATGTTCCAAGAACAAGCTCGTCACGAGAGGTTCGTGACAACAAAGGCTTTAATTTCTTACAAGATGGCTGAGGGTACTTCTGTTAGTACCCATGTACTCAAGATGAAAGGGTATCTTGATACTCTTGAGAAGCTTGAGGTACTAGTGCCAAAGGAATTGGCCACTGACTTGATCTTAGGATCATTGTCTGCTGCTTATGATCCATTTGTGATGAATTATAACATGCATGCAATGAACAAGTCAGTTACTGAGCTTCATGGGATGCTTAAGAATGCTGAGGAGAACATTCGAAAGACCAATCCCGTACTAATGGTTCAAAAGGGAATTAAGAAGGGACAAGCTAAGGGAAAGGGAAAGGGAAAGGGAAAACCCAAGTCAGTTGGGAGTGCACCTCAGGCCCAATCCAAGCCCAAGGCACCAAAACTCAAAGAGAGTGAGAGCACTTGCTTCCATTGCAACAAGATAGGGCATTGGAGGAAGAATTGCGCTCTCTTTAAGGAAGAACAAAAGAAGAATGGAGCCAAGGCGTCCAGTTCTGGTATTTTTGTTGTTGAAGTTAACCTTTCTATTTCTACCACTTGGGTATTGGATACCGGTTGTGGTTCTCACATTTGTTCAAATGTGCAGGGGTTAAGAAATAGGCGGTTACTTGGGAAGAATGAAGTGGACCTCCGTGTGGGGAATGGAGCACGAGTTGCTGCCATGGAGATAGGCGACTATCACCTCACTTTACCTTCCGGACTTTGTATTGTTTTGAATAATTGTTATTATGTGCCTGCTATGAGCAGAAACATTATTTCAGTTTCATGTTTGGATAATGATGAATTTGATTTTGTTATTAAAAAGGGCAATGCTCATATTCGTCGCGAAGGCATTTCTTATGGCAATGCCATGTTGCAAAATGGCCTTTATATCCTTGATTTACAAAACAAAGAGTCTATATACAACATTAATACAAAGAGGGTTAAATCAAACGAATTAAACCCTACTTACTTCTGGCATTGTCGTTTAGGATATGCAAACGAAAAACGCATTTCAAGACTCCACAAAACTGGAGTGCTTGGGTCATTTGACTTAGAATCTTATGACACATGTGAGCCATGTTTGTATGGAAAAATGACAAAGAGTCCTTTTAACAAGAAAGGTGAAAGGACTAATGGCTTATTGAAACTAATACATACCGATGTATGTGGACCATTAAGTACACAAGCTAGAAGTGATTTTAGCTACTTCGTGACTTTCACAGACGACTTCAGTAGATATGGCTATGTCTATCTAATGAAGTACAAGTCTGAAACTTTTGAGAAATTCAAAGAGTTTAAGAACGAAGTAGAAAACCAACTTGGCAAAAGTATAAAAGCCATTCGATCAGATCGAGGTGGCGAATACTTAAGCCAAGAGTTTGATGATCATCTAAAAGAGTGTGGAATTATTTCACAGCTCACTCCTCCTGGAACACCGCAATGGAATGGTGTGTCCGAAAGGAGAAATCGAACTCTGTTGGACATGGTTCGATCTATGATGAGTCAAGCTAATCTTCCTATCTCTTTTTGGGGTTATGCATTAGAAACTGCTGCGTTTCTATTGAACCGTACTCCAACTAAAGCAGTTGAGAAGACACCATACGAGGTATGGACTGGGAAAGAACCCAATATGTCTTTTCTCAAGATTTGGGGCTGTGAAGCACATGTTAAGAAATTAACATCTGACAAACTAGAGTCCAAATCGACTGTCTGCTTGTTTGTAGGTTATCCCAAAGAAACAAAGGGATACTACTTTTACTCAAAGCCGAGAACAAAGTATTTGTTGCTCGCAAGGCTGTTTTCTTGGAAAAGGAGTTCCTTCTCAAGAAAGACAGTGGGAGTAAAGTAGAATTTGGAGAAATTCAAGTGCCACAAACTCCTATAAAGGATGAGTTGGAAATGGGATCAAGTTCACAACCAGTTGTGGAACAAGAACCCATTACACAAGTACCTAGAAGGTCTGGTAGGGTACGTCAGGAGATTGAGAGATATGGATTTCTAATCACTGACAATGACATTATTGAGTTAGTAGATCATGAGGATCCTACTACCTACCGAGAAGCTATTGAAAGCCCAAACTCGGATAATTGGCTTGAAGCCATGAAATCCGAGATGCAATCAATGTACGATAACCAGGTTTGGACCTTGGTTGATCCACCGGAAGGTGCTAAGGTAATTGAATGCAAGTGGTTATTCAAACTAAAAGCTGATAAGACCTACAAAGGTAGACTAGTAGCAAAAGGTTTTCGACAAACTCATGGTATAGACTATGACGAGACCTTTTCGCCTGTAGTCATGCTCAAGTCCATTAGGATCTTGCTTGCCATAGCTGCATATCATGATTATGAGATATGGCAAATGGATGTCAAAACTGCTTTCCTCAACGGAAATTTACTTGAGGATGTGTATATGACACAGCCTGAAGGTTTTGTCAATCCCAAGCATCCTAAGAAGGTTTGCAAGCTTCAAAAATCCATTTATGGATTAAAGCAAGCATCCCGAAGTTGGAATCTTCGTTTTGATGAAGCAGTCAAAGATTTTGACTTCATCAAGAACGAAGATGAGCCTTGTGTGTACAAGAAGGTTAGTGGGAGCATAGTAGTGTTTCTAGTCCTATATGTGGACGACATCCTTCTCATTGGAAATGACATTCCAACATTGCAAAAGGTTAAGCAATGGTTGGGAAAATGTTTCTCAATGAAAGACTTAGGTGAAGCCGAGACAATACTTGGTATTCGAATCTATAGAGATAGATCGAATCGGCTTTTGGGACTAAGTCAAGAAAAGTACATAGACAAAGTACTAAAGCGTTTTAGTATGGGAGACTCAAAGAAAGGATACATACCTTTGGCTTTGGGAGTTCCTTTGACTAAAGAACAGTGCCCTAAAACCAAAGAGGAAAGGGACAACATGAGTAGAATCCCATATGCATCTGCTATTGGATCTATCATGTACGCTATGTTATGTACTAGGTTGGATGTTGCTCATGCACTGAGTATAACCAGTAGGTTTCAGCAAGACCCTGGTGAGAAGCACTGGTCTGCTGTAAAAGGGATCCTGAAGTACCTGCGAAGGACTAAGGATCACTTCTTGGTGTATGGTGGTCAAGAAGAGCTCGTCATACAAGGTTATGCCGATGCTGCTTTTCAGACCAGCACTCAGGATTCTAGATCGCAATCTGGGTTTGTTTTTGTTTTGAACGGTGGTGCTGTCAGCTGGAGAAGCTCGAAGCAAGAAACCGTTGCCGACTCAACTACAGAATCTGAGTATATTGCAGCAAGTGAGGCTGCAATAGAGGCTGTTTGGATTAAAAATTTCATTAATGGATTAGGAGTGGTCCCAAGCGTCCTAGATCCATTAGAAATTTTCTGTGACAATAACGGGGCCATTGCACAGGCCAAGGAGCCCCGGTCACACCAGAAATCCAAACACATACTCAGAAGGTACCACTTGATCAGAGAAATCATTGATCGTGGGGACGTCGAGGTTAGCAAGATATCAAGTGAAGACAATGTAGCAGATCCTTTGACGAAACAGTTACGTCCAAATCTGCACGAAGCTCATTTGAGAGCGTTCGGTCTTAGGGCTATGCCCAATTGGGACTAGTGCTAGTGGGAGATTGTTAGTGTAAGCCCTAGCCCCAATGCATTGTAACGAAACACTTGAAATTAATAAAATGAGGCATTAGTTTTATCTTTTGTATTCCTGTGCATATCAATTGATAAAACTATCCAAGAATGTCGTTTCGGTTTAAGTTATCATGTGTGAGGCACATGGATTGTAAGACCTTGAAACAAATGAGACATCATTCTAAATATCCCTAGTCAGTCATTGTTATGGGAATAACAAATGAATTAAGACTAGTATGCTCTCTCTGATCTTATGAGTTCTGTCTTACGAATCATTAGGACAAGAGTGTCAATCAGAGATCATAGATACATGTTAAAGAACATGGTATCTGGATTCGATCCGCTCATGAGAACACTACATGGTACAAGTCATAAGTATTTCTCATATGCAAGTTTTGTATCGGAGTTCTTAGACCTGAAATCTCTATGAAACTCTTTATGAATTACTGTGTACTTTGACATACACCTAACGTGCTCGTAACAGAGTGACAAGTACGGGTATGATTGGGTATGCACTGATTCATGTTAGAGAGCATGAGAGAAGTGAAGGGATTACCCCTCTCGATAAGAGAGAAAAATATCACCGGCCACTTGATCAGTGAACTGAGAAGTGTATGGCCATACCGAGATGAAATAATGAGTAATCATTATTTATCTGAGAGTTCAGTGTCACTGGAATATCAAGAAATGAATTAATGTATATAAGGATGACTAGTTCCATGCCTTATATTAATTCTGATATTTATGGGTAAGGGACTATGCGAAATTGCATTAGGTCACCAAATGCCATATGCATTTTCATTTAATTTGGAATGCTATAATATCTTGCTAGAGAATATATATAGCCTTTGAATTAATTTATTAATTCATTGCCAACATTAAATGGACCTATAGGATCGCACATAAAGCACTGGGCTTAAAATTGTATTGGAAATTAATTTAGACTTTTATTTAAAGTCAAATTAATGCATGCAATGGGTGAACAGATTTTTACTGTTAACAATTGGTCACGAGAGAAATTTACTGGCATGTGTTAGGTTTAATTTCAATTGATTAATTATCTATGTATAATTAAGTTAATTGAGTATTAAATCCTAAATTATGTTTAATCAAAATATAATACTTGAGAGGGAATTAAAGTAACCAAAGTTTAAACTAGGAATCCTAGTTAAATTTGGCAACTAATTACCTTAGTTAAGTAAGTTTGTTTTGATTAACTAAATGATGCCATTTGAATTTAAATTCTAATAGAATTTAAATTAAAATATATATCTCTTAATTATTAAGTGTTAGTGGCTGAAATTGCTACCTAATTTAAGGCACTCACACATGACTAAAGTAAGTGATATATATTAAATGAATTAAAGGAATAATGGTGGGTGCCACTTTTATTCTTCTTCTCTCTTTTGGCCATGAGACTATTAGTGGGATTGGTAGAGATTCCTTTTGCTCTTAATTCTCTCATGGAAGGTGACTAAGATAGAAAGAAAAGAAGAAAGAACAAGAAGAGTTCTTGTGTCTTTCAAACAATTCCATTGCCTAATACACAAATATAGAGCTAGCACTCTTGATTTTAAGCTATCTTTGCAAGTGTGTGTGAACATAAAGAGGAGTGGCATAAAGGCTGTTCCTTTGGCATTGGTGGTGAAGATCTAAGGTAAATAAATTCATCTTAGTTGCTGGTCATCATCAAAATCAAGTCTTGAAGAGCATCTAAAGTTGTAAGTTTCAAAACTCTAAAATTGCATGTTTTCGTTCCTAGTTTTGGATATGTATGGTATGCATGATAAAAATTTTTGTTTTTCCGCTGTGCTATCATGATTATCATACCATGTCAAATTCTATCAGGAATAATTCGGCCATCACTACTTTTTCACCCTAAAAATTTCCTTTCACTCATTTTCACTTTTCATTTATCTCTTCTCTAGTCTAATTATAATAACCCTATCATAATTACATTAATTAACAATATTACCTATTTTTATCTTAGTTACATAATCAAGAAAAATTCATATTAAATGGGAAATTAAGGGATTTGGTAGTCACTTACCTTTTTCCATGCTTAACCTTCCTTAAACTTCATTTTTCTTCACCTAAAGCCAAGCAAAACTTCATTCTTCAACCAAAAACAATCTTGGACGAAATTACCCTTCACCAAAACACCATGATTTCATTCTTTTGAAGAGATAAGGGCACTAAACTTAATTAAAAAGGTAGAAATCACTATTTAATGGCTTGATTTGGTGTGAAATTGAGAGAAGAGAAGAGAAAAGATTAACAAAAATGGTGGAATAGTTGGTCGGCCAAGAAGAAAACGTGGAGAAGGAGATGAGGCTGTTGTTCCAGATATTTTCATCTATTTAAATCTCCTTTAAGTGTGTGTAATGGGCTTGGGTTGAGTTTTGGGCTTAACTATTTAATTAAAGCCCAATAATAACTTAATTCAAAGCCCAAATGATTTCTCCCATTTTCTTACTCCAAATTTGATTCCATAATTTTTATCACATCAAAAATAGGTAGGATATAAATTTTCGGTTCAATCGGAGTCCGTTATCGGTCCGATTCAAACTTATCGGTCCGATTTGACAACTGTCGACATCGCCGAAAAATTCATTTTTTGCACCAAAATATTCTTCATAAAATTTCATTAAGAACTGCAAAATATGGAAATATTCGGAGGTCATTTACTATTTTTAATTATTTGTGCAAAATCAAGTCCCATTCCCTACCAGGGAAATTGACTCGCTATCTTTTTCGTATTTTTGACTTTTGGAAGTTTATTTGACCTCAAATGCACTTAAAATTTCAACCATAGACTCGCCATAACTATTCCTTTCAAATGGTCCAATAAAATATTTTCGACTTTCGGGTGTCCTTTCAAGCCCGGAAAACACTATTCACTGCCGGAAAGTACTATTCACGACTGACCCGGTGTTGAGGCCATTACAATTCTCCCCTACTAAATGAAATTTCGTCCTCAAAATTTACTTATATAACAGAGTAGAGGATATCATTCTATCATATTATTGAATTATCATCTACATACAATAGTTCCAAACATATATTCGTCAATAGGACCCACATGTTTGAAGCTAACCCATCTTTATCAGTTTTTCTTTTCTAAACATATCATCCTGAATGTAGATTCATTTTATATCTTGAATCAAATCAAAACTTGCAATCCCATACACTTTACCATACTCTTTCTTTCAATATCTGAAACATTTACTTTGACTAATCCTTAGTCAAAGGTGAATCACTATGTCAATACTGAGACATTACCAATCTTCATTTTTGACACTTAACAAATTCGATGACAGATTATTCAATCACATTATTCCATTTCTGAACAAATATCATTACAAGTCAGAGCAATTCTCAAATAAGTCTAATGCTCTGCATCCATGTAACATTTACTTATACCTGTCACAGCACACTTTCAGTCTAACTTCTAGAATTAAGTTTTTAATCCTGACACACCTGATGATGTCAGGCATTACTATCTCGGTGAACTTTAGTAAGAATCTTTCAATTTACTCACAAAGACTACTACATAACATAATCTTTCGGAATTATCGTCTTTACTTACTGTACAAAATCAATTTCACTTATTTTACAGTTAGACAAGCTCCATCAAGAGTCAAACTTAAACTGGCTCTCACAACTTGAAAACCAAAACATTATCATTAACCATTTACACTTATCATTTCCATCGATTCATCAATAGGGTTACTATGCTAACAAATTTATTGACATGACCAATGTCTCACAATGGCCACATCAAAATTGGAAAACAATCTTAAGCACACTATTTCATATCTCATTCTTAAGTTGTCCTTATGCTCATCATATCTTCTATCAGTTCCATCCTATCAAGTGGGGCCTATACATATAATACAATGCATATCAGATGCTGTCAAACAATATGAAATGCCATGCAATGAATGTATGAATTCATGTATGCAGATAGAATACTGTCAAGTATCCTCATATAATGCAGATATCATAGCCCATCCCAGAGCTATGAGAAATACAATCAAATCCCCACTCCTATAAGGAAATCACTGATAGATATATATATATAGCATCTTAAACAACCTTAACTTATAACAATTTGCTCACTAGCATTCTTAAACCAAGTCAATCCGATCAAGATATCTCCTTAACCTGTGCCATTTATCTATACTCACAATACAATTCCTTTTTAACTTCAAACACACTGATCATCTTGTGCTTCTTTTAACTATTTCTAATTCATATAGATACTTAAACTCTCACATTTTCACATTTTGTCAATCTTTTCTTTTTCCTGCTTTGACTCTCATGACATCTCAAGCAGCAATACTTCCATTCTCATTCAGTACCGTTTCTACCGTGTGAAATCAATCCTTTCATACTTGACAATCTCAGTCAAATATCAACTCTTTCACTTTAATACAAATAGGGGAGCAAGTACCCTTCAGTTTAGTCAACACTTATCCACTTACAATTGGCATGTATATACAGACAAACCTATCACTTATCCTTATCCCACTCCGATCTTAGAACCGTCTAAACCTTTGCTCTGATACCACTAAATGTAACACCCTTCTCGAAACAGTCTTTTCCGAAACGAAACTTAGCCGAAACCGATGATTTTTTGTTTTTACCGAACAATTCAAAACATTTTAAAGTACTTTCCATTAATTCAAGAATTCAAATAACAATCTTATAACAATTAAAACAACATCATAACGAAACTCATACTGTCCATACATCCAAGACAAAAAAAACATACAATCTAAATATAGTTCGAGCCTTTACCTTAATAGTCTAAGTATATACATGCCAAAAGCTTATACTAAAAAATCACAAAAGTCTTCTCTTCCGATCTGGTCCTTCAATGTACTGTGCTCCTGCAACACTTCAGAACCTGCACGCAGTAAACACTACGTGCTGAGCATTAAATATGCCCAGTGGTGACTACTAATCCAAGAATTTCCCAAGAATAAGCATAATTTCATAATTTATGCTTCTATTGTTCTTATTTCGTTAAACATTTCCTTTTATTCTAAACTTTTAACTGTACTATAGTATCTTTTTAGGTAGATCAATATCAGATTTACTTTTTATCTTTACGTTAATCTTTACGTTAACTTTTACTTTTTATCAGTACTTTCATTTTATCCTTTATCCATAGCAATTCAATCATCATTTTAAGTAACAACGTGTATTGGTACTCGTGTCCTTACTAGTACCAAAATAAACTACTTTTAATATTTGCTTTACTGGTCAATTATTCAATCTATAATCTGACTTCACTTTTTGCTATATATTCTATTACTTTACTTTAACTTTGATCTAATAATTACATTACTGTTAAAAGGCTTATAAGCTTCATCGCAAAGCGATATAGCCATTTTGGAGTACTTTGCAGTCAAAACTTATTTTTTTCTTATATACATTATTCATATTTAATTATCTAATTAAAACTTATATCTTGTACTTTACTTTTATTGCATAATCCTATGCCTTATATCATTTTACTTTTCAGGTAACTTATCTTTCAGAAAAGCGTTACCTAAGCATTAAGTTCACTTTTTGTCACAATCATCACTTTTTAACTTTAAGCAGGAAAATTAATATTATTTTTCAGAGTTGTCATTATCTTTACAGTGGTAAATGGTACAAGCATTACTGATTAATTAAAATTATCTTTCTCACATAAATCAAGATTTATTCGAATTTCCTGTAAAAGCTTAACTAAACATTGATTTAATATCTTACTCTTATAAAACATTTCTTTTTATTACTAATTACACTTTCCAGAAATCTTTACAGATTTATTTTGACTTTGCATTTTATTTCAAACGAATCGTTTCGTTATAACTTTCTGTATTCAAGTCAATGAAACAGTACTTATTTATTCATTTCGATGTGCCCCTAGTGCAATATAACAGGTTTCCCACAAAGGATACACGGGACTGGACCCAAAGGTCCCACGTAGCAGACAGAGAAATGATCTCGAAAGATCAAGTCTCGCAGAACAGATACAGATACAGATACACTTTCACTTTTACAGAAGCTATGGAGATCAAAGATCCCGCCCATAGCTAAGCAAGTCGACATGACTTGCACCGCGGTACAGAGATATCCCTATGGCTAGCCAATTATATCCAAAACAAGAATCATACTACCTGTCTATCGCTAAGGGCAAACATAATCAATATCATTGCAAACATTTTTGAACATTTAAAAACTTTTAATTTCTTTTCTTTTGTTTATTACTATACGTTATTTGATCAAATGCACTCTTTCGTGCCTTGACTATTCAATAACTTTTATTCACTTTTTCTGGTCACTTTTATGAATTATCCTTCGATAATTCACTCAGATACTTAAACTTTTCAATCTTTTGCACATATTATAAATTATGAATTATGACATTATAATTCACAATTTTCTTTGTATTCTTTTTATATTATCATTTGCGAATTATTCTCTAATAATTCAATGATTGACTTCTTTTTCTTTTACTGCTCAAACTTTTTAATCATTCGGTATGCCAACGTTTATTTCGTCAGCGAATTATTTTAATAAGCATTAATTCTTTTAATACTTTTTGTTGACTAATTTATTGTAATAAATTAGTCACATCTTTTTTTTCTCTGCTTTTAAGCATTTAGGGACTTAATTAATATCATTTATTATTTTAGACCTCAAACATGCATAATTTGACTTTTTCTATCAATTTATTCATTTCACATGCATAATTACGATTTTGCCATTATAATAATTTATTTTCATTTTTATTATATAATTTCCTCCATTATTCATCTTTTATTCTTTATTTTACCACTTTAAGGTAAAATTACATTTTGGTCCTTAAACCACGGAAATTCTATTTTTCGAAACCGTTAGGCCTCTGAAATTACCATTTTACCCTTATTAAGTATTTCTTACTTATTTATACGCGTTAATTACTTACTTTGGCAAAATTACCATTTTGCCCCTAAACTTTTATTTTCTTTCATTAAAGTCTCTTTTTCTTTTAAAACTCATTTTAACTTTCTTTTATTTACATATTAATTTATTTCCATCATTTTTATTTATTTATGAATTATTTACTAATAACTCATCGCTTTTATCATTTTCACTACCCAATAATTATTTCGAAACATTCTCGGTTGACTTTTTTATTTCTTGTCATTGACATTAATTTATTTTCACATTAAATCATCATGTTTGTCATTTTTATACAATTATGCATTAAAATTCAATTATTTCATTATACATATTCACATAAAAATTCCAATAAAACCTCAATCAATTCAATAAATTCCAATAAATTTTATTTATGCATTATTTATTATTTAGCACCATTTCTCACTAAAATAATCAATTAATTCTCATTATATCACAATTTTCACTATGAACATATTCAATACATAGGCTTTAAAATTTCAAAATAAATTCCAATAATTCATTAAAAATCCAAAGGCACCAATTATCATCACTATATTCAATTTAGACCATCATATATTATTTTCATGCAAACTTTCACATTTTTCTATTAGGGAATAATTCGGCCATCACTACTTTTTCACCCTAAAAATTTCCTTTCACTCATTTTCACTTTTCATTTATCTCTTCTCTAGTCTAATTATAATAACCCTATCATAATTACATTAATTAACAATATTACCTATTTTTATCTTAGTTACATAATCAAGAAAAATTCATATTAAATGGAAAATTAAGGAATTTGGTAGTCACTTACCTTTTTCCATGCTTAACCTTTCTTAAACTTCATTTTTCTTCACCTAAAGCCAAGCAAAACTTCATTCTTCAACCAAAAATAATCTTGGACGAAATTACCCTTCACCAAAACACCATGATTTCATTCTTTTGAAGAGATGAGGGCACTAAACTTAATTAAAAAGGTAGAAATCACTATTTAATGGCTTGATTTGGTGTGAAATTGAGAGAAGAGAAGAGAAAAGATTAACAAAAATGGTGGAATAGTTGGTCGGCCAAGAAGAAAACGTGGAGAAGGAGATGAGGCTGTTGTTTCAGATATTTTCATCTATTTAAATCTCCTTTAAGTGTGTGTAATGGGCTTGGGTTGAGTTTTGGGCTTAACTATTTAATTAAAGCCCAATAATAACTTAATTCAAAGCCCAAATGATTTCTCCCATTTTCTTACTCCAAATCAATCCAAATTTGATTCCATAATTTTTATCACATCAAAAATAGGTAGGATATAAATTTTTGGCTCAATCGGAGTCCGTTATCGGTCCGATTCAAACTTATCGGTCCGATTCGACAACTGTCGACATCGCCGAAAAATTCATTTTTTTGCACCAAAATATTCTTCATAAAATTTCATTAAGAACTGCAAAATATGGAAATATTCGGAGGTCATTTACTATTTTTAATTATTTGTGCAAAATCAAGTCTCATTCCCTACCAGGGAAATTGACTCGCTATTTTTTTCGTATTTTTGACTTTTGGAAGTCTATTTGACCTCAAATGCACTTAAAATTTCAACCATAGACTCGCCATAACTATTCCTTTCAAATGGTCCAATAAAATATTTTCGACTTTCGGGTGTCCTTTCAAGCCCGGAAAATACTATTCACTGCCGGAAAGTACTATTCACGACTGGCCCGGTGTTGAGGCCATTACAAAAGAGGCTTTTATAAATAAGATGGCTGAATTGAAAATGGTAGAATAATAGGTTTGGGAGGAAAATGCCATCGAGAATTATCAAAGAGAAGTTAAGGTTGAGCCACTACTGTAATATAATTTAGGGTATATTGATGTTTTTTAAGGGTTTTTTGTCATCTTTCATCCATGAATTTGTTATTTTGGGTAGGCCATACCTACAACTAATATCTTTCTAGGCGAAATTTTTTATTCTTTCAGCTATTATTGTTGCTAAAGGCTCGACCTCGATCTATTTAGAGAAATGATCAATAACAATGATGAGGAATTTCATTTGTCGTTTTTCTTGAGGGAAGGGACCTAGAATATCCAACCCCTATTGATCGAATGACCATGATGCCCCGATCCGTTGTTGATCAACCGCAGGCTATCTAATTATTATTTCATGGATTTGGCATTATTGGCAGCTTTTTACTTTTTTTCTTGGGCATCTTTAAACATACTTAGCCAGGAGTAGCCAATTTGGAGTACCTCCTTGCTATGACCCTTCTTTGATTATGTATTCTTCTTCTTCCATCACGCATTTGAGCCAGGGATGACAAAATGCCTTTTATATAGCTCATCATCAATTATGAAGTAATTGAGGGGTTTTCGAGATACCTTTTGGGCCTTAGTCCTATCCTCGGATAGTTTGCCCATTTGGAGAAATAGTTTAATTAGATTCATCCATGTATCACCTTGTCGTTCGATCTCCATCATCTTTGGCTCATCGAGGAAAGAGGAGAGCTGCTCAATAGTTGTTATATTTTCATCAGTTCCATCCTGGCCTGCTGCGAACATCTTCGCAAACCAATCAGCTACTGTCATTTGCTCTCTCGGTACTTTTTCTAAAACCTAAGTTGACAAGGCCTTTTCTAACTCTTTCAAGGCTGTTTTGACTTTCTCCAAGTACCCTTTCATGATACTTTCATTAGCTTCAAAGGTACCTAGTATTTGTTCGGTTACCAGTTAGGAGTCACTTTTGATTTTGAGGGCCTCCACTTTAGTACAGTATTTCATCTTCAGACTGATGATCAGTCGGAATGAATTATTTAAATATTAAAAGATTTATTATGATGATATGTATTTGAATCAGGTAACAGTTGTGAAAAGTACTTATCTTTAGCAAAGTCGGCTTACAACAATAGCTATCAGTTCAACAGAAGAGAGCTCTTTTTGTGGTATTGTCTGAAAGAAAATGTAGTGATCCTTCATATTAGACATAATTGAGTAAAAAGAAGTCGGTAGGATCTTATTTGATTCGTGACTCAGAAGAGATCTGCATGCAGGTTGGTATAACCTGTAAAGAAAGACTAGTGAAGATCCGAGCTTTTGAGATAAGATAACTCAGGAACAAGCAAGTTTCATAAGTGAAGATGCTTTGGAACCATCAAACGTGAAAGAAGTTTTGATAAAATAATAGTAAACTATCCTCTACTCTTCGATATAAGTAAATTTTGAGGATAAAATTTCTTTTAGTAGGAAAAAATTGTAATGGTCTGAATGTCAGATTAGCTGTGAATAGTATTTTTGGATAGTAAATAGTAAATTTGGGCTGAATGGTATATCCGAAGGTAAAAAATATTTTATTGGACCATCAAAAAATATGGATCACGGATAGTTCGGGGTAAAATTTAAAGTGAAATTGAGGTCAAATAGACCTCTAAAAGTAAAAAATACGAAAAACTATATGGATCGATTTTATATTAACTAATTTGACCAAGGTTTGATTTAGTCGTTAAAAATAGTAAATGAAATACAAAAATTGCCAAAAATTATAGATATGCCTAAAATAATATGTAGATAAGTAAATTTTTTATAACACCAGTCTTTTTAAATTGAACCGGATCAAAAACGGATTTCGATTGGGTTGAAATTTTGGGTACAACCTATTTTTGATGTGATAAGAATGATGAAATCAATTTTAGAGTGATTTAGATTTGAAAAGTGGGAGAAATTAATTAATGTTGATTAATGGGCTTTGGTTAATTAAATTTTTTAGAAATAAATCATAAATCAACAATAAAATGATGAATTATTATAAAATACTTCACAAACCATATAAAAGTATTGCATATTTCGAACGACCGCAATTTCGAACAAAAAAAGTAAGAAAATTATTAAAGTCAAAAAAGTAAAATGAAACTTACAGTAAAAATATTGAATTATTAAGAAATAATTTATAAATTGCTAAGAAATTGTGAATTATAATGATATAATTCACAGAGTGTGTAAAAAAGTACTAAAAGAATAATTGGTTAAAGTAGTAAAACAAAAAGACTCTGAAAAAAATAATGTATAAGGTGATCGTAGTGAATTATGATGTCATAATTCACGAACTGTATAAAAATATTGAAAAAATGATTTAAAAGAAAAAGCTATTGAATAGTTAAAAGTACTGAAAAAGATTGATTGACAAAATGTACTATTTTGAAAAAGTATTTGCAATTGCTAAAAATTTGGAAAATATTTTAAAAGTAAGTGATTTTGCCCTTAGCAATAGTCAGGCGCTATAAGTCTTGCTCCGGATATAATTGGTTAGTCATAGGGATACCTTATACCTTGGTGCAAGTTATGACAACTTGCTTTACTATGGTAGGATCTTTGATCTCCATAGTCTCTATATGTATTGATCTGATATTTGCTCTGTGAGACTTGATCCTTCGGGATCATTTCTTAAATTTATTCTGTATGTGATCCTGTGGGGTTCACTTCTCGTAAATCCTATCTTAGAGTTCATGTCGAATTGTACTAAAAGCATATTGATAAGAATAAATAAGAATTTCAAAAAGTAAGCTAAAAGTAAAAGTCAAAAGTAAAAAAAAATTAATTGAAAGAAATGAAAAGTTTTGGGGCAAAATCGTAATTTCCTCAAAAATTGTACTTAATGAGCAAAAATGGAAAGAAAATGGTTTACAAGGATAAAATGGTAATTTGATGACCAAATAGCCCAAAAATAAGCTTTTGTAAAGAAAAATGACTAAAATATAATTTTACATGAAAAAAAATCAAAATAAGAATCAATTGGTATATTGTATACCAATTATTACTTTAAAAATTAAAATTTATAAAATAGAGCTAAAATTGTAATTAAAAATCCAAAAGTGGCAATATCATAATTAATTAAGAAATTATAGATTAAAAGTGAAATATTGTATAAGAGTTCAGCCAAAGACCGAACAATAATTTTGTAAGGCAAAAGTCAAACAAAAAGAAGAAAAAAAAGAGTCAACTAATGACAATTTGACAATTAAAAGTTTAGAGTAGCAATTTTGTAATAATTATGTAAAAAGGAGCTTTTTGTAATAAAATAAAGAAATAAAGACTTAATTGCAAAGTTGCCAAAATAATAATATTACTTGGCATTAAATGTTAAAAATATTAATAATTGTATTTTGATAAATAATTAAAAAGTCAAAGTGAAAATAAATAAACTAATGGCAAAACCATAATTAAAGTATGAAAAAATATTTCTGTAATTAAGTGAAAAATCGAGAATTAAATTAAAAATTTGCCATAATTGTGGCAATTAATAGAATAAAATGTCAAATGATATAATAAGTGTACTGGACTGATTAAATAATAAATTTTACCTAAAAAGCTAAAACAAAGCCCAATAATTGCTTAAAATGTCAAAAGTCAATTAAAAAGTAAAAGTAAGCATAGTAGTGATAATTTTGTAGTAAATAATTTGCAAGAAGGGTATTTTTGTAAATAATTGAAAAGTTTAGGATCAAAGTGAAAAGTTTGCCAAAAGTTTAGTAATGTTTTGGAAATACTGTTCAAAATGTTCAAAAATTACTTTTGATAAGATTAAAATGATTTTTTAGCATAATTAATGTAATTATTTTATTTGGGAAATTATTCGATTCATAGTCACCACTGAGCATATTTAGTACTCAGCACGTAGTGTTTACTGCGTATAGGTTCTGAAAAGTAGCTGAAGCTTGGTACACAATAGAGCGAGGTTTGAAGAGAAAGAAATAGTTGTAATTACTCAGTATTTTTTGCATGTATATACTTGGATATTTGAAGTAAAGTATTGTGTTGTATTTGAACTACTGTTTGATGTGATAGTAATATCGTTATTTCTATAAATGTGTGATTGTCAGTAAGTGATTTAGAATAGATATGCTCGACATGTGAATGAATGTTTGGAATGCATAGATGTACTGTTATAAACTGTTGTACCTTTGAGAGGTTGTGTTTTGTCTGATTTTTTTCAGGAGGCTAGTAAGTTTATAGCTGTTATGTTGCCAAATTTTTTATGAAATAAATAGTATCTTTAGACAGTTATAAGCAACAAGTTAAATGTATGAATTTGAATAGTGTATATGTATTGGCAATTAATGGATTATTTTGGTTAAGTTGAGAAAAAAATTTCCATCTTTTCGTTTAATTTCATATCAAAAAAGATTGTTCAGATGAGGGTATTACATTTTATGGTATCAGAGCAAAAGTTTAAGCAGTTCTAAGATCGGAGTGGGATAAGATTAAGTAATTGGTTTATCTGTATATCCATGCCAATTGTAAGTGGATGAGTGTTGTCTAATTTGTACATGCTCTTTTTTGTTTTAAAGTGAAAGGTTGACATTTGATTGTGATTGTCAGTTGTAAAAAGATTGACTATGTACAGTAAAAACAGTAGTTGGGTTAAAATAAAAGTAGTGCTGCTTGGAATCTTTTGGAGGCTCAAGCAGGGTAATGAATTATTGACTGAAATTGAGCACAAATTTAAGCACCTAAGTGCCTTTTTAGGTGAGAACCAGCCCACTGAAGGATAAAATAAAAAGTGTGTGTCAGAGATTTGAAAGGAGACTGTATATTGAGTTCAAACAGATTGTAAGGGACACAAAAAAATCCTGACTTAAGTGTCATGATTTAAGTTGCTATTGAGTTAGAAGTTATACAGTCAGAGGAGGTTTCTTATAGTTAAAATTGTCATGATAATAAGTTGAGGTTATTTAAGATGCTCTATATACCTGTCAGTAATTCCTTTACAAGCGTGGAAAATTGATTAAACATTTCATACTATTGGGATGGGATAAAACATCTGCATCACATGAGAATACGTATTTGTATTCTATTAGATACATGAAATCATTCATTCATTGCATAGCATTAAACATTGTTTGATAGCATCTGAACTGCATCATATCACGTATGTAGACCCCACCTGACAAGAAAAAACTGACAGGAGATATAAATAGTATAGTAGTGACTTGATAGCAAGAAAAAGGATTATTCTTTTAATGAGATGAAGTAAAAGAAATAATGTACCCAAAATTTCTTTTCGCATTAGATGTGGCCATTATGAGTTATTGGTCATGTCATTTAGATTTGCAAATGCACCGGCCGCCTTTATAGAGTTGGTAAATAGGGTCGTTCACCCTTATTTGAATCTGTTTATGGTGGTCTCTATTGATGATATTCTGATGTATTTTAAGACACCGAAAGAATATGACAAGTATTTGAGATTTGTTCTGCTGATATTGAAGAAAAAGTAACCCTTTGTTAAGATTAGCTAATGTGATTTCTGGTTGATTAAAGAGCTCCTGGATTTAGCTGGGTATTACAGAAAAGTTAATATAATGGCTGATCCACTCAACTTAAGAATTTATATTTAGTAATATGAATGTTTCCAAATGAATGTGTTTAAATGATGACTACGTGTAAATGGTTAATGATAAGATTTACAGCTCTTTAGACTATAAATGTCAGTTTAAATTTAGCTCAAGAAGGGATATTTTTAGTTGAATTGTAAGTGAAGGTTGATTTCGTGCATCAGGTTTCTTGGAGATTATTTCGATTTATAGTGATACCGGAGTGAAAATGGGAAAAGGTGATCAGGAATTTTGTTATTAGATTGTTTGTGCTTTAAAGAGAATAAGATGTTATATGAGAGATTATTGATAGTCTCCACTTTAGCACAGTGTTTCACCTTCAGACTGATGATCAGTCGGAATGGGTAATTTAAATATTAAAAGATTTGTTGTGATGACATGTATTTGAATCTGGTAATAGTTGTGAAAAGTAATTGTCTTTAGTAGAGTCTGCTTACGACAATAGCTATCAGTTAAGCAGAAGATGGCTCTTTTTTAGGTATTGTTTGAAAAGAAATGTAGAGATCCTTCATGTTGGACATAATTGAGTGCAAAGAAGTCGGTAGGATAGGTGATTTGATTCGTGACTCAGAAGAGATCTGCATGCAGGTTGTTATAACCTTTGAAGAAAGACTAGTGAAGATTCGAGCTTTTAAGATCAGATAGCTCAGGAACAAGCATGTTCCATAAGTGAAGATGCTTTGAAACCATCAAACGGTAAAATAAGTTTTGATAAGACAACAGTACAGTATCCCCTACTCTTCGATATAAGTAAATTTTGAGGACGAAATTTCTTTTAGTAAGGGAGAATTGTAATGGCTTAAACGTCGGGTTAGCCATGAATAGTATTTTTCGATAGTAAATAGTAAATTCGGATTGAATAGTACATCCAGAGCTGAAAAATATTTTATTAGACCATCGAAAAATATGGATCACAGGTAGTTCAGGATTAAAATTTAAAGTAAAATTGATGTCAAATAGGCCTCAAAAAGTCAAAAATACGAAAAACGATGCAGATCGATTTTAAGTTAACTAGTTTGACCAAAATTTGATCGAACCGTTAAAAATAGTAATTAAAGTCTAAAAATTGGAAAAAATTGCAAGTATACCTAAAATAATATATAGATTATTTTGGATACAAAAAAGTAAATTTTTTTGGTAACATCGGTATTTTGTAATTAAACTTATTTAATCGAACCGGATCGAAAATGGATTTTGATTGGGCTGAAACTTTGTGTGTAGCCTATTTTTAATGTGATAAGAATGATGAAGTCAATTTTAGAGTGTTTTGAATTTTTAAAGTAGACAAAATTAATTAATATTGATTAATAGACTTTGGTTAATTGATTTAAGCCCATAATCCAAGCCCAAACCCAAGCCCATTTGAGAGGGGTATAAAAAGGCAGCAAGCAACATGGGAAACCAGATTGTTCCAGCTTCTTCTCCTTCTTCTCCAACCGAACCATCATAACTTCATTTTTCTTCATGATTTTCTTCTCTTTCTCTCTTGATTCAAGCATAAAAAATAATCTTAAGCTTCTTTAGATGCTTAATCTATCCTCAAACCACTGATTAGAGGAAGATTAACAAGGATTTATTTGAATATTTTTGGAATAATTATTGAATTATGTAACTAATGAAAATAGTGAATTTTTATGAAATAATGCATGAAATGAGTAAATAATGTTCTTATGTATTTTTATAGAATTTTTAAAATTTATTTAAATATTTTTCAAGAAATATTTAAATATGTACAAAATAAAATTGTTGAATTATTGAGTAATAAATCGCAATTTAAGTGAAAAAATAATGAATTATATTGATATAATTCATAAACTATCCAAAATTAGTTAAAAGAGTGGCTGGCTAATTTATTGGAATAAAAAGACCATAAAAGTATAGTGTATATAATGACCGTATTGAATTATTGAAAAATAATTCATAAATCGATAATAAAATGGTAAATTATTATAAAATAATTCACAAATAGTAAAAAAGTATTTCATATTCCGAACGATCGCAGTTCCAAATAGAAAAAGTAAGAAAATTATTAAAAATAAAAAAGGTAAAATGAAACGTAAAGTCAAAATATTGAATTATTAAGAAATAATTTATAAATTGCTAAGAAATGGTGAATTATAATGATATAATTCACAAAGTGTGTAAAAAAGTACTGAAAGAATAACTGGTTAAAGTAGTGAAACAAAAAGACTCTAAAAAAGATAATGTATAAGGTGATCGTAGTGAATTATGATGACATAATTCACAAATTGTATAAAAGACACTGAAAAAGTGACTAAAAAGAAAAAGCTAATGAATAGTTTCAAGTACTGATAAAGATTGATTGACAAAATATACTATTTTGAAAAAGTATTTGCATTTGCTAAAAATTTGAAAAATATTTTGAAAGTAAGTGATTTTGTTCTTAGCAATAGTCAGGTGGTATAAGTCTTGCTCAAGATATAATTGGCTAGTCATAGGGACACCTTATACGGCAGTGCAAGTTATGACAACTTGCTTTACTATGGTAGGATCTTTGATCTCTATAGTCTCTGCCTGTAGTGATATGATATTTGCTCTGTGAGACTTGATCTTTCGGGATCATTTCTCAATATTGTTCTGTATGTGATCCTGTGGGATCCACGTCCCGTATATCCTATTTGAGAGTTCCTGTCGAATTGTACTAAGAACATATTAATAAGAATAAATCAGAATTTTAAAAAGTAGGCTAAAAGTAAAAGTCAAAAGTAAAAAAAAGGGACTTAATTGAAAAAAAATATTTCGAGGCAAAATCGTAATTTTTTTAAAAATTGTACTTAATGAGCAAAAATGAAAAAAAATGGTTTACGATGATAGAATGGTAATTTAATGATCAAACAGCTCAAAATAAGCTTTTGTAAAGAAAAATGACTAAAATATAATTTTATATGAAAAAGTCAAAATAAGGACCAATTGATATATTATATACCAATTATTAATTTGAAAATAAAAATTTGTAAAATAGAGCTAAAATTGTAATTAAATATCCAAAAGTAGCAATATCGTAATTAATTAAGAAATTATAGATTAAAAGTGAAATATTGTATAAAGAGTTCAGCCAGAGACCGAACAGTAATTTTGTAAGGCAAAAGTAAAACATAAGAAAAAAAAAGAGTTAACAATGACAATTTGGCAATTAAAAGTTTAGAGTGGCAATTTTGTAATAATTGTGTAAAAAGGATATTTTTGTATTAAAATGAAGAAATAAAGACTTAATTGCAAAGTTTGCCAAAGTAATAATATTACTTGGCATTAAATGTTAAAAGTATTAATAATTATATTTTGATAAATAATTAAAAAGTCAAAGTGAAAATAAATGAACTAATGGTAAAATCGTAACTAAAGTGTAAAAAGAATAATTCTGTAATTAAGTGAAAAATCAAGAATTAAATTAAAAATTTGCCATAATAGTGGTAATTAATAGAGTAAAATGCCAAATAATATAATAAGTATACTGGACTGATTGAATAAAAAATTTTACCTGAAAAGCTAAAGCAAAGCCCAATAATTGCTTAAAATGGCAAAAGTCAATTAAAAAGTAAAAGTAAGCATAACAATGACAAATTTGTAGTAAATAATTTGCAAAAAGGATATTTTTGTAAATAATAAAAAAGTTTAGGATCAAAGTGAAAAGTTTGCCAAAAATTTAGTAATGTTTTGAGAATACTGTTCAAATTGTTAAAAAAGTACTTTTGGTAAGATTAAAATAATTTTTAGCGTAATTAATGTAATTATGCTATTTAAAAAATTCTTCGATTCATAGTCATCACTCAGCATATTTAGTGCTCAGCACGTAGTATTTACTGCGTGCAGGTTCGAAAGAGTAGCTGGAGCTTGGTACACAGCGGAGCGAGGTCTAAAGAAAAAAAAATAGTTATAATTATTCGGTATTTTTCGATGTATATACTTAGATATTTGAAGTAAAGGATTGGATTATATTTGAACTACTGTTTGATGTGATAGTAATATCGTTATGTCTGTAAATGTGTGATTGTTAGTAAGTGATTTAGAATGGATATGCTCGACATGTGAATGAATGTTTAGAATACATAGATGTATTGTTATAGACTGTTGTGCCTCTGAGAAGCTATGTTTTGTCTGATTTTTTTCAGGGGGATAGTAAGTTTATAGCTGTTATGCTCCCGAATTTTTGATGAAATGAATAGTATCTTTAGACAGTTATAAGCAACAAATTGGTTAAGTTAAGAAAAAAATTTTCGGCTTACCGCTTAATTTTGTATCGAAAAAGATTGTTCAGATGAAGGTATTACAGGTTGATCCAATCAGACTACGATGGTGTGTGCTTGAAAGTATTATCTCAATCTTCAAGTGCACATCATCAGTGCAATGACCAACTATTCAGCCATACTCTTTCTCAACTCTGATCCTCTTAGCACTTGGCTGACGTAGTATATTGGTAGTTGCTAGGTTTCTTCTTTCTTGACCAGAACACCTACAATAGCCTCTCCAGATGTCAATAGATATAAAAAGAGATTCTTACCTGGGACTGGTTGGCTTAGTAGGGGGGATCCATCAGGAATTCCTTCAACTCCTTAAAGGTCTGTTGGCAATCTGCTCCCCAAATAAATGCATCACTTTTTCATAACTTTTTGAAAAAGGGCGTGTAGTGTTTGGCTGAAAAGGAAATGAACTTTCCTAAAGTCGTAACACTCCCATTCAACTTCTGGATGTCCTTTATGTTCCTTGGGGGATGCATTTCTAGGACTGCCTTTATCTTTTTTGGGTTAGCCTATATTCCTCTCTATGAAACCATAAAGCCTAAAAATTTACCTGATGTTACGACAAAGACACATTTCTCCAAATTTAATTTCATTTGAAATCAGTTTAGGGTATGAAAAACTTTTGCCAGGTCGATGAAATGCCCTTCCGGGCTTTTACTTTTGACGATCATATCATCAACGTAAACTTTCATGTTTTCTCCGATTTGATCTTTGAAAATTTTATTCATTATATGCTGGTAGGTTGTGCCAATATTCTTCAGATCGAATGGAATCACCTTATAGCAGAAGGTTTCATCATCTGTAATGAAACTTATTTTTTCTTGATCTATGAGCCACATTAGGATCTGGTGGTATCTTGCATAAGCATCGAGCAATTAGTAGATGGCTTGACAGGCAGTTGTATCTACTAGCTGGTCTATACTGGCCAGGGGTAGTTATCTTTTGGGTAATCCTTATTGAGATTAGTGAAATCGACACACATTATGAGTTTTCCCATTTTCTTTTTTACCAAGACCATGTTCGCCAGCCACTTCGGGTACTCTAGCTCTTGAATTATACCCGCTTTTAGGAGTCTATAGAGCTCTTTTAAAATGAACTTCCTTTAATCGAGAGCATACCATCTGAGCTTCTGCTTGACCAATCGGCAGGCCGAATCGACATTCAATTTATACGTGATGACTTTGGGGTCAATTCCAGGGATATCCTCTGGCTTCCATGCGAAGGATGTTTGGTTTATCATTAACACTTGCATGACTGAATTTTTTACCTCTTTGCTCACACTCATCCTGATCCGGATGCTTTTACCTTTTGATAACCCTCTTGCCTCTACCTCCCTGGCAGGGTCCATTGTTGACCTTTCAACCTCCTCTAGCCATTTCAGCCCTAGCTCCACAATACGGGCCTCTATACTTTGTTTGATCATGGAGATGTATACCTCTCTGAATGCTTTTAGATCTCCTCTTAATACAGTGGTTCCTTGCTTTTTGGGTATCTTTATGACCATATACTATATGCTAGTAATAGCTCCAGTTTGGAAGAGCAGTGGCCTGCCAAATATTGCATTGTTGGTAAAATTCAAATCTATGACCATAAATGTTAACTTACATGTGTGAACGATCACCTCCTGGCCTAGTTCGATGAAAAGTTCAATCGACCCTACCACTGGAATGGTGGTGTTGCCAAGCCTGATCAGTAGGGTAGCATTCGGCTTTAATTCTCCAATCAAAAGTCCCATCGCTCTATAAACCTTAAGCGTCAAGATATTTACCGCACTTCCATTATCCACCAGAATTCTCTTAATGAGGAAGTTGTTAACCCTCGCGATAATGATAAGGGCATCTTCATAAGGGAACTTTAGGTCTTTTACATCCTTGTGAGAGATGGAGATCGAAGGGAATGTTTCAGACTAATGGGAAAAGTAAATACCTTTCCCTTTTTTCTTCCTGAAGAGGTTCTTTTTGTAAGATGATCCCCCAGTAATCATATTGATCACTCCGAAATATGATTTATGCTGGTTCGTGCTCTTATGCTTTCTGCATTTGTTATCATCATTGAGGCTTGATTTATCCTTTCTTTCATGAGTAACCTACAAGGACTTATGCCTCTTACAGGACCTATGAATTTTTTCAATAACCCCCTTTGTAGGAGCCATTTTATTTCTTCTTTGAGAGAGTAGCACTCATCAATCGTGTGATCAACATCTCGATGAAACTTGTAATATTTGCTTTGGTCTCTCTTGCTTCATAATCTTTAGGAAAGTTTCTTGGGCCAATTCACCTTCTTATGCTTCTTATTAGTCCACATCAGGATTTGGGCAAGGTTGGAGTTGAGCGGGGTGAAGGTTCAAATCGAGTGATTAGCAGATCGATTGAACCTCATTTCTTAGTCTCTTTCCGCTTACCTAAGTTCTTAGATATGAATGCCCTATCTGGGCTCCTTGTGATCCTTTCAAATGTTGGGATTCTATTGCCTGACTGCCCTCTGGATATTACAGTCTGTCCATTATATTCATCCTTCACCCTCAGTCGGATCGTAGGGCATTATCTAGTTGAATATGCTATCTGGCTCTTTTCATTAGGTCAGAGAAGTTCATCAATGATCTCATGGTGAGTGATTCGAATGTTGGGATTCTATTTCCCGACGACCCCTTTGGATCTTGCATTATATCCATTACATTCATCCTTCTCCCTCTGTTGGATCGTAGGGCATCATCTAGTTGAATATGCTACCTGGCTTTTTCCATTAGGTCGGAGACGTTCATCAACATTTTTGTGGTGAGCGATTCGAATAAAGGTTGATCATGAATTTTGTCCGTCAATGCATTAGTCACGATTTCAACATTCACATTTTTAACCTCGGACAATATTGCTTAGAATCTATCGATATAGTCTCTAAGACTTTCATCGGGTTTTTGGTAGAGGTTACATAAGTCGCTGATCGACTTCGGTGCTCGTGTCTTCATGATAAATCTTGTCATAAATAAGTCTTTTGATTACTTGAAGAAGGTAATCGATTCTTGAGGTAGCTCATGGAACTAAGTCAATGCATCTCCTCCCAGGGTGGTAGGAAAAATCCTGTACGCAATCTTCTCATCGTAGGTGTAGACTTGTACCTTGGTAAGATATTCTATCATATAAATGATCGGTCAATTTTTCCAGTGTATCTATCCATGACTATATCCCTCAATTTGGCAGGCAGCTCAGAGTCCGTTATCCCTTTATAAAAGGGGGAGGTGGTATTCCCACAAGTATTGCTTTCAAAAGCACCTTTTTTAAGGTGGCTTAGGTCGAATTGTTTAAGCTTTTGCTTAAACCATCTATCTTCTTTGCTTTCTGCCCATGAGCTATCCTCATCCTTGGCCTTTTTTGAGTGGTTTCTTGTAGGATTACACATGAATGATAAGTCATCTCTTATGGATACAGTAGACGACTGACTCGGATAATATGTGGGGTCTCTGCTTGATCGCGTCATCCCTTTGCCCTTGTCACTTCTTCTTGGGGTGAGCAAATAGGAGCGCACACCCATTCTCTCACCGTCTTATAGTTGCAACTTGTTAATGAAGAGCCCTTTACTCCACTATCTTCTTGTTTCTTAGCCTACAAAGTCATCCCTGTGACTCAGCGTGGAGGCTTATGGCATCTTACCCTTGCATATGGTCTGGATGATGCTTTTGGTGAAATCGTTGAGAAGCGCTCTCATGTCCCTTAAGGTACTGAGGGTGTTTTTAGCTTGTCGTAATACCGCATTGTTAAACTCGAGCAAAAGGTCGGCTCGTTTGGGGGACCTTCGAGTCTTATCTTATCTCGCCGTAGGCTTGGATTCTCCAGAATTGTTGTTAGCATGGTTCTTTCTTTCAGATATCGTGCATTCAGTTGATCTAGATCTCACCATAACTCTCAATGAAAGCACCAAATGATAATATCCTATTTTGTCAAAACCTTGCAGCGAGTTAGATGACTGTATGATCCAATAAACTGGAAAGCACTTGCAAGAGGCTTTGCCCAATCGATCCGGATGTTAGCACTCTGAAGATTAAATCAGTGACTTAAGGAAGTGAATATAGAGAAAGAGTCTCTATAAAGCGGTACCCGAAATCACTATATACCGGACTATTTATATTAGTCATAGGAGTGCACTTGAGTGCCTGGAGCATGGTAGTTGACATGTCAAAGTAGGTCAGTAGCGATATAACAGGGGACAGATTGGAGGCACGGAAAGCATGGGCTCTATGATATGTCAGTGGACGGATTGAGACTAAAGGTTCCATCAATCCGATCGGCCAGCTCGTGGTAACCTTTTAGCATTTATTTGTCATACGCCAGGCTTCTCTGTAAACTAGTTTTGATATTTGGGCCGAGACTTACTTAAGCTCGAAGATAATCCAGTATTATCAATTCTTTTTATTATACAAATAACCAATATTAAAGTAATCATTAGTTTTGCTAATTTTTATATAAAAATATATATAATAGATTGAAATATATCCTCTTAATTTAGGTTACTATAGTAAAAATATTTATTGAAGTATTAAATATTTTGTTGATTTGTATCGCAAAGTTAGAAATTATGGATTTAATATTATTTTAAAATTATCAAGGTAATAATTTAGTGAATATATATATATATATATATATATATATATATATATATATATATATATATATATATATATATATATATATATATATATATATGACAATTTAATAAAATGACTCGTATAATAGTGTGACATATTACGGAATGGTGGATAAGGTAGGCATTTGCCAACTACACTTTTTGATTTCTTTTGTTCATAATTATTTGAAAATAACAAGCTACACAAAACGGAAGTCAATTGCGAAAATAACAAGCTATACAAAACGGAAGTCAATTGCAAAAATCTCCTTCGAGAATCAAATAAGACCCGTCTTCCCTCATCATTTATTCAATTACAACTCGTTCTCTATTTCACCCTTGAGAGATGATTGAATTAAACAACCTTTAATTACAAATATAATCTAAAATAGTATTTTAATTTAAGATGCCACAATCTTGACGAATATTCCCATTCCTACCCGACTTGACTCCGACCCGACCCAGCTTGGTGATGGCCGCGACAAAGGCGTTCTGGAAGGCTTGGGAATTACTGGCCCAAAGATTAACAGTGGGGCTGGACCTTGAGTCTGTGAATAGAACCTGGTCCGATGTGAAGAGGCCCTTTCCTTCCTGGAGATTCTTGTAGTACACGTTGTCAAAAGTATTGGGTGTGTTTGGATCCATGTTTATGGCTATACTGGGGTCCACATTCCTTGGGCACATTTGCTGTAACTGGGTTGCGTACCCTTTGTTGAGCGTAGGGTCCACTGGGTTTTGACGGCTGAAATTGTATATTCTGTTCGCGAACCTGCTGCAGTGGGAGAATCCAAGGGTGTGTGCGGCTGTGGGAAATCAAACGATGATCCGATCAGACTTCACCCTAACACTCTATATTATTCATCACCAATTATAAAAATATTTCTAGCCGTCCGGTAAGGAGATTTGTGAACCCTTACCCACGACAAAAGAAATAAGAAGCTTTGTTAATTTAGAAATTTAATTTCCAAAACATATCATGTAGTTATACTCTAAATTTTATTAGAAGAAATCGATACGTCCTAAATTTTATTAAAAAAAATTGAATATGAAATTTTTTGCACCTTTAATCGATTGCTGGATATAAAGGTTTAAAGATTTTTTTTTTAATTATACAATTGATAAATTCATATAGTTTTTTGAGAAGTGAAAATATTTAAATGATGTTTTGATGTTTGCTTATGTATTTAAGCTTAAATTACACAATGACCATGATAATTAAGCAATCAAATCGTGTAAATAGACTTTTGTAGTAATAATAAAGTGACAGATAATATTAATAATTGATAATGAAAAATACCAGAGAGAGCAATCATGTCAGATTGGGAAAGGCCATTAGCAGCAAACAAAGAATTAAGCTGATTCAAATTGAAAGTTGGCTGAGGAAGTTTGCCATTAACACTTGCTGCTTTTGAGCTTAGACCATCCAATCTTCCTAATTCAACAGCATATGAAGGTCCACCAGACTGCACTAATTAATTATTTCCACACCCCAATCATCAATCTTGAAAAAAATTTATCCCATTATTGCTGTAATTTAAAGATATATATTAAAAAAAATAAAAATAAAAAAGAGTAACCAAGTTCACCAAGGCAATAACATCTCTTGTCGCCATTGCCAGAATGTCAGCACAGGACACCTTATTTCTGCAACTGGGGACAGCGTCCACGGCGGCTTTGGCCTTTATCACGGTGTCGAATCCATCTCCGGCCAGTGATAAATTATCTGGGTGATCTTTCTCTGCTTTGTTATTTGGTGTTGAAGCAACTATCACCGAAGCATCACATCCCTATCAAAGTACATACAAACAAAATTATTAATTATTTTTGGAAAAGTAAAAAGGATTAGCTGGGTACAATAATTTATAAAGTAATTGCCTGAACAAAGCAATCGTGAAAGAAGAGACGGAGTGTGCCAGGAACCGTAACAAAAGTCTGTTGAAATTTCTTCTGAACTGCATTTCTAACAATGCTTTCAACATTTGGACAAACTTTAGCATAATAGTTTTGTTTGAGCTGAGCTGATACGGGATTAGGGAAAAGAAACAAACTGAGATAAGCTGATACGACAACAATGAGGTTGAAACGACGATTCATCATTATCAAAAGATTGAAGGTAGCTAGAAGGAAGAAAAGGATTATGTGATCATTAAGGGAAATGGGCTCACATACATGTCTTAATATACACTCACAGTGAGAGAGAGAGAGAAGTTTGATTAATTAGAATAATTTTTGACAGCCAAGAAAGTGCAGTATTTTAACGATCGTCAATGTTGAAATTGAAGGAGACGTGATGATGTTAATGATATGGCCGCCCTTGTTTTCTTGCTTAACTACTCCCCGCTTCTACTTCTTTTAGCGTTTTTTATTTTTATTTTTTACAATTTATTATTTAAAATTTACTGATTCAATTAATCCAAATTGGCTTAGAAGAGGTGGAATTCTTCATTGAAATTTAAGAATACCAAATTTAAGATTGCTATACTTTTTTTTTTGTCCATTGAGCTTTTGTGAAGTTTGAGAACTATCAAGGCAATTTAATTTGGCCAAAATTATCTCAGGATCTTTCCACTTTGAGTTTCATTTGTATTTTATCCGTTAGCTTTTATTTTCATTTTATTTAATTATTAAATATTTAGTTTGGTACCTATAAAGTTCAAAGATGGACTTGAAAAAAAGGATAATTCAAGAATCTAATATATATGCGGTAACATTGTACTCCTCAATTGTCCCATAATAATAGACTCAAAATTATTTTCTACAAAATTTATTTAGTTAATATATATAGTTGAGAAATTAATTCGTAGATAACAAGACACAATAAATAGAATATATATAGAGTTAAATAAGTTAATTGTATTATAAATAAGATATGCTGGGACATAAACAAAAAGAATAAAAGAAGTGATGTAGGAGTGGAGGGAGTGTTACTTTTTCATTTGATAAAAATTTGAATCATTACGTCCTAAAATTAATGTTTGAAGGTTGAGCAAGACACACTAAAAGTTAAGGGAAAAAATGGAAAGATATAAAAGTTCAGGGGTCAAATATGTATTTGGCCATTTACTTTCAAGAAAATGTGGCCCATATATTAATACCAAGATAGGGCAAGAACCGCGTAGCATGCACGATAAGGTTCCAGTAGGCTTCTGGGTGACAAAAATCGGTAGTACTAATTTCTTTCAGAGAAAAATAAATAAATAAATAAATATAGTACTATTTGAAGTAATTGCTACCCAATTTCATTAGCTATATCATATGATTGAATTATGGGATCTTATAATTGATACTTTGTTTTCCAATTACAGATTTTTTTAATCATCATCTTGAAATTAACACAAATCAAATTATGAACAAAAAAGGAAAAAGAAAAAGAAAATTGGATGTGCATGTGGATACAATGGACCATGCTCTATAGTTTGGAAATCATTGCACTTGTTATTATTGTTGGGAGCAATGGGTGGCAAAGGGTACCGCCCGCACACAGTATATTTGGCTATATGCTGCTTTGCTTTGACGTCACACCAATTATTAAGTTTTGTTTTTATGATTTTTACCTATTTAGATTTTTTCTTGTATGGTATTTTATTATTAATTCGATACATTAAAAAAATCATATGTCCATTTTAGATAAGAATTGTTATATATATATACACGCAGAGAGAGATCAGGAGGTTGCTTTCAAATATGTTTTTTCTTGATTTAGACTATAAAGGAAAAAAAAATTGATATTATCAACGAATCTCTGCATATAAATTTCATTAAGTTCTAATTTATTTATTTATTTTGAAAAAAAAAAAGAGCCTTAATTTTTTTTAAATACATATGATATGCTGTGTTTATTGGCTAATTTGAATTTGTGTCAAATATGTCTAATAAATCTGAAATTTTCACAAAAAAAAAAGAAGAAAGAGCCTTGGTAGAAGAAAAATGGGGAGTTGATGTGCGTCTGAGGGCCTGAGGCTAATCAGACTAAAGAGTGTGAGCCCTGTAAAAGGAGCTTGTCTGGTTAGATTGGAGTTTAGCACTCCGATACCTAAGTTAGCAACTAAAAGAAAGTATTTTAGAGAGAGAATATATAAAAATCAGACGTATAGTTTTAGAGTGAACCTACTATTTATAGAAATAGTAAATCTATTATGAAGCAGGTATGACCTAGCATAAAGGTAATGGTGATTTGACAGATATATGTATCAGATGACCTTATTATGGAGGGGAAGAGTCACGTCCGATCGGACTACCTCATTCCCTGCGTTTCAGCCAGTTGACTAAGGAGGGCTGAACATTTTTTGGCATTCCTAGTGACGGGCCCCTGATGACCCTTAACGGGTTGGCCTTAATTTTGATTTTTGGAGCATTATCATTTGCTCCCTCCGAACAATTCTATTGGTCTTTATAGAGATCAAAGTTTGGAGTTTCGATGTTTCTTGATGAACTTGTCGTTATTTAGGAATAACCATTCTGTGATCAGGAAGATCATTGATTGGAAAAAATAAGATCCCTAGTTTTGAGATTGGAGTTTGATTACATTGATCTGGATGATTATTGATTGTGAAAAATGAGACATCGATCGAAAGATTGGGATTTTAGCTACAACAATCGAGATGATCATCGATCGTAAAAAATAAGATATCAATCAAAAGATTGGGATTTTAGCTACATCAATTAGGATGATCATCGATTGTGAAAAATAAGACATCTTACTGCAAATAATTTTTATAAATATGGATTGATTTTTCAAAGTTCGATTATCTGACCTATTTAATTGATGCTCATTATTATGAGGATTTGTTATCTAAGGGGCTTTACAAGACTTTGTGCCTTTGCGCACCATGCCCCTTTTTCCTTTTCTCCTATGGCTAGGCTTCTGGTGCCAAACCATCTTATTTTTCTGTTACATTTTTTAGATTCTACAAGGGAGTATGTTAATTATACCTGTTACAAATGAAGAGCAAAGTTACCTGAGGGTGTTGTCGATAGTTGTTGAGCCTTGCTGACCCGTTTGTTTAACAGTGGGCATTTGAATTGTCGTCTCTTTACCTACGTTGCTTTGGAAATGGTATTTTTTTTGAATTTCATTGTTTCATCTTTCAAACTTTTACTACAGCGTTTATTCCTTCTTTTATTGGTATTGTCACATGGCTGGCCGTGATTTTTTTTTGGCAAGGTGGAAATTGCTATAAATAGACGTGCCTTTTTCTTCTTTTTTCTCATAGCTTTTATTTTTTCTTCTTCTCTTTCATAGAGCCACCTAATTATTCTTCAATTTTTCTTACTTTCCTTTCTATTTAAGGAAGATGAATGAATTGCTAGACTCTTTTCCTAGCAATGTATGACTTGCCACAGCAGGTCATATAACCACCTTCCCCTATGCTTCTTTTGAGTCTCAGTGTTGAGCTTTCCTGGGCCAATGGTAAGGGAAGCAAGTCTTTACTTTCTTCTTCATTTGCCTGATGCTGACTTAACGAAGGGAGGTGCAACTTGAATGAGAGATGGTCTTGTTACAGTGAAGCTATGAATTCATCACTGTTGTTTTTTTAAGGAAAAAGCTCTTCATTCGATATACTCTGTAACTTTGAAAAGTTTTAATGAATTTTATCTTTTGGATCCTCCCTTATCTTGCTCTTCCGTACTTCTCTCTCTATTGTCTCATATGATATTTGCATTTTGAATAATACTAAAACTAAAAATAAGGAAAGAGAAAGTGTAATGGCCTCAACACCGGTCTAGTCAGGAACAGTAAATTTCGATGATAAATAGTGCACCCGGGCCGAAAATCGGACCCGAAAGTGAAAACTATTTTATTTAACCATCAAAAATTATTGATCATGATGAGCCCGGGGTTGAAATTTAAAGTGAAATTGAGGTCATATAGACCTCCGAAAGTCAAAAATATGAAAAAGTTAGCGAGTCAATTTTCCTGGTAGGGAAGGTGACTCGATTTTGCATTAATTTTTAAAAATATCAAATGAACTCTAAAAATTGCCAAAATTTGTATGTATCAATGAAATTTTATGTAGAATATTTTGGTGTAAAAAAATAAATTTTTCGGCGAAGTCGACATTTGTCAAATCGAACCAGTTCGATTGAATCGGACCAGTAACGGACTCCGATTGAGCCAAAATTTTATGTAATACCTATTTTTGATATTCTAAGAATTATGGAATCAAAATTGAAGAGGAATGAAGTGAATAAGTGAGATAATTTTATGTGGGCCTTTAGAGAAGTGAAATTGGGCCTTAAAGAATTAAATCAAGCCCATTGAATCTTGGCCCAATTTTTGGCCCATATGGAGGAGTATTTAAGAGGAGGGGATCTACAAAATTTCAGCATTTTCCAGCTGCATCTGCCCCCTCTCCCTTTGGCCGAACCACTTCTCCTTCTCCTCTCTCAAGATTTCTTCAAATTTTGCTCCATTTTCTTTGATATTCAAGCACCTCACCCCTAATTCTGTCCCTCTAGATCAGTAATTCAACTTCAAACCTTTGATTGGAAGAATTAAATCAAGTGATTTCAAGGAGGAAAGTTTAGGGATTCAATTAAGGTAAGAGAAATCTAAAGGATAAAATTTATTCTAAGGTGTTTCCTAGTATTTTAGGGTGTTTAGAATGCATTTTTGATGTTAAATTTAGCATTAGAGGTCAATAAAATAGAGTATTGATGGCTTTAAAATTCGGTTCCTTTAGGGATTCAAGGAGGAGAGCCATCCAAGCAATCCAAAGGCAAGGAAAAGGAAGTATAAGCATCCTAAAGCAAGGAGAGTATGTAAGTGACTAATAAATCTTAGTAATTTCTTTGATTTTAAATGAATATCCTTTATGTAACTTAAGGAACTTAAGACTGGCAGTGGTGTATAACTAAAATAATGATAGACTAGGGTTAGAAGACCTTAATTAAGTGTGAATAAATACTTAAATGAATGATTGAATGAATATATAGTATGGTTCCTTTGTTGGCCGAATGGTATACTTAAGGAAACTAAAGTTTATTTGATGAATTTTGATGAAATTAAGCCTTTAAATGATGTTAGAAATGGAATAATACACATATGAATTTTTGTGGAATTTATAGAAATTAAATGAATATTTTAGAGATAAATTAACAATTATGTAAGTAATGAAAGTATTGAAATAATGTGAAATAATGTGTACTTTGTTGAGAAAATGAATGATATTGGTGAATTATGGTGAAATAATTCACAAATCTTGTGAAGGATTTGAAAAGAATAATCAATAAGAAAAATAAGTATAAGTAAGTAAAGAAATAATAAGAAAATGAAGCTTTGATTGAGATTTTAATGAAATTATGCCCTTAGAAATAGTCTGGCAGTGAAAACCTAGTTCAGGATATAATTGGCTAGCCATAAGGACATCTGAATCGCAGTGCAAGTCATGGCGACTTGCTTTGCTATGGTAGGATCACTGATCTCCATAGCTTTGTCTGTATCTGATATCTGTTCTGTGGAAAAATGATCTGTGAGGTCATTTTTCAGTCTGTCTGGGGCCCCTGAGGTCCACGTTCCGAGTATCATGTCTGAGAATTTCTGTCGGTACTGTACTAGGGGCATGAAATTGATAACAAGTTAAAAAGAAGTGGAAAAGAAGATAAAAGTGAAGTTTAAGTAGAAAAAGGACCTAAATGAAAGAAAATAAAAGTTTAGGGGCAAAATGGTAATTTTACCAAATATATTATTAATATGTGAAAATGAATAAGAAATAGTTAACAAGGGTAAAATGGTAATTTGGGGACTTAACAGTGCTAAAATATAAAGTTTTTGTGATACAGGGACTAAAATATAATTTTACCTAAAAGTGGTGAAATAAGGCATAAATGATGAATAAATGAAGAAATAGTATAAGAAAAATGATAATAAATGCCTATAATGGCAAAACTGTAAATATGAGGTAAAAAAAGGATAACTTTGTAAATTAGTAAAACTTTAAGGATTGAATTGAATTTTGATAATAATTAAGCAATAAATGAGAATAAAAGTAAGTTATGTAAGTAATAACTGTTTTCCTTGATTTTTTTTTGAGTAAAATGTGTTTATATTCAAAGTTTAAATTAAATAATCGAATTTTAATACTATATGAAAGTACTAGGATTGTTAGTCACCACTGGGCATAATTTATGCTCAGCATGTAGTTTCTGCTGCATGCAGGTACTGAGTTGAAGGAGCAGTGATGCACAAATGGAAAAAAGTTATTTTGTTAAGTAGTTTATGTATCTTTTGGCATGTATATAAACAAACGGTTTTGTATAAGTACATGATTATGTAAAAATATGTATATATATGTGTGTGTGTATGTGGTTATGATCTATTTTGAATTGTGGAATGGTTGATGGGAGTTTTGAAGGATGGGATGATTGTTTTAGAAGTGTTGTGCCTTTGAGAGGTTACAATTTGTCTGATTTTCAGGGAGCTAGTTAGAAATACAGCCGTTATAATACCGAAATTTTTGTTTAATGAATAAGTAATCTGGGACAGTTATAGGACATCGAACAAATAAGTCAAATATACAATATTAAGCATTGACATTAGTTAAGGAAAAAAAAATTACCGGTGTGCGCGCACTGTTCAGTTAGATCGGAGTGATAAGGGTGTTACAGAAAGGTTATAATTGGGTGGTATTTCAACTCATCTTACGAGAGGATCGCTTTTATAAAATTGTTCCGATCGGGCTACTTTTGTTGTGGCTCATATTCTTCATGCTTTTGTGGTGTCAATAAGTGATATTGAGGATGACTTAGATTTATTTTTCTCAATCAAAACGGATTGTCAATTTTGGTAGATAATGCCTTTTAGCTTGATAGGTTGAGATATTGAATATGAGTCGTAGATATTTGCTTTATTTCGACCGGTAGCTATCAATCAAAGCTTTGTTGATGACCTTTGCATCTAACTAGATCATTAATTTGTGGGCATTTGATTGTCACTTTTCCAAATTATTATTTTTTGATTGCGTCCCTTGGAAAATGATATTAATTAATTGCTCTTTTATTGCTTTATTTTTCAAGCTTTAATTACGAATATTTATTCTTTTTGACTTTTTATTTATTAAAGTTGGCACGTGTGCTTTTGGATTCCTATAAATAGAACTATGCCTTTATACTCCCATTTATCAATTTTTCTTATTTGCCTTTTTCTCCCTCATTTTTCTAATAGAGATTTCTGATTATCTTTTGCTTTGTCCCTATTTTGTCATTTTAAAAAGATGAATGAATGACTTGATATTTCTCCACCATGGCATCACCTTTTGTAAGAGGTGATGCAACCTCTATCTCCAGTTGCTTTTTTTATTCTCATCTTTTAAAGCCACGACTGATTTTCTTTTACTTTCTAAGTTCTAATGTGCCACAAGTGGGAGATGTTTGCAATATCTTGAAGGTTGAATAAGAAAGGCAGCAATTGATGGTAGACATAGGATTATATTTCTCTCTTTGTAAATTTTTGAATGTAATGTTTCACAAAAAACTTCAATAAATTTCAATTTTTTTAAACCTTTGTCTTCATTTTTATGCTTATTATTTCAATAGTCGCAATGTGTATTAATGCGTTTAAGCCTGATTAGAAAGCATCAAAAATTTGAGAGATAAATTTTATTCATCGATCTTTTAATTGGGATAAATAGATTTTTATCGATCTTTCAATCGGGATAACTAAATTTTCATTGATCTTTCGATGGAGATAAATAAATTTTCATCAATCTTTCAATAGGGATGACTAAATTTTTATCGATCTTTCGATTAGGATAACTAAATTTTCATTGATCGGGATAACTTTTAAGATTGGGATGTACATCCATCAAATTTCCTTAACTAAATCTATCTTCAATTGGAACATACTGATTATCCCTTTATCAAGGTTACTTCCGATTGGGAATTCATCGAACAATTTTGATCAGCCAATCTAGATATGTACAATATTTAACTACTTTTTTAGTTTCGAATTTGAAGAAGTGAAATGCCATTAGGGCATTCTTCACCTTTTCCTCATCAAATCAAACCTTCACTTTCTTTTGAAAGTAGCGGATTATACTTGTAGACACTGAGTCCCGAGAAGACTTTTATCAGAATTACCTAATGAGAAAAATTGCTCTTGAAAAGATAGCAAATCAAGACAATGAGGTAGTTTCTATGTTAAAACCTTTTTTAGAAATATTTTAAAGTATTTTCATGCTTGATTTGGGTTTCAAGGGAAACAAAGGGTCAGATAATGAGAAATATCCTCGATCAAGGGCTTAAAAAGAAAATTTAAGTAAGTTTTCAGCTTTACACACCCGTGAAAGGACTTGCACACCCTTGCATAAGGAGAATATCATCATTGTTTGGCCAAATTATTAGCTTTTTCCATTTTTGGGTTTGTACACCCATGTATAAGGTCATATACGATCGTGTAGAATAAGAATCTTGTCTTTTTAGGTAAGTAGCCCGAAACACTTGAGTTGCACGTCCGTGAAACCTAAAAGTAGGTTAAATTTTCAGATGTAAGTCGGCAAGTGGGCTGACTTTTGGGATTGCACACCCATGCATGTGAATTTGCATGCTCATGCAAACCTCATTATCTAAGATGTTGGATGATCACTTTGAAAAAGGTTGGAAAAATTTATGTTGGAAGTATTATTGTTGTCAAAAAGGTTTTAAAAGCTTTTCAAGTTTAACAAGTCATTTTTGGTACTTAGTTCTTCACTTTTTCAAATTGATTTTAACCGTTTCAACATAAAAAGTGATCCATGAATCCAACATCCAACAGTCTAATCGAGTAAATACACTGAAAGTAATATAAAAAATCTCTTCTACTTGATTTGGTTTCTTGACAGTATAAAGTTTATACATTTGTCACTTTTAATGTTGTAAACTCTATTTGCTGATTTATATATCGCGGTTTGTTGCATATTTATTGCTATATAGTTTTATGTTGTGAAATCCTTTTCAAGGATATTTTACAGTGTGGTAGAAATTATTAGGCTATTATTTTTAAATTCCCTTTTGTTCATTTTAAAGTTAGTTTTTTTTTTAAAAAAAATTTGATTTAAAAATTATTTTTTATGTTTAGTGATCTCTTTTGCTTCCTTTTGGATTTGTTACCGATAAGCCAATACAGCCATGTATCACCTGATGCATACCCATGCATCATGTGATGCATGATCCAAAATATATTTTTTTATTTTTTTAAATAAAAGAATCGACTGTATGTCTCCCAATACGCGCCAGCACAATTCCAACATACGTGTAAATTTTTGTCTTTCTTTTTAATTTATTTCATTTTGCCTTTTTTACATTCTCTTTTATATTTTTATTGTTATTGTTATCATTATCATTGTTGTTATTGTTATTATTATTATTGAAAATAACCCTCCTGTGAGTGTAGCTAGATGAGCGCTACAGGTAAGTTTACAATTGTAACATCCTGATTTTATATTATCTGAATGATAATTAAATCGACCTGAATTATGTCTAAATTTGGCAATAAAATAAATATAAAATATTTTGGGTTGAATTATTCTTGAATTGAGGGTTTAATTGCATTAAAAAAAAGAAGTTTTAGGGCTAATTTGTAATTAGGGTAAAGTTGGAGGGATCAAATAGGAAGTTTGCCAAAACGACGTCGTTTTGGCTTTAGTTTTTCCTTCCCTTTTTCCATGAATCATTGGGTTCCTTTGTTTTCAGCCCTTTCGCCGCCCTCTCTCCCCTTCTCCTTCCTCTCCCTTCTTCTCCCCAATCCGACCATGCCAGCTGCCACCGTCCCATCCAAGCAGCTATCGATGCCATCGTTCTCTCCTCTCCTTCCCGCACGACAGCAGCTCGTTCTCCTTTGCTGTCTACTTCTCTCTCTTAGCCCTTCTTCAATTCACCCTCTCTATTTGCTACTCCTCTCTCCATAATTTTTAGGTATGTTTTTTCCCTTTAATGGTTGTTGGTGATGTGAAAAATTGTAAAAAAAGGAGAGAATTTCAGATTTAGGGATTTTAATTTTTGGGAAAATATTAGATTAATATATATATATATATATATATATATATATATATATATATATATGAGTTATTTGGAAACTAAGAAGGAATAATTAGCTAGATTATGCAATTTTAAGCACCTCAGTAATTTTGGCTAAGACATTTAAGTCAAATTCATGAATTTGTGTAGAGAAAGAAATTGAAGGAAGCAGTAAAGGAAAAGGAAGTGAAGAAAAATAATGAATTGGAGTCCTTAAAGCTGAAAATTTAAGGAATTGTTGACAAAAATAGGCAAGTATACAAGCAAATTTATTTTCTTATTTTTTTTGCATTATGTTAGTTATAAAATTGGAATAAAAATTATGTAATTGCAGAAATTAACGTTAAAGATGATTAATTAGAGGTTAATATTAGTTTTTAGATTAAATAAGAATTTTGTTTGTGTTTAGTTGTAAATTTAAGAACCAATAGGTATGCTTTATAGTTAAAATAAATTGAGTAAGACCTTAAAATAGCCAATATAATTAAAGAAAATTTTAATTGAATTGTAATTGATGACGTAAAGCTATTTAATCTTTTAATTTTTGAAGTAACAGTAAAATCTTTGTTTAAGCATGCCATTGGAAATGGAGAAAGGCTGAGTTAAGGGTTGATATGATTAATTAGCGATAAATGAAGTATACTCAATGCGAAAATTGAATGTGAATGTAATTAAGCATCGAATAAGTACATTTTAAAGGATAATATCAATTAAATTAATGAGAATGTGAAATTTTATTTTATTTACTCTTAGTAAAATTAAACAGAAACTAAAAAAATATGTTAAGATTGGCAAGCCAATTAGGGATGTTTAGCAGTACTGCGTCTTGATATGGGTAACAAATTGAATGGCTTCGTGAGCTCTTTCGATGGATTTGGTTAATTTGGATCATATGCTGAATGGCTCCGAGAGCTCTATCTATAATATATATTTTTGTATGTATATATATAAATAATAAAATAATAATAAATTTGAATGTCAATAATGAGAAATCGAGATTTAATGGGCCGTATGGTTTCGATGAACTCGGTCCTGCATTTATTCCTGTTTATCCTGCTCGTCATACGGTTTCACTAAATTTTATTGGGTGCAAAAACCAAATTTAATTATTAATACTTCATTTTAAAGTAAATTAAATTTTATCTTAAGTTGAGAATAATTAGCTAGATTTCTTTTGAATTATAACTAAAATCAAACCTTGATTTTAAATACGTCAATTGGTCATTTTTGCTATATTGAATTTCAAACATGTGTTATTTATATTTTATATGGTTGAAAAAATAGAATTGCTTGAACACCACTAAGAGATATGCTTAGCGCGTGATTTTATTTCCAAGCATAGATTGAAGAATTTTTTGACGAAAAGCTTATAGTAGATCTGCATCAAAATTTGAGCCACAATAGAGAAAAAATTTTGAGGTGGATGCATCATAGCCTTTTCATGGTTATTTTTAGCACATTTTGCCATGCATATTATATTTTGGAGATGTACTGTTATGTAAATATTTATGAACATTGGTTTTGTAAATTAAAGTGAGATTAGCCTAAAATTCATGTGTTGTATTTTTGAATTTTGTTGAAATTGATTTGAATTATCGAAGGAAGGGTAATAATTGTGTGTTGGAGTTTGAATGGAGATTGGATGATAGGATGAAACTTTAATAGAAGTGTTTGAATGAGTTTTTTAGGAGATTTTATGGAATTTTAAGGAAAACTCTGTCAAAATTTTATTAAATAAATAGTAATTTTTGAAACATAACATGGCTTTAATTAAAAGCATTTTTCAATCTTCAATAAAAAAGCCTAAACCCGAATATGACATCCAGTATTCGGATCTTCAACTGACCGAGTATAGGGTGTTACAATAATCCTCTCTCTTTATTATAAAAAAAAAGGTTTTTTCGATCATAAATGAAAAATATCACAAAAAATATTTATAGTAAAGAATTGAGATATTTCATTAATAAAATCGGACTAATGTCCAATTTCTTACCTTGGAAACTCATATGTAAAAATTAGCTTTTTAATAATGTAAAATGATTTTTATATCTAATTAAATAACACATGACATTTTTTAAATAAAACATGGACTTGCAAGTCCCTATCTTCAAACTCTTGCAATGAAACGTTTTTTCACAATCCACATGTGAGGGCCAAAATCCTCATAAAAAAGGTTATAATAAACAGTTCGATTTATGGATGTCTTTATCGCTTTATTCTATGCCATGATTTACCATTTCTTTACGTGATTGGATGTGCATTTAATTTCTATATTTGCTCTAATATTGCATGTAAGAAAAGGAATAACATAATTAATCTAAAATCCATTATGTCATATTTATCAAAAGTAAAAATAAGATTGAAATTTTGAACCATCTCTGGGTTTTTAGCCTCACGATGCCAGAACACCCTTTTTTCTAATGTTCTATTGGGTGGCGACTCCTTACAATCAGCCTTGTGTACCCAACAGATGCCTCTCAGTTATTGATCACCGGGGATGAGATAGGGATACCTTGACGTGCCATCTTATGCCTTACGAGGCTCAAAACTCTACAAGTCGAGTTAAGTATATTTGTTATTACGAAGTTATCGATCGGCTCGAATGGAGAAGCCTTAACCTAGTCAAACCCTGAAAGCAGGGTCTAATCATTAAAGGTCAAATATTTCCTCTATTGAGATTTGGGTGATGAACCTAAAAAAGAGAACAAACATGCATCTCAAAACTCCAGCTATCTTCATCCGTGGGATGTCATTGTGTAGCTTCTTTTAAGATTCATCAATCATTTCGATTGGAATTAAATGCATTGATTGGTGGGTGTTAACTTGTTATCCTCTCATCAAAGGGAGTTTTAAAGTCTTTTTTACCTTTTTTTTCTCCTTTTCTATCCGATATTTTCTACCTTTCTTGATGTTGATATGAGGGAAAAAGCTATTTTACTATCTCTCCCTACCCTCATCGTTACAGCAGTCATGTAATGTCTAAAAAAAAAAGATGTTTCATTTTTCTTTGACTTAAATCATACTGTTTCATTCTTTTTTGGACTTGACATTTCTTCTTTCAATTCAACTTTCTCATTTTTAGGCCTCAATTTTGATCGTGTCCAAGGGAAAAGGCATATGCCGATCTGGATTTTCCCTCTCGTCGTGCCCAATCGGACTAGATTTTATGTCTTCCTCTCCCTGCTTTATTTTTGCTGAAGCGAAGAGTTGGTGAGGGGATTTCTAACTAGCAACTCATTTAATATTGATGATTTTTTCCCCTCTATATGTTGTTTCCTTTCCTTGAAGCAGATGGAAGAGTGTGTTGCTTTGCATCTTCCCTTTTTTCCAGGTATCGAGATACCGATTTGGGGTGTGCATGGAAAAGAAAATATGCTCCTTTTTTTACGGCACTTACTCTTTCTTTTGGCTTTTTTGGAGATAAGGAAAGGGATATATGCTTCATCCTTTCCAATATCTTTCCTAGTATGCTAGTTCTGGAAATCTCCTGCATCTATTGTACAATATCTCAAAAGGAAGATGTTTTGTTTCCTTTCGAACCCGGCATATAATTTTTTGCTTTCTTTCAATCCCGAATTTTATTTTCACCATCTGTATTTGCCCAGGTAGTCTCGGAGACTTTCATGGAGTTTAGTCTCGGAGACTTTCATGGAGTTTTTGTATTTTGACCTTCCTTCCATGACTATGAGTCCCTATTCCTCACAACAGTGTAGAGGCCGGACACTTTTGCTCAGCCGTCGACTCTTAACGAGAGCACTAAATGTTAAATTTGAAATTTTCATAAAAGAAAGAAAGGGCCCTAGTAGAGGAAAAATGGGGAGTCGATGTGCGTTTTAGGGACTGAGGTCTATGGGACTAAAGAAAGAAGCTTGCCCAGTCGGACCAGGCATTAGCACTCCGATGCTAACGTTGACAACTGGGAGAAAGTATTTTAGAGAGAGAATATATGAAAATTAGATATATAATCTTAAAGTCAACCTGTTATTTTATAGAGTCGGAAACTTCAAACAGTATTCTTGAATAGTAAACGTACTCTAGAGCAGATATGGCCTAGCATAGAGGTGATTGTGATTTAATAGAGATGTGTGTCAGATAACCTTATCATGGCAGAAAAGAGTCACGTCCGATTGAACTATCTCATTCGCTGCTTCTTAGTCAGTCAGTTGAGAAGGCCTAGATATTTTTGAGTCTTCTTCGTGATGGACCTTTGATAACCTTTAATGGATTGAGCTTAATTTTGATTTTCGGAGCATTATCAATGTCTATAAAAAAGGAAAAGGGTTTCATTTTGAGTATTTAAAAATGATCGGTTATATGTACATGCATACATATATTTATATAAACATGTATATATGCATACACACAAACGTGTGTGTATATATATATTTAAAACGATGTATTTCACAAAATTTATTTAAAGAAATGAGTCATTTAAAATCGCATTGTAATCCGATTTATTATGTCAATTTCGAATGAATTCATTCATATTTCTATTAAATTTTTAATTTTTTAAATTGGATCATAATTTTTTTGTTTTTAATTCGGATCACTTTTTCCACAAATTAGGACAAATGCTTGAGTTGGGGCCAAAATTGATTATGGGTTATAGTTAAAAGATAAACATACACATTCCAGGCATAGAAATCAACGGGCATTAATTATTTTTTTACTTAATCAATGGGCATTAAATTTTTTCTGTTTTCTGTCATAATTGGCAAAGACAAACGTGAAGTTTGACATGAACGAGTGATTTTAATCCACAAATCTTTTTATTGCTTGCTAAATGATATAAATAGAAACGATAAATAATGACAGCATGGAAATAGCTAATGTCCTTTGATTGAAAAGGAAGACATTAAAAAATTGAAGATAATTGTGTTTGAATTGACATGGTATAGCAATGGCCCAATAGATGATAGATAGGGAATATTGATTGGAGCATGATTGGTTGTTGGCTAACCATAGACGTAATCTGCATGGCTTTTGATAGTATAATATAAATTTATATCACATTAGATAATTTAATCATAAGACTTTTCTAAAATTCAGTACAGCTTGTGCCTGTGGACCTCTTACGTGTAAGTGAAATTATAATGTTCTTGACCACGTGGACAGCTTGTTTTTTCAAAGGATCGATGGTGTCCCATGATTTTGTTTCATAGTTATACAACCGCGAAGTAGAGTGGGTTTTTTAATCAACAACAATTTGGTAATTTTTCATGGTACGGAGTTTCCACTTTTCAATTCTGATACTCATTATTATTTATAATCTCTAATTTATCTTTAAAAAAGGTTATAAAATCATTAAAAAAATATATAATATTTTTTAATATGATTTTTTTAAAAAAATTATGTTGCATTATATTATGTATTAAAAGATAGTCAAACGCTATCAAAATACGTTCTAAATATATATATATATATATATATATATATATATATATATATATATCATTTAAAAGATTTGACCTAAATATTAAAGTGATCTAATTTAATAGAAATTAAAGTGAGCCATAATAATAATAATATTATAAGTATTGATTAAATGTATAGATACTCTTTTATAATTTTTAATTTTACGATAGGCTAAATTAAAAATAAAGAAAAGTATTTTTTCATATAAAAGTATTATGGTCTTCAAATTATAGGTTAAGACAGTTGTCTTTTCTATTCCCATTGTCAAAAGATAGTTTTTTTTCTTATCTATCAATTTAGAAGATCATTTATCAAAAAATTTTGGTATTTCAATTAAAATCATGAATTCGGGTACGTTTTCGCTATATATTTTGTTTTTTTGATGATTTAAAATGTTCTTAAATCTGAATCAATTCTGGTATTAGGATTCTCCAGATTCATGATATATTAACTGGCACTAGCAGAATTAGGTATTGTTTTAACTCTAATGTAAATATATTTTATCCAATTTCATTCATAATGTCCCAAAAAGTAATTTTATAATATATTTTTGGAACGCCGTTGATAATATATCTAAAGTAATTAGATTCCCTGAGCCCGGTCCGTAGCAGGTAGGATTAGGAGCGTCCCACGTTAGACATGTGCCTACTAAAACACTGCCAAATAAATGAAGGGAAATCCAAGTATACCATCCTTTGAAAATTATAATGCGTCAAAATCAGGTATTATCTTTTAATCAACTTGTCCTTTAATGAAATCTTGAACTATTTTCTGTATCTCCAATTCTCACAAGTCATCATTTGCAGGCAGTTCGCTACGCTTTGAGTATTATATTTTTGGTCCAAAATCAGATGAATTAGTCGTCATAATGGTGGGGTCATGTCTATTAGGACATTTATTTATTTTTTCCAATTTCAACTGCCCAGAAACATCAATTTTACTCGAACACGTCTACGCTTCTGAAAGAGTGTGTAGTATTTCACCAGCTTGCTACTTTTACATGTCTCTGGCATGGACAAAAAACAGGCCACAAAAATTTGTGTTGGCCAAATGCGCGCGTAAAGTCAGGGTCAAACGGGGAAAGCTTGTTCGTCAAATTGAATTTACGGAAAACAAAAACCCGACAAGCCCAGATATCGAGGCAGCTTAATTGGGCCCTAGATCATTATTACACAAAAACCTGGGCCATAGGCCCATTAATTTCATCAACTCCTCCCATTTTATCAAATAAATCGTCTACCAGACACGCAAAACACACCCAAGTGTTTGGATCTATAATCACTCGGTCACAATAGGTGCCAAAAATGTGAGAAATTAATTTGAATTATTGATCCAATTAAATAGATATAAATTATATGATTTATTTTATTTCTAGTGAAGTGATTATAGATATAAATTATTACTCCCATAAGAAAAGCTAAATCAAGATGTAAATATTAAAATTATTTAAAAAACTATGTTGAATAACGAACAATTTCATTAAAATATTTGTCGATTTTAGTGATTTGGGCGGTGCCCAAAAACAGATATTCAGAAGGCATTAGGGTGGTCGTACTGAGTACATAAAATAAGTGGAGGAAAGCATCCAAATGAGATTCAAATTGATGAGCTGCTGACGTCAATTCTGATCAACGGACCCATGAAAATAGAATCTCAAAAACTCTGAATAAAGCCCAAGGACATGACCATAAATATTGATTTTTATTTATTTATTTATTTATTTATTTATTTTTAAAATCAAATAATAATAATAAAAAAAAGATGTGATTGTGGGGAAACAATTGACAGAAAATTGGTGGACGGAAACAAGAGAACCCAAAATAATTATAATATCTGCCTAAAAAAGCAGTCCAAAAAGTAGAAAGAAATTGAGTCCACTTTGGCATCAAAGAACTAATGTCCAAACCCTTGATGATGGTGCTTCTTCTACGCGGTTGTACCATCCTTTGCTGATGCAATCACTTTTATTTTTCTTTTTCCTTTTATTTTTATTTATTCATAACCACCTAATGTAGGAACTAGGAACTATTCAATGAATCGGATAATATTATTAAAATCGGATTAGATAAAGAACCGACAAAATTGAAGGTTCATGATTTGACTGGTTCAATCGAATTTTTTTTTATTTTTAAAATAGTATAAATTATTATAATTTTATAAATACTATTATATAAAAATTAAAAAATATCCATCAAATATTAATATATATCACAAATATCCTAATAATAAGTTATAAAATATAATTTTAATTTTATTATTATAAGTAATTAATTATGAATTTTTGAATATTATATATTAGAAACATAAAAATACAATCATATTATGAAAAAAATTTCATTTTTAGATAGAGTACTAATGAAGCAAACACATAAAATATTAATCTTGCACATATAAGTATAATTATATTTAATTATAATAAATTCAAATAGATAATAAGTATATTAAATTATTAAGTGACATCTTTAAAATTTAAAATGCTAATTTTTTCAAAGAAATAAATTATGAAAATTTCATATATATATGTATATAATTAAAATAAAACAAATAGATAATAAATATATTAAATTATTAAGTGATATCTTAAATTTTAAAATACTAATTTTTTCAAATAAATAAATAATAAAAATTTAATATATATATATACACACATATATTTTATTACAATAAATCAAATATATAATAAGTATATTAAATTATTAAGTGGCATATTTAGAATTTAAAATATTAATTTTCTCAAATAAATAAATAATAAGGGTGAAAAAATATAATTTTTTGCAATTTCAGCCAAAAATCCGGTTTTGTTCTGTTTTCCGGTTCAATCCAGTTTTTTCCGGTCCAATCCGATTTTTTATCAATCCGGTTTTGTACAGTCGAACCAACCAGTTAGCCTACCGGTTTGCAGTTAAACCGGTTCAACCGGTCGGTCTGGTCCGGTTTTAATAACTATGGGGGATATATATATATATATGGATGACCGGAATTCACTATAATTTTATTGGATATAAAATAACAGTTGTTTTATTTTACTAATACAAGTGAAAATTTTGTTAATGCATGGTTATAATAGGGATAGCTATATTACCAGTGTTGAACTTATTTTTTCTTTTAATTGCACATTATTTGTTGATGCTAAAATTCATTGATTTGGATATATTAAGGAGACGAGACTTCATTGGTTTTGCTAAAGACCTGTCAAAGACAACTGAGGCGTGATAGTTTATAATGATAAAAAGGAAGAAAATAATGATATACAAGTTTTAAAGATAGAAATTTTACATAACTGATCTTAGAAGAAATAGAGATAGAGATTATTATAGATAAAATTTGATGTGAACCAGATATTAAGCAATAGTTGAGAAGTTAGGTATAGATCCATTAGCATTAAACAAAACTATAACACCGAAGGCATGCAATAAAACTTTAGATTTTCCTAATTCATGAGGATTAATTAATTCTTTCTATTGATTTCTTAAATGGGAGACATATCTAGCTCACTTGGTCCATTATAAGCAATTGCACATTGACAAACTCTTAAGAACAACTAATTAATTATTTATAACAATATTCTTCAAAAATGCCCAATCTAGATAGATGTTGTTATGTGGATATTGTGCACCATGTGTTGCCCCACTAACTAAAAACATTACATTAATCTCTTCCCAAATTTTAGAGATTAAAATAATTCCTGGATTCCAGATTCCACTATCTTTCATCATTATTAGTGCGTAATGAAATCTTAATATAATTAAATCCCATTGATTAACTATTCCTGGGGTCTTTTTCATTATAATTAATTAGACCCTTATTAATTATAAAAGCAATCAATCAATAATTCACAGGACACAGTGGTCACGATATTCCTTCATCTTCTCAGCAGTTGAGACTTTGAAAGCAATCATATATAGAAAGTAGATCATGACTCGGCCACTTCTTAATTATATGGCTATCTTGTTACTAATTACTAATATTTAATAACTAATTTTATATATTATACTAATATATCACGTCCCGGCAGGGCAGTGAGTGAGAGTGCAATCTTCTATCACGTCCCGTCCCATCCTATGAGCACTCCTAATATATAGTTACAATTTTTTCTTTTATGAAATTGAAATATTTTAATAGTATTTTAAATATTGTAAAAAAAAAAAAGAAAAAAATTTATCTCTTACAATGAATGAAAAATTCTATTTGCTTGGATATCCAAAAAGTTTGACTCGAGAATCATTTTTTGACACAAATATTTTTTTTACAATTATTTTTGACACAAATACACAAGTGATAAAATTACATAAGAAGTCACCAAAAGAATAAAATTATATTCTCTGTTCTTTTTAGAATAAAATGATTTTCACTTCGTTGGTTGCATGAAAACTCTAATTTTTTTCTATAAATATTAAAATATTGTTATTGTACCATGCAATATATATATATATATATATATATATATATATATATATATATATATATATATATATATATATATATATATATGATTCATTTCCTCTAAATTATGTGGTTGATTTCGTCTACTTTTCATTGATTAGAAATATTGATAATGCAGGGAATTCTTAATTAAATTAACCTGTTGCCGCTAGGGTGCGCATGGCTTATATTTTAAATTCAATCCATTAATATTGTTTTTAAAATTAAAATTCAAGTTTAGTACATTAATAATTTGTTAACTCCAATTAATTGTTAAATGCGGTCGGTTAATTGTAAAAAAATTAAATATATACAATTCTAATTATCCTAAACTTTATATGAAAAATTCAATTCATTAATAAAATTAAAATATAATTTTTTAAAATTTTAAATATAAAATACAACTTATTCAAATTTAATAAATTCTAATTATCCTAAACTTTATATGAAAAATTCAGTTCATTAGTAAAATTAAAATATAATTTTTTAAATTTTAAAATATAAAATACAAATTATTCAAATTTAATAGGAAAAAGAGGCAAACTTGCCACTCAAAATTTTGAAATTGCTCAAATATGCCTTTCAAGTATTATTTTTTTCTTAAAAAATGCGATTATAATTATAGAATTGGTCCAATTTTGCCACTATAATCCACGTCAGCAGATAAAAATATGAATTAACAACAAACTAATTGACACATCGGCAAAAAAAAAAAAAAAGAACAAGTGGTATTGAAAATTCAAATTAAAACAATCCGAATTAAAATCTTGAACCCAAGTTGAACCAAAGCCAAATTAAAACAAATTAACCAACCTCACTCTAATCTACCACTTATTTCTTTTCTCTCTAATCCATTCTCACGGTCAAGCTGGGTATGAACAAGGAGGTAAAGATAGAAATGTTTAGAAATTGAGCTATCACTATGTGTTTGTCCAAATTGGGTTTCGTTCACTTTTAATTTATCAAATTCTATTGGTCGGCAAAATGTTTTAATGAGAAAAGTTTTTCTGCAATTGGAAATTATTTGAAACAGTTCTCTTTTCCTCAAAATTTCCCAATTCCAACCCAAAGAGTGAAGGAATTTGAAGTCTCCATGGCTGGCCCCAATTTCTGTTGTTGTTGTTGTTGTTTTTTTTTTTTTTTTTAATTTCAGCTAATGTTATAATGTTGAATAAAACTAGAAATTAGACCCAAATAAAACTCTTACAATGGTGCAAAACCATAGAAAAACCTTAAACCACGGTGAGAATGTGCCAGAGAGAGAAGGAATAAGTGGTAGATTACAATAGATTTGATTAATTTGTTTTAATTTGAATTTAAGATTTTAATTGAGATTGATTTAATTTGGATCTGATTAATTTCAATGCTATGTGTCTATTTTTTGCTGATGTGTCAATTAGTTTATTGCCAATTCATATTTTTATCTGCCGCGTGGACTATAGTGGCAAAATTTTGGATCCATTCTATAATTATAATGGCATTTTTTTTAAGAAAAAAAAAATACCTGAGTGGCATATTTGAATCATTTCAAAAATTTGAATGGCAAATTTGCTCATTTTCTTAATTTAATATCAATATAATAAAATAAAATTATATTAATGCTAATTTATCAATCATATATATTGGCAATTGGATGATTTTAATAATACAAAACGACATTACAAGAATATGTGAAAAAAAACTCATATATATATATGCATGCTGTATGTAAATTTACATATAAATTCAGTTAATAATTAATCAATAAATTAATCAAATATTTAAATTTATATCTATCAACCATAATTTTTAAAAATTAAATTACACATTTATGTACAATAGATTGATTATCTGTTAAAATCGAATTAGACTTAGTTTTTTTAAAATTAGTTTAGTGGTTTTTCAGATTGTTTATCCAACCCCCACCTAGCTTGTGCTCACTGCACACTTTGTACGTAATACTAAAAATAAATTGATTTCCCGCGTAAAATTAAGAAATGGCAGCAATAGTTACCTCGCAGAGTGGTACTCTAGTTTAGTTTTTTTTAATAATTTTCTTTTTTAAAAGCCTAAAAACGATACAAAGTTACTTTATTTATCATTGAAAACGACATCCATCACAAACATTTATTTTTTGAACTTGGGACATCCGTCTCAAAGTTAGTGGAAGTATTAGTTTATTACATGTAAATCTTCCAATTATCTTGAGCATGGAGCATATAAGAGTTAATTATATTTGTGATCATTAAATTTTAAACTTCATAAATAAATAATTTATAATATAAAAATTATTAAAATTTTATTTTATTTTTATTGAAGTAAAGTAAAAATAACATAAAAAATAATTTTCAAATAATTTTCACTTTAATTGAAATATATAAAATTAATTATCAAATTATTTTTACTATAATTAAAATTAAATAAAATTTTAATAATTTTTGTATTATAAATTATTTTATTGTGATAATTTGATTATTACTTTCAAAATGTAATGATAACAAACGTAATTAACCCATATATATATCAAACGTAATTAACCCATATATATATATATATATATATATATATATATATATATATATAAGAATATATATATATATATATATAAGAATATATATATATATATATATATATATATATATTCTTTTTAAGGATACATGTAAATATTGTATATTTGCAATAAGAACAATATAGATGTCAAAATTTTGAAGTGCCAATAAATTCCCATCAAATAAATTTACGTAGCACGAGAGCTTATTTTTCAATTTTTTTCATACATAAAAAAATAAAAATAATAAATAAATACTATTTAAACAGAAAAAATCGATCCCTAAGAAATGAAATTAAATGAGGATGGACAATAAGAGTCATTTTTTTCATTAATTAGAGCTCCCAAAATTGAGTGTGAATATATATATATATATATATATATATATATATATATATATATATATATATATATATATATAGCCAATAAGTTTATCGGAAAAAAAAAAAAAAACAAATTTTGATGGGTAATGGGGATGCTCGAAAAGATAATATCCACTCGGGCATAAGAGCTATACCTCACACACCGACATAGGAGAAACAAGATTCCACAGAGGCGTTGAGTTCTGTTTTGAAATTGCAAAACCCAAAAAATAAAAAAAATAAAATAAAAGAAAAGAAGCAGAAGAAGAAAAATGTAAAAAGAATTCTCCTGCAATAGTAGCCTGTAGTGTCACCTACTCATCTCTTTTTTTGTAATGTTAAAAAACAAATTTTTTTTACTATTCCTTCCCTTTTCTTCGGCTGTCTCAAATCAATGCCCTCTATTATTTTTCCATTTCCTATCTTTCTATCATATCTACAATTTATTGGGAACATCACAAATATAAATTTTATAATTTCTTAAAATAATAATAATAATAATAATAATAATAATAATAATAATAATAATTAACTATATACATATACAAATGCATATACGTACATGTTACATGCATTAATGTATGTACACTCACCTACATGCGTACATGTATATGTTATATGCATTTAGGTTTATGTACATATATACATACATGTTTGTACATATATACATGTATGTAATACATATCTACAGACATGTATGTATGTATTAACAACCAAAACGACATCATTTATAAAATTTGACGAGTTTAGTTTTGCAGCAAGCATAAAAGAAAAATTGAATCCTTTCAAAAAAAAAAAAAAAGAAAAATTGAATAATTTATGACGGTATAAATTTTTTATATATCAACAAAATGACATAATAAAAGTAAAATTAGAACTAACTTATTTTAATATAAAATTTTAAAAAAATTCATTTTCGAATTGATCCATTCGGGTTACTATTCGAATCAAATTTTACCTTTAATTTTTTTTAAATTGGATCACCTTTAATTTTTAAGTCCGATCATAATTTTTTTATAGGTTTAGATTAATTTTTTTAACGGGTTCAAATCAAGTTTCAAGTCACCTAAAAAATTAACATGTTTATGAAATTATTTATGCTTCTTAATCTTTTATCATCATATATCAATATCCTTTGACAAAAGAAAATTTGAATTTGCAGATTTTATATATACTACTTTCCTTAATTTCTTTCTTTTTTTATATGAATTTTTATTTTTAGAAAAAAGACTTAAATAAGTTACAGACAAAACATATTTAATATATCATACGTAATACATGTTTGTAGATATGGATTATTATATTAAAAATAATATTTTTGTATTTTTATCTTACGGTTTATATTTAATATATTTGACATTCTAAATCATTTTCCTAAATTAAAGGGATTAACAATGACATTAGACTATACGAGTAAAATAATGTAAAATTTGAAAACTTTCTTATTTAAACTCCATTTCATATAGGATAAATTTAATATATAAAGTCAATAATAAATTGACACGTAACAAACAAAAATTAAAATGCAAATATAAAACTTTATGCAAAATATATTTTATCATTCTTATAGCCTATAATTCTTATCAAGTTTATAAAATTATTCGTAAATCAAATCAACAACAAATAGTCACATAAGATAAAGTAAGTTAAAATAAATTATATAAAAGCTACTGATCACTTGTTCATGCACAATTCCATGGATCGACTTAGAGAAGAAAATTTTATATAGTGAATAGAAGTAAGAAATTTTAATAATAAATTACGTTTTTTTTTTAATTACATATTTGAAAGGTGGGATGGATAGATCGAAATTGAATAATAATAATCAATTGAAAAAGTTAGATGGATGGTTGATTCTTAGTAAATTAAGTTAACTAGAAGATAATTAGATATTTAAGTGATGATATTGATTGTTGAATAGAGAGTAATCTTAATTTTATCAAAAAGCCTGGAAATATATGGATCTAGAATTGGAGGAAAAGAAAACAACAAAAGAAGAGAGAGGCAAGCACACCTTCTCTTTAAACCACTAATGGGTAAAGCTCAGTCAGTCTTTTCAGGGAGCCCAAAGGACCCACCTCCCCATACGGCTGCACCTCCTCTCACCGGCAACGCGTGCATCCATGTCACTCTCTTATGAGGTCCTTCACTTTCTCAATATTCTATTCATTTAATTTAATTCTTTTTTTTTCTTATTTCTTAGATTTTTTAATGTTAGAAAGTTAGATACAGAGATCTAAGTTTTGCTCATATAAGCCCTACATGCATGTGAATGTGATCATAATTTCTTGATAAGCACGAGCAGACATGGATTTATTTTATTTTTATTTTTCAGTATTATTTGGTCTCTTTATATAATTAATAATCAGATCCAATTTTATGGTCGAAACATAAGAGTGACAAATACTTCCAGCTCACTGTTTAACAAAACAAAAAAGAGATCTAGCTAAAATGTAAGTATATATATATATATATATATATATATATATATATATATATATATATTGTAAAATGGAACACGAAAAAAGTTGTTTTCTTATATTAGATTGCTGAAATATATACAACAGCTTTGCTGCCAATTATTTCTCCTAAAATTAAGTAAATGAGACTAATTTACAGCTTATCAAAATCCCTGTAATTGAGAAGATTTGTTACAAATAATTATGAAAACAAAAGATCCTGCAATATATATATATATATCATCCATTATTGGCTTGTACTCATATTATATACATATAGATTATACACATATATAAGCAAGTACATTTAATGTGTACCATAATTTCTTGGATTTTTTTTTTCATATTTAATAATTTGAACGCTTTGATATGATACTTCTCAAACGATTTGATTTCTTGATACCTGCCATTCACATGGGCTTACTAACACCTATAATCATTGTGATCGATTGATGGGGTCTTCTTTTGGGGTTATTGGAAGTCCACCAATCCTCCGGGGATGATCACGGAACGGGAACAAAAAATGGCTTTTCACTTACTGTCCTATGTGGGGGTAGGATCGTCCTCGAAAGTATTTCGAAAAAAAAATTTTCTCTGTCTCGTCCCCAAGAGGATACTCGTCTCTGCATAAAAAATATATTTTTTAAATATATAATTATAACTAAAATATAATATTTAATAATTAATTGTAATTGAAATATAATATTTAATAATTAAAAAATTATAAATTCAATTACAAATCAAATTAATATAAATTTTAATAATTGACCAAACTCAAATTAAATATAATTTAAAAATAATTATATAAATATAATTAAATTTAATTACTAAATTTCGGGGGCGGTGACCACAATCCCTTTTTACATCCCAAATTTTAAGTTAGGAAATATTTTTTTCCTGTCTCCTCCTTCGAGAAAAAATTTTCGGGGATTTTCTGTCCTGTTCGGGACTGTTTCCCACTGGGGACGGGAATTCCTTGCCCTATAATCATCCCTAAACCCCCCATATGTACCCATCCTATATTCATTTTTACTCATTATATTCTATACTGATAAAAATATAATAGATATATCACCTTATATTAATTTACACACTATATACACTAATAAAATATACTATATATGATATTTAGAAATATATATGTTATATTTTATCACTTGTATATAATTTACACAGGTAATTAAAACTTCATTATCCTCAAGGTAATTATATATTTGTAGAGATAATTGCCTAATTGGTATTTAGTCAAATGAGATTAAACTCACAAACTTTGAATTTTTAAAATAGCTTCAAATTAATAATGTTAAATTTTTGAAAAATCTCTGATACATTTCATTAAGAGGGTATACCAATATATTGCAAGTTGATGTACGGTGGCGATGTATTTGTCGGCGGGCCAGGAGATGCCACCTTAATCTCTCTCATTATAATTAAGAATATATTTAAGATAATAATAAAAATAATATGTTACCAAAAAAGAAAAAAAATAAAGGAGAAAGAATTAGAGATATATATATATATATTGAAAACCGAGACAACTGTTATTGCTGATATATAGAATTCTTGGTTGCATGTGATTCATCTTAATAAATAACAGGCTAAGCTGTTTTCTTTTATGATTGTCTGGAGCAATGCAAGTACCTTCTTGTGATCCTCAACAATTATATATATACATATATATATGTATATGTATATATTAAAATAAATAAATAAATAAATAATATTTTATATAGGTTGCTCAGCTGGACCTGTCTGGGGCATCTATTTCACAAAACTTAAATTCAATTGGCTAAGGGACTGGGATTTGTTTGGCATGCCTCAAACCCCAAATGCAACAAGAGCACTTTGGTTTCTGTGTTTTGTGTGTGAGAGAGAAAGAAAGAATCTTAAATTCTTCTCTTAGTTTGATTTATTTAATTTTCTTCTTCTGCAGTATATACTGATGGAGAATGTGAAGGCAACGTCTCCTTTTAACAAACAAAGCTTAACAGTATCTGGCTTTTAGCTTCTAAGAGCTTAATTTCTTTGGTGCAATTACAAAGAAACCGTTGCCTTTTCTCTTCATATTAATTCTTTCTTTCTCCTCAGCTTCTTCAACTCATAACTCTCTTAAAGGTCAGAAGAACATCCATCTTTTTAACTTTTCTTCTATACCTTTTTTCTTTAATTCTATGAATTCTATATATGGCAGGGAATAATATCGGAAAGGGATTATTATAGAAAGTTGTTCATTTTCTTTATTATCCATTTCTTGATCATGGGCATTTATGCTTCTTCAACTTTTCATATCCAATTCTTTAGTTTTACTTTCTTTTCTGCATTTTGTTTTTCTAAACTAAGGTAGTTATTTATATCTTTGATCTTGATCTGCACTCAGATGATAAATTCATTCATCTTACAATATAATTTATTATGCATAGTTATTATCATCTCATGAATCAAAAATTAGCAATCATGAAATACGTACAATAACTATTTTCTGTTCGTTTTATTTTTCCAAGTCAATGTCTGGTTTGCGATCTATGATTTCTTCAGCTACAGGACACTGTGCACATAATACAAATTGTTGACGAATCCATAAAATTGCAATGGTAAGACTAAGATGATATAAATTAAATTGAACATGAAATAATATTATTATTTGCGGAAGTATTTATTAGTGGATATTTTTCTGAATGATATATCCTATGATTGTGGTCCATAAGAATTAGAGAATATAAAATAATCAAACAAGCTGCTAGAAGACAAAATATACAGAAACTAGTTTATGATTAAAGTGCATTCATATTTAGGTGATTGACATTAATGCAGATCTTTATTTCTCTCCTTTCTTGGCAGATATAAAAGATTGATTACTCAGAAGAAGATTACATCACCGAACTGGAAATGTGATTCAGATGCATTTCTGTGCATAGAATTCTTTACAACCAATATATATATACACGCACATACTCACGCATACAAACCTTGATGGAGAAACTGCTTAAGCCCTATGACAAGGAGTGCATGAGAATGGCCATCTTGAAACATGAAGAAACATTCAAAGAGCAGGTACTTTCATTTCTTCTCCTCTTTATTTATGTTCCTTTGATTCTGGCTAGTGTTTAAACCCGAGATTTTACAGTTTTCGTTATACTAATTTTCGATTTGTAATGGATAATTTTTTTTTTCGCAGGTAAATGAACTTCATCGATTGTATCGAATTCAGAAGCTACTAATGAGGAATATTGGTAGCAAAAGGACTAATCCACAACAAAGTCAAGAGATATGGAATTCGAGGAATAATATCAAATTTACACAAAAGTCAACAATTCAACTGGATTTGGAAAGGCCGGCAGAAGATTATGCAGCAGAATCAAGTGGAGATGGGGGCATAGAGCTTATAGAAGAGAGTGAGATTGAGCTGACTTTGGGTACTTCAAATTATAGCCAAAGGAGGACTTGCGGAAAGAAACCTGACCCACCATTAACATCAGAGTCTGGACCAAGCTTCTCTTCGTCTTCCACCGAATCAAGTCATATAAACAGGATTAGTTCTTTCAGCCATCAGATATTGAATTCAAAAACAGAAGAATCTGGAGGCCTCCTTCAGTTTCCTGACATGAGTTTGGGTTACCAAAATCAAAGTAAAACTAGTGCCGATGTTGATGAAAAATTAAGACAGGAGAGATTAAAGCAGCCTCCTTGGCTTTTCCAAGTTTTGAGTCTGAATATGACTTCGTAAAAACAAAACAAAACAAAACAAAAGAATTAATATCTTCTTAATTAGTCGATATGATAAGATTTTAGACTGATTCCTATTGGCTCATTACTCTGTAATTCAATCTTGTTTGGATTTTTCTGTTCAGACTTTAGCTCTAATGGGTGTCACTGTGTAAAGATGACCTGTTTTTCTTGGCTTGAAAAGGTTTAAGATTTGGAGATGGGCTGTTTTTAAGATTCTTACATCATCTTCATAATCTAAGTTGCCAAACTTGTGTAAACAAGACAGAATTGTCTATACCTATCAAAGGATAATATCTAGCAATATTTCATTAGACCCCTCCAAGTACAACTATATATATCTTTATTAATCACTCTATTTTATTTTACATTGTTCCTTTTATATCTTCGATCAATTTTTTTTATTACATTTAATAGATATTGATTGCACTAGTGTTTCTACTAAGAGAAATTATATCGGTAAACGTCATTTTTTATATTATTTCCTACTTTTTTTTTCCTATTTTAAGGTCTTGGCAGACCATTGCCCAATTTATATTAAGCCAAGCTAGCTAAAGAACCCTAACAGAGCCTTGTTTCCCCATATGCTTTTAGATGACAAGTCGCTGACTCTCTTCTGGAATGCCCCAAATAATCAAACCCAATTCTTGAAAAATTACCCCACCAAGTAGAAATGGCTAGAAGAGATTATTTCAGGTTGTCTGCCACCAAAAGAACACCAGCTTCCCATATCAATAATACTATAATAGGGTCGGCCTGGTCTAGAACTGCTATTTATGCCTTAGGTAGCTTCACAGGGTGGTAGAAATAGGTACATTTTTAAACAAAAAAATGAACATTCATTTCATTATTTTCATATTTATAATTCAGAAAGAATCATCTTTTTTCTTTTGGGTTGTATAATTTTGCTCAGACATGAGCATGCACTTCTGCTAGCCTGTCCCTCAACCCATTCTTTGCTTTTTGACAAGTTCTTTTTATCCAAAAGGAATTCAATAATTTAGACAAATACCAACCATTCATAGTTATACTTCTAGGTTCTGTACATCTTAGCATCTGATCTTAGTTCAGATTATTTATCTCAAAACATTGACAGATTTGCAGGATTACTTCTCTAGGAAATGAATGTTACAAGAATATGAAAATGAAATCTCACCAAATTAGTACTTGAGATGTAGAGGCAATTGGACTAACTGTTACAGCATTGGATCCTTTTTCCTTTGAATAATTATTGTCCTTTTTGTTTGTTTCTGTTGAATCATTTTCTGGGGAATTGGACTGGATTTGATACTAAAAGGAACTGGGGCTTATGTCTTCTTTTGTTTCCTACCATATGCACTAAGAAGCCTCTGCTAATTCTTGCACAATTTCAATTTGAAGGTAAATAGCTTTTGACTCATATGCTTATTGATGTCTTATTTACAGGAATATCACACAAAAGAAAGAAAACAGACAGCTGCTGCTTGTCTTCTGAAGCCTGCCTTATAGAACAAAGCCAAAGAAAATAAAAATAAAAGAAGACAATTTGCTTTCCATACAATGCAAAGTTGAATCCATGTTCAGGATATGGAATGTCTCCGATTCTTGCTGGGTTTTGCCCGAGCTTTAGCAAAGGAATCACCCTCACCGCGTGCAAAAGGATAAAGCTTTCCAAGCTTTCTGGACACAGAATTTATAAATGATTTTCTAGGCAAAGGCGGCTTATCAGCTGAAGATGCAGTACTCATCGCTGGACTGCCTATTGCTGACCTTCCTCCAGTTTTTTCGACTTCCTTCAATCGCATTTTCATTCTCACAAGCTCTGTTTTCAGGTCTTCATTCTCTCTTTTCAGGCTAGAGATTTCATCAGAAACAGGACGTGTATCGTTGGAATATAAATTCATCTTTATAGGAATTTTAGGGGATTCTCCACCAATGGAATTGCCATTCATTACATCTCGAAGCCGCTGTTGCTCATAGTATAGAACCTGAACCACTGTCTGAACCGGAAGCCGGTCATTTTGAGCAGCATGAGCACAAGCCTCCCTGGAAAGTTTCTGACAATCCATCAAGCTGCACACTTTCTTCCTCTCCATATCACTTAAACCAGGATGAGCCTATCAGAATTATTACAACACAACAAAATCAAATGTACAACTTCTCCTTTCAGGAAATTCATGAACATGTAAAACTTGTAATTAGTAATCACAGGTTTAGAAGTGCACCTTCAGGAAGATATCTATAGCTCTATACGTCCCATCTTCAGTTATTCTAGATTGTTCTGGAATAAGTTCTGTAAGTCCAATGAATCTTGAAACGGTTAAGTTCCGGTCTGAGGCAATTTCAGCAATGTAGCTCTCCATAAGCTTTCCCACACGTTCCATATCATTTGGCGGTGGAGAAAAGAACTCATCATCAACTTGACATCCTAATCGGTTTCCTTCCACTTCGTATTCGAGATAATTTGCCAGGATTCTTTGAACTGTATCCACATCAAACAATGTATCTCCGGTGAATGAATAAGAAGGAATCAATAGATCATCCAACACAGCCTGTCCTAATTGTAAGGCCATCCTCTTCTCCAAATCAAGGCGGCAAGCAACCGTTGTTTCGAGATATATTGCAGCGCGAAGAAGCATAGATAGAAAACTAACTGATAGTACATTCTTTTCCCTTGGAAGAAGACTTACAACTTTTTCTAAAACAACTCTCTTTTCATGTTCTTGTTGCAGCTCAATTTTCTTCCTTCCCTTTCCGAACATTTCCTGCACCAAAAAACAAAATTCTACATGTAAAAACATATAATCTATGTTGAAACAAATCAAATTAAGTTTTAGGGTTGGAATCTCACCAAACCTCGTAGTGATTTCTGTGCATAAAGCATTAGTATAGGACCAAGAGCATATTGTCTAAACCCTCTAGCCATCATTGCAACCAGAACTCTTTGAAAAAAATCAATCCTGAGAACAGTTAAATCTTCAGCCCACCAATCGACAATAGGCTTTGGTTGCGAAACCACAGAAGAAAGCACACCCTCATTGGCACCATCAGGCCTACCTGACAGAGAAAATTGGCTTTCCTTGCAGGCTATCAATGCGATTGCATCGATGCATCGACTCACCAATTTCACTCTCTCAGCCAGTGGGAGGAGGCTTTCTGATAAATGCAATACAGTAACTCCCCCAGCGAGACTCTTGAGTGCTACGTCACTCAAGTATGCTTCAGTTCTTGCCACTAAATTGCCTACTGCATAATCCTCTGTCATTTCTAGATACTCTGCCACGCATCGAAGCATGGCTATGTTTTCGGTACTTATTTCGAAATTGATTCCATAGCAGAACTTTGCAGCAAGCTCAAATGCTTCTGCCCCACCAGGGATTTCAGGTATTTCAATGTCAGTAACATCAGCATCACTAGATTCTGATACCAGTTTCTTAATGTATCCACACTTCGAAACTAATGGATACTGTCATGGAAATAGCATAGACCAACAAATAGCTCTCAAGTCAACCAATCATCAAAATTATATCTAAAGTAAATGTAATTTCTAGACTTTGAACTAATAAATAAATATAATTGGATTCCAATTCTTGAAACTGAGAAATAGAGAGATTGAATCAAACCTTATGCAATGAAAAGGATGTTCCTCCAGCATGAACCGTGACATCGCTGGGGATTTCCTGGGAGAAAATCCTGTAAAAGTGCAAAATTATTAGAGAAGCATAATAATCATTTATGAAGAAAAAAAATGATTAAAAGAAAAGAACAAAGAAACCAAACCATTCACTAGTTCTCTTCATGGCACTGGACAGAAGCTCTTTCTTGTTCAAGGACATGCTAAGAGTTTGCTCCTGATGAAGCTCCACCATGGCAGAGATGGAAGGATCTTTATAAAGATCATGTCTCCATCAGCTAATGATCAAACAGAGGGAGAATTAAATTCAGATGGAGTTAGTCCACAAGCAGCCAGGTCCCAATATGGATGTCTAGCTTGCGTACTTTTTTGTTTTCTTATGAATCTTTTTCAAAATCTGAGCAAGAAACTAACACTGAAGCAACTAATGATAGTAGGAGGGAAAGAAGCTAAGGCTTTGATTCCCTTAGCATGGAATTGTTTAAATCGTATCCATTTTCAACCTCACAAAATGAATAGTAAGCTACCCATGTTAGATTAGAGCTGCATAGATGGCATTTTTGGTAATTATGTGCAGAAAGAAGGGGTGACTTTTAACTTCAACCTTTTCTTCAATTTAATCCTTCAATTTTTATCGTATTCTATGGATTTTCTAAATATTTATTATACCATACATTGCATTCAACTAGAAAAATTGAATAAAATGATAATACTATCCTAGGGGTTGATCATACAATAAACTGCTGTATAACACAGTGAGTTAACACTATATCCCAACATATTTTTGTGTATATTGAAATTTTATTGAGATTCAAGGTATACTAAAATGAATGTTTAACGATAAAAAAAAAACCAAAAAATGAGAAATTAAATAAAAAAAATTCAAAATTGATTTTTGGCAATAGACAAATAGGAGGATGCGGATTAAGGTATGTGGTGTGTGCTTGAAGAATTAGGCGAAGAATGGATGAGATGGTTGCATGTTCATTGGCGGCTAAAGGTAGGAGTTTTCCATGTGAAATTTATTCCCATCCACAAATGTCCCCTTCTTTATTTTTCTTTTCGAGATGGACGAGAAGAATAGTAATTTAATGCGTGTATATGTATTTGAATTTGCCTTTAATGCCTATTCATTTAATCGAACGGTCTAAATTTACATGCATTATATATATGTATTTAAAAAAAAAGAGTAAATATATACATTTGCAAATATATATACATGCACGATTTTACTCGTTGATTAAAGAACATATTAATCTAATGTATATATAAATATAAAGCAAAATCGTTATTCAAGTGCTCAATACACTCATCAGTAACATGTTCAGGTACATGCAATGCATAAATGAATGCTATGATTAAATTTCATTAATTAATAACTTATAAAATGTACAAACGGAATTACAGAAATTAGATTTTTGTATTTTTGAGGTCCTATTGCGTTGTAAGCCCTAAGCAGAGGTATTTACGTCTTTAAGCAAATCTTGCTGCTTTTTGTTAATTAAGTAGCCTAGCACATAACAGGGGAAAAACGAAAAAGCTCACGTGTGCACGTGATAGAGAGAGAGAGAGAGAGAGGTGGGCAACGGAGTTCAGGATTGCCATTTAGCTTAATATCCTTTGGCTTTTGAGCAGTGTTTTTTCAAGAGGAAAAAGAGGCCCCATGGGATTTTAATTACTTACCTACATCCAATTAATAATCCAACTAATTTACCGAACAAAAATATATAATTTTCGCAAGTAATTCATGTTAATTGTTTTTATTTACAGATGCATTATTCGCTATGGTCTGGACACAAATTTCCTTATTAAATATGGGAGAATTTACAATAATGTTGAGCCAATTATTAGATAAATTTAGTCTCAAAGCCAAACAAATAAATGAGATTTCTTAAATACTTATATTTATTTTTATAAATATCATACATATTAAAAAAGGAATGAAATAAAATAATTCTTTTCTCTCTTAATCAAATATTTCGAGTTTAAAAATTTAGATATGAATAATTTTTAAATATTTAATAGATAGTATTTTATCTATTTTTATAAATATATATACGTGCAAATTCATGCGTTGATCAAGTTGGTGATTAAAAAAAAATATGGCCTGTTTTTCAACTTATATGGTCCTATTCCTAATGTTGATGTTTCCTGAGATAGAAAATCATCAGTCCATCTCAGATCGCCAATGTGATTTTACATCTCAGAGCGTCTTTGGGTCCAATATATTCAAATATTGTAGAAAATAAATTAACCTAACGTGGCCCCATAATTGGTGTGATCCAATTCCACCTACTTAAGTTCGATGTTTGTGGCCATTGTCTGACTGTACCACCCAACCCTAATTTGATTTATATCTTCGTTCCACCAAACTGGTTATCAGTAAACTAAAACTTATCAGTTAAATAAGTTGTTTTTTATGAGAGATGGAGATGTACAATGACTAAACTACGACTCTAAATTTTACCAAAAAAGAGTGTTTAATGTAATGCATCGACAATTTAGGTCACAAACATCAGTTATGGACCAGGGTTGACAAAAAGAGCTCTCGTCTTTGTAGTAACTGAACAAGAATTGAAACTACAGAAATTAAATGAGATTATTTAGTAGTTGGTTCTGTTCTCTCTCTACATATATTATCAAGATCATCATGTAGTTAGCGACAGAAGTGAAATTTTCTAGTTTTGAGAGGACAAGAAAGGAGAATTAGTATTTGAAAAAACATAAGAGTGACAGCTTTTTAATTAGCAAGGAAACGGCCCTAAGCTAAAAGTAGAATTGATATAATTATGCATGTGAAAAGGAACATGAACGGTAAAACGACATCGTAAGACTATGCACAAGAAACCATTGTATTATTTTGTTTCTATGAATGGGTAGATGTGATATGTGTGTGACATTTATATAGTATAAGGTCCACAACCAAAGCAATAATTTTTGTTTGCTTAGTTGTTATCCATATACAAAGGCCTCTCCTAGAGTCTAAAAAGAGGAACAAGGCACCTTTGATTTTCCATAAATTTCATTTTCATTACTGCTACAAGGACTTGTCATCTCAGGGCAGAATATGTCTCCAATTTTATTGTATACTTCCACATAAAATAAAGCAATCTAGCATATATAGCCTCATAATGTAAGTCCTTTGCTAGGCAATCAGATAGATTATTTGTTCCCTTTTAACTTATATGGGCAAATCGAACAATTTGTCCACTGAGATTTTTTACAACCGTTAATTGTCCCGAATTCTTTTTTTATTTTATTTTTAACGTGGTATCCTAAATAGATCCATACTGACGAAAAATATTTTTAAATCATGTCATATTCAGACTAATCCTAAATTCAAATTTTAGCTTAATTAGTACGTTTTCTCAATTAAAAAAATTTAAATTGTTATGAAAAAATCTAATTTGCAGTTTTTTTAATAATTCATTCGGTATCCAACTTGTATTAGCCAAATTATTTCTCAAATGAAAAGGGGACTGCATGTTGAAATCTGTATATACAAGAGTTAGTGTTTAAGTGATTTTTATTGTAAATTAAGAAAATTTACTAACTTTCAATTTAACTTACAGTTAAATAAATATCTTGATTATTAAAAGATCAGATCTTGTTTAATTATTTAGGGCTCGTTTTGCTCATCCTGTGCCTTCTTTTTAATCTCCTAAAGATCTTACTTATGTTGGCTACGCCCACATTGAGGCAGTAAAAGAGTTGCATCAGTCATTTTTCTGTTATGAGATTTTTTTCTTTCCCTTGATTTATCATAGATATATATAATCCAGAAGCCTGTTTATGAAGTAAATGTATGAACAAAAAAGTGTTTCTGTTTCAAGATGAAAACCTGTTTTAATATCCTTCTTTTTCTAATTGATAACGTCTAAATTATCATTTATAAGACCGGCCCAACAGTCATGGATCCAATCCAAGTCTGGCCTAAAGCTCATCAATGAGACAAGCCCAATAGGCCCATACCTCGCTCTCGAGAGGTCAGGTACCTTGTGGACAAGCAAGTACATAAATCAAAGCGATAGAGGCATTTGATCGGACTGATAAGATTTAGCTTTCGATAACCTACTATTATACGTCTCTATTCAATCCATCGCTTGCTCATTATTATATCACCAGACACCTATTCTAACATCTACGTAGATCTCTCAAATGGTTTCAGACTTCCTATAAATACCATGTCGCTCCACATACAAGATAGGTTAAACTCCTAATCTCTCTCTTTTTTTTTTGCTTTTTCGATCCAAGTCTCTTACTGATTTAGATTTCAAAATGCTAATGTACAATCTGACTGGATTAACCCTTTTTGCAGGATTTATCCTTATCATATCCGATCAGATTTCGCAGACACCATCATATTCTCCAATCCAATTCCCATCAAATGGCTTTTATTTATCATCAAATTTCTGGATTAAACGTTTATATTGAGGATATCTAGTTTCATAAATTGATTTATTTTTTTAATAGGCGAATAAGATGGCAACAAAACTTAGAAAATATAGCCCTAAAGTTCATAATAGAATTATGTATCATATATGGCAAAGATGAAAAAGTTATTAGAGGAAAATCTCATAATTCTGATGAGGGTGGAGATACCAACAAAAAGAGAAAGTCCAAGCAGCCAAATAATGGATGAATGTTTCCCTCAATCAAAATTTTTTTTGAGGTAATAGTCAAATATCAATAGACTTAAAAGTGTTTAAGTCAGTAAGAGTATTTTGGGAGTGTAATTAGAATTTAGATTTGTTATTTAGGAGAATTAATCTAATTATATTTCTTCATAGTTTAAGATCTGAAATATTATAGATGGTTGGTTATCAATAACAATTTGAAATTATAGTGGCTCCAAAATAGCCAAAAATTCAAGGAAAAAAGTAGAATTATTGGAGAAGGAAATAATATCGTTAGAAACATCATTCACCTTAGCCCACAATAATGGAGATAGTTTTGGAACACAACTAAGTCAAGACCAATAATCAACTCTAAGTTGTCTTGATGCATTAAATTCCCTTGAAGGATTAGATGACTCATTATATACAAAAACTACTAAATACCTTCTTCACTAGTCATTACTTTCTTTCTCATGCATGTTATATCCATATTTGATGTTCATGCGACTGCTATATGCCTTCTTTTTCACTACTTTCTTTCTTATTTGAGGAAATTATCCCAAATGCAAGGTTTTTATCCTTTTTTTCAAAAAGTTAAAACTTTTTTTGTAATCTTTTAAAAATCTTACTTTTTAAATTTTTATTTTCAATAATACAACCTTTTTTTTTTCACTTGAAACAAAAACTGCCCTTTAGAGTGGCCAAGAAGACAAGAACCCAAGCGACGGTAAAATAGCTAGTGGCCTACAATTTCATACTACTCAATTTTCCTAAGTATTCTTTTCTCTCACCCCATAATTCAATATATTTTTAAAATTCTATATTATTTAAAAAAACAAAGAAGAAAACATTTCAATTGGTATTTGGAAGTTGAAATATTATCTAACGTCACATGCCAGATATCGTATAATTACAAGACTAATCATCATTAATGCTTATAGGATCAAATTTCGTTCTCAAAAAAAAATTACAAAATATTCGAAAATCTTCTGAAAAGAAACATTTGATGAGATATGGCAATATTTGGAGGTGGCACACAAATGTATAATGCTAACGCCAGTTGAGCAATTTCATGAATTGTTATGGTTGTTGGAACATTTAGAGTCCAATGCAATGCAACAACTACTGACGCCCCATATTAGCAATAAATTTCTAAACAATAAATTTTTGAACTCTAAACAATCAATTTTTATTTAATCTTTATTTTTTAAATTATGACATGAACTCCAAACAATAAATTTCTGACAACTATATTAGCAAGTTCGATTTCCTTGTCCCAGGCCAATATGATTATCCAATTCTTCCCTTCGCTTCAGACATAATAGCAACTTGAGCATATAAAATTTACTAGACAACAATGCAAAAATAGACTATAAGAAAAAAAACTCAACCATGGAAAGAAAACTCCAAATGAAATTTTTCAGCAAAAAAGAGTAAAATGCTTATAAACAACAAAGTTATAAGCTTTCATTCAATAAAAATAAAGTTACATCATGAAGGAGAAAAAGCAAATGCTAATTTTTGTTGTTTCTGATCACATCAGTTAGAATCGAACCATGAATCCTCTGCTTATGGAAGCTTAGAGCTCTTATGTTAACCCTGCAAAATGTCAAAATAAAAGCAGCAAAATAGATATTACATAAACTCTTTCCAAAGAGTAATAATAACATAAGATCTCTTCATTCTCCTTCTCTTTTTGTACCCGGTTTTTAATAACCTAACTAAAACTATAAAATGATTTTTTTTTTCTAAAGATGTAAAAGTCCTAAAACCCCCTCCAAGCAAAAGACCACAGGAATGCCAAATAAATAGGGGTATGCAGAATTAAACCGAAATGAGAATCGAATCAAATCGAATTGAATAGACTTTGATCTATTTGATTTGGTTATTTCGATTTTCAGTTCGTTCTGTTCTGGATCGAAGTAGAAATCAATTTGGTTCTTGAAATTAAAAAACCGAAGAACCAAACTGATCAAAGTTTTTATATTTATATATTTTTTAGTATTAGAGTTTCAGAATACACAGTTGGATAAATGGTGTGAAGCACGATAAAAACAACAAGGTCCTAATTTTAACTTCAATTAGGGACATATTTTGCAGCTTTCTCATTTTTTTACTTTAATTTTTTTTTGTTTTCTCACTTTTTTTTTACTTTAAAAGTTCTGTTTTAATATTTTTTACTCTACAAAAATCTAATTCACTAATTTTTTCTACTTTTATTTTTTTTACTTTAATCATTTTTGTTTTCTCAATTTTTTTTATATTAATTTGTTTTACTTTAAAAGTTTTATTTAAAAAAAATAAAAATAAAAAGCCCATTAGGGTCAAGGCTAGAATTCAATTAAATTACTCAAATGATGTCATTGAATGAAAATAGACACAAGAAAACAAAATAAATTATTGAGTAGAAAGAAAAGCAGTAAATTTATATGCTTAGTAAAAAAATATTAAAAATGAAATTCTTGATATGAAATTTTTGCATGATTACATTATATTTCTAAATGGATGGCTTATAATTATATTGAAGTGCTCTTATTTTAGCCATAAGAAACGTGCTTGACTTCACAATAAAATAAAATAAAATAAATGACCTGCTATTCTTCTTTTTCTTCCTAGTTTTTACTGTTTTTATACATTAATTAAAAATTATAACATTATCTTCACCAAATCTGCATAAATCATTATAAATAATTTATTGTATATACTCCAAAATCTAATTTTAAAGCTACAATTACAAAATAATCCATAAATAATATGAAAAATTTATGTTATTTTTCTTTTAGTTATTTTAAATGATTTTATTTTGCTAAATATAAATTAATTTAATTTATGGACCCATATAAGTTAAAAATCCAATAAAAAAGCCCATTTTAACTTAGAACCAATTGGACCGAACTGAACCCATTGAAATTATTTTGGTCCATTTGATTCTAAATTCTATAAACTTCGATTTTATTTCGATTCTCATATTTTTCAAACTTCGACTCTCGATTCTTTCGGTTTGGTCCAAAACCGAACTGAACATACCATTTGCACACCCCTACAAGTAAAGATGGAATTTCCAAACCTTTGCAGCAAGAGTTAAATTTAAATTTCTAAACAACCATATTATTTTTCATTCCTTTTGCCATTATCGATTTGTCCTTCTACAGTTCAAATTAAATAAAAATAAATAAATAACTTGATCATAATAACAATGATAATTAAAAAAATAAAAACAGTTTGCAACTTTTTGGCTAAAGTAATTTTTATTTACTACTATTCCATTTAAGATAGCAAAGCATCAAATGACTTGTAAAAAAATGATTTTATAGGATCCATCAAGAATGCCTTGGAGCAAAACCTAGTCTTCAAGGTAATTTAAAGTTTGAATTTTTTTCTGTGCACATGTAAAAACAGATGTAGAAACTCAATATCATTTTATTAGGTTTTTGATACATTAAGTACAAACAATGTATACATGAAAGTTCACACACAATATACATGAAGTACACACATTGTATATATCAAATATACGCACAACATATATACATGAACGACACACAATGTATACATCAAGTCCACGTTGCATATATCAAGTACATACATTGTATACATCAATTCACATACAGTATGTATCAAGTACACGCACTATATACATCAAGTACACACACTATATACATCAAGTACATAGAATGTATGCATCAATTACACTCACTGTATAAATCAAGTACAAGCATTGCATACATTAGATACACCCACTGTATACATCAAGTCCACACGCTATATACACCAATTACACATAATATTTATATCAAGTACACACACTGTACACATCAATTATACACTATATATTATATTCGTTAGCGCAATTAAGAATGCTTAACTATCAAATCTCTTTTCTTATTTCAGAATTTTCTCAGCCACCAATCAGAAGTCCAAATAAGAACTTAAAAATTGATTCCTAAGCACAATCTAATCATTAATATTAAAATATCTTTATTTTCTTGCATTTTTTTAGCATCCAAAAAAGAGGATCGATTAAAAACTTAAACAAACACAAAAATTAAATATCAAGGAATGATATCAATAAGAAAATTGAATAAACACAAAAACAAAATAAAAGGCAAACGATAGTATTCTTCAGCTTTTTAATATACTTTCTACCCAACCAAGCAAAATAGCATTACACGTTGAAAAATACAGAGAATCAAACGCAGAAACACAAGCTCCAGTACATAACCTTAATAATGAATAAAGAAACCAATCAACAAAGTGGAAAAAACAAGATACAAAATAACTTCTTTTCCATAAAAAATACCTAGAAATCAATGGCCAGCTGTCAACAATAAACTATTCAATTTTCGCAAGTATCAACCAGAACAAAGCATCGAAATCATATGCATTGCAACTAGATGCAATGAGGATCAAATGAAGCAAACGATAAAATATAAAAAGTTGTGCTATAAGAGATTGGGGAAATTTACAAATTCTGATGCAAATTTTGATAGATAGTTAAGAGATTCAATCTTCCAAAACATATTTAAAATCAAAAATAAAAAAAAAAAAGAAAAAGAAAGTAGAAATATTAACTAAAGAAAAATAGGAAATCAAAACTGACCTTGTTAGATTCAGATTTTAATTTTCAATAGATAATCACTTTTCCGCTGAATGACGATTAGAAATCGGTAATCAATGGAAATTTTCGGCTTCATCTAGCCATCAATACCTGCAATGTACAAATGAAATCAGTGGCAGAGAATATTACTCCAATTTCTGAAATAAAATGACATAAGCAAACATATGAAGAGGATCAAACAAGGAAAATATACAAAGTATAATTAAGAGCCTTGAGAATACCAAGATAATCGCCTATATCGGGTGAACTAACATTCATTTTCTTGAAGAATTGCGTAGCATTTAAGTAGACAGAATAATTGAGTATTCATATTACAGCATAAAACAGATTTTTTACTCCATTCTAGTGTTATTTTGTTTACCTACTGATCTGACACCGGTAGATATAAATGTACCGATTGCACCAAAGAGCATGATAGTCATGAAGTTGCAAAAAGATTGCTTCTTCTTCACCTGAAACCTGGAAAGACCATATCCAAATGATGAGATGGGGAAAAGCTATTAAGAAAAATGAGATACTAAAGCACATTTGTTATGTAGCCAAAAAAAGGAAAAAGCAATACTGCTATGCCATCATTCTAATTATAAGATGCTAATCAATAGACATAGAAATCACAATTTAGATAAATCTGGTGTTTAGAGTTGCTAATTCATTAGCATAAAACAGTAAATAAGCATAAGAAACAACTTCAATCAATGGCCAAAAATGATCAAATACAATAAATACATGAAATTTCATAATCACAAACAAAACATCCAAATGAGAAGCATTATGTAACTTTCAATTTAGTGTCATTTTGCTCCATATCATCCCAATAACAATTGATTTCCAGGTTAATTAACCACAACCAAACGGTTTCAAATGCTCTTTTGCTCATTCTGCTAAGTAAATTTGACATAAAAATAAAGAAACAGACTTACCCTGCATTGAAAATAATAGGAGGAAGAAGATAAATGAAGAACAAATCTTCACTAAACACTAAAAGATATGAGCTTTTTCCTCCTGAAGTAAGCAAGATAATGACCCCAGTACATAAACCCTGCATCAGCTCACTATAAACCTATCACAAATTACGTCTTTTATAACTTCAAATATCATAAAAAAATCATCAATAAAACCCAAATGCAAAAATACTGACTGTAGCAAGGGCTGTAATTGACTCGTTGATCCACCTGTTCTCCTTTAGTAAATGCTCAATTACAATACAACTGCAGAGAAGTGACACAAAAAGGTTTGACACCACTGAAGAGTGATCGAATCCTTATAATTGCAGATACTGATGAAAGATGATTAGAAATCGGTAATTAATGGAAATGGAAATAAGTAATTGCATGCCATAAAAAGATGAAAGATGATTAGAAATCGGTAATCACAGAGGAAAGTAGATGCTCGGTCTCAAAATCAATGGCTGGAAGTGGCAGAGAGGAGAGTGGCGGCTATCGAGAGGGAGGAAGGTGAAAAATTAGGAAAGTGAGAGAAAAGTCATATTTTTTTAAAATATAAGTTGTATAATCGATGTGGAAATTTTAAAATATTATATTGATAAAAAAAATTGAGAAGTGTTTTTTTTTTGTTATTTTATTTTTTTATGTATATTTTTATAAAAATCCCTTTTTATTTTGTTCGCTCTAAATGTTAAAATTTATAAAAAAAAAATTATTTTTCATATATATACCTCTTAAAATTAGAAGTTGGAAAAAAAAAAGGTATTTATCACTTACGTTTTTTCACTTTGGTAACAAGTGTGGAGATGGACTTCGATCAATTTGGATTCTAATTTTGATTGGCTTAGTTCGATGTCGTGTGAAAACAACGGATTTTGGTATAATTCAACCATAAAAATTAATTTGTAAAATGGAAATTGTTAAAGTGATATTTTTATAATTAGTAAGTACATGTGATTGCTTAACAATCAATCATTCCTCCGTAAAAGCAAACCTCATTCCAAAAAAGTCAAAAACTTTGAAAGTGATTGCTCATGAATGTGTCGTTGAAGTATTAAATAATGCAATGTTCTGCTGTAACTTGAATTTGGCTCGTTTTTTACTTCATATTTTTGTGATTATTTATATAAAAAAATAAAGGTATATCCATGAAGAATTTTACTGCTAAAAAGTTAAAATTATTGCCCAACAAATTAATGAAATTATGCACAACTGTCAATTAATATATAGAATGCCCCCAGTTTAGGTTAATTATATTTACTCACTAGATTTTATTATTAATGACAGATCCATCATAAATAAGAAAAAAAAAATTCAATTTTAACATTTTTCATTTCATATATATATATATATAGAGAGAGAGAGAGAAAGAGTAAAGCGGAAGTTTTTGAAATATATTTAGGAGTCTCTATTATTTGAGAAAATTCTACTATTGTGAAAGAAGTTAAGAATTGTGTTATTTTACGGTGTTGAAAATGAGATCCTGCTAATTAGAGGTGTGCAAAATTCAAACCGGATTAACCTGACCTGAAGTATTCGGGTAGTGTTAATCGGGGTTAATAGGATCGGTTCAGGTGCTATGAATTGGGAAAGTTCGGATCGGGTTAAAACCCTTCTAAACCGACTCGACCAACAATATATATATATATATATATATATATATATATATATATATATATATATACATGTTTTTTTCCCTCACTGTAATGCCCACTCCAATACCTTTTTTTGAACTTAATATTTTATTGAATTTCTGGTATAGATACACATCTATACATATAAATTTAACAATATTTCAAATATAATTATAAATTCATTAATTACATAAGTCCCAAATCTTCTACATTGAATATTATACATAAATAACTCAACACTACAATTAATCTTCACTTGCTATTCCCTCTAGTGGCCTACAGATGTTGACTAGATACACAACACTTCTCTCTATACCTGCATACCTATATGGAAAAAATATTTGTGCTGAGCAATGGCTCAGTGGGAAGTAAAAATAGTGCAACCAACTCCTTATCGGAGTTCCAATTGCAAAACATAATAGCTTAACTTTTCATGTCACATAACACATACACTTATAACAATAGTACATGCATAAAAAAAATACTGCAATATCATTTATTCAATACACTAATAATGTTACTAAGAGACATTGATAGCACACTAAATCATTAAGGCATCTATACTACTAACCACTTATTAACAATTGTCAATTTAATTACTTTCTACTAACTAGCATACCTTGTCATATTATGACTCATACATATACCATAATAGTTTCATGCATTACACGACACTTCAATACAATTTATTTAATTACACTCAGTAACATTTCAATACAATTCTTTAATTACACTTCATTATTCGATAAAAAAATATTAACATTTCCATGAAGTACTAAAACAATTACATTATCAATCACTTATCCATATTCATTAATCATATCACTTTTATCACTTGAATTTTCATGAATAGTGGATAATGGGATAAACACTAGATACTGATAAATAATACCAAATATTAACCACTTATTAACAATTGTCAATTTAATTACTTTCTATTAACTAGCATAGCTTGTCACATTATGACTCATATACATATACCATAATAGTTTCATGCATTACATGACACTTCAATACAATTTATTTAATTACACTCATTAACATTTCAATACAATTCTTTAATTACACTTCATTGTTCGATAAAAAAATATTAACATTTCCATGAAATACTGAAACAATTACATTAGCAATCACTTATCCATATTCATTAATTATATCACTTGAATTTTCATGAATAATAGATAACGAGATAAACACTGGATACTGATAAATAATACCAAATACTAGAGACAAAAGTCTTAGATCACTAGATACCAAAGGTATCAACATTAGACACCAACAGGTGTCAACATTAGCAGCTGCAATTATCCCTTATAGGCATGCCTATCTATCCACTAATATATGAAATTCATATACAAAGGGATTTGGTTACTTAAAAAGATATCATTTAAATTTTGGGTAATATCATGAATATCCATAATATATCATGTACATGATTCATAAAATCACAATTCAGTGGTGGATATCTCACACCTGAATAATAAAATGAAAATATAAGGCAAGAAATGTTAAACAGAATATAACTGATATCTCCTGCCCTGTCGCGAGCGTGACCGATGCTGCGAGCACAACAGAGAGCAATCGTTGAGTCCTATCACGAGCACAACCTAGATTGCGAGCGCGACAAAGAAAAATATATTGAGCAAAGAGACCCTATCGCGGGTGCGACAGCTGCCGTGAGCACGACAGATGCGAAAATATCCTAAACATTTCCCTTACAAGGTTTGCACCAGCAATTTCCTAACACACTCCTTTCCTAAATATGGCAGCCTTATCTAGAATCCTATCACTATATCATGTTTCTAACCTCTAAAAATCACTTGATTTACATGTTTAAACCTCAATTTTCAATAAAAAAAAGTGCATTTAATCTTGACTAGCAAAATAGCAAGAATCATTTGAACAAATATTCACTATATCATTCTTTAAATCAATCTTAAATCATACTTTATCATTCAAATACACAATAATTTCATGACTTATTTTTATCACAAATTTCAATTGATTATATAATATGCAAACACTCATTTAAAACAACTAAACATGTAATAAGAGAGAGAACTCCCAAACCTCAAAAAGTTGGCCACTTTCACTTTCTAAAGCTCTTATTTCTCCTATTCTTTTTCCTTGCTATTCTTTCCAACAACTATACACAAATTTTATTCAATTACTAATCAAAATAACACATACATAAACTAAAGAAAGGAAGAAGAAGATTTTTCCTTCACAATATCCATGCTTACTTACCTTGCAAATCTCTAAAACCAATCAAATATACAAACACCTCTTAGATAGCAACTTGAGGCAAGAAAATGGCACGGAGAAAGTGGAAAAAAATGGTTGAAAATTTAGACAAAATGTGGCCAGCTATCTCAAATAAAAAGCAAAGATTTTCCATTTTTTCTTGCTTCTTCTCCCTTTTTCTAGAATGAACACATGTTTATGTCTCATTGGACCACTTGTTTAACCATTAAAAATTATACTTTGCTCTCTCTTCTTTCACCAATTCTTACATTTGACATGAAGTTATATCAAAATTTCCAATCAATCCTCACTACTTTTATAACAATGCACATATACCTCTAAGTTGATAAATTTACAAAACTGCCCTTCACATTTACATTAATTCCAATTACGTTTCAATCACATTTGAAAATATTTATCAATATAAAATTTAGGTTGTTACATTTACTCTCTCTCTCTCCCTCTATATCTCTCTCTAGATCTCTTTGGATCTCACACTCTCTCTATCGATCTTTCACTCAGCCTCTCCCTTTCTCTCTTTCCCTCTTCCTACGTCGAACTGTCTTTGCTTCTCCTTCTTCCTCACCTCTCTCCTTCCATCTTTATCTCTCTCTGCTCTGGTTCTATCTCTTTCTCTCGATCTCTTTGCTTCTTCCTCTTGCCGAACTCTCTCCAAGTCAAGCATTTTTTATGGACTATTAAATTATTAGCATAACCTACAATTAGTTACTTGACAATCAATTCTAACCTTTGGGATGCCTTCTGTAACAAAATACACTGCTTAAAAAGCCTGGAGTTGCTTTTAAAATATTGTAAGAAAATTTTGGTTAGATTTAATTGTTCTTTTATTTTTGGCAATTTACTGTTAGTATCATCTTGTGCAGGAAATAAGAGAAGCAATTAAGTTTGATTTCAAGAATCAAAACAAGAGAAAGATAGGTAATCACCATCGAATTATGGTTTTATAAGAAAGAAACATAAGAATTGCTTCAGTTTGTCAATCTGTCTTTGTTTAGGGTTTCTAAATTGCACAGTGCTCAGTTTTGTATTGCTTCTATGGCGGAAGGAGAGAGCGTTTTGGAAGTTATTTGAGAAAGATGATGGGGTCGAAGATATTGAGATAGTTGATGTAGAGAAAGGCGAACTAATGGAGCAAAAGTCACCAACTGATTTAGGACGCACTGGCGACGATGGTGGTTGTTATAAAGGTGTTGAAAATCAAGTGGCACAAAGTAAAAATCATCAACGTCAAGAAAAAAGAAAGAGGAACAAGATGCAGATGCAAAAAATGGGTTGATTGGGTTAAAGTGGTCGGGATCCGAAAAAAATCGAGTTAATCAGGTAGGGATCTAACAATTAAATATGGTAGGATTGGATGTAGAGATATGTGAAAAATTAGATTTCGGATTAATTGGATTTAATTCGGGTTGACCCGAACCCGACCGGTGGTACACCCTTACTGCTAATATGTGCTTTAAGAATAATAAATTGCATTCATTAACTTAAAATATTTATTTTTTTTAAACTTTATAAATCCTCCATTAATTGCTACAATTTTTAGAAATCATAAATACTATTTTTAAGAAAATATATACACGCACCTATTAATTACAAATTAAAAATATTTTTTCCAATATTACCATTTATATATGTTAATTTTGACTTTTTCCTTACAAATATAAACCTTGAATCCTAAATACTGAACACTAAATCATAACAATTTAAACCCTAAATAATAAACTTTAAAAACCTAAAAAATTAAACCTTACCATATAATTTCTTGAACCCTAAATAAAAAATTCTAAATGTTAAACCCTAAATTGTAACAATCTAACTAAACCCTAAATAATGACCCTTAAAGCCTAAAAAATTTAAACTTTAAAAATATAAATCCTAAATTCTAAAAATCTAAACCCTAAATTCTATATCCTAAAAAATCTAAACCCTAAATCATAAATGATAAATCCTAAAATTCTAATCTCTAAATGCTAAGCCCTAAAAATCTAAATCTTATACTCTAAAATTCTAAAACCTAAACCTTAAAAATTTAAACCTAAAAACTTAAATCTTAAAATTAAAAGTATAATAAAAAATAATTTATAAATTTAAAAAATATTTTAGATATTATATTTTATAAATATTTAATAATAGTTTATATTAAAATGTAATAAATGCTAGTGGCAGATAAAATATTAAATATAACAACATAATAAGTAATGGCAGAAAAAACATTAAATATTGGTAATTATAGAGGTGGATTTGGGTTAGTCTACAAATAGACGGATCATAAATGGACAAAAAAATAGAGTTCATAAATGGACTAATATCCAAATGAATTGGATAGATTTGGACCGACCAATTTATTTAATGCATGTCGATTCATTTCTCATTAGCTCGTTCATGCTTATTTTATTTTTCCACCAAAATTATTTCAAAAATTTTTAAATGTTATAATTAAAATATTTTTAAAAATTTGAGTCAATAAAAAATCGTTTTGATAGATTTTAGGATATCGAAATATTTTTTGTCAGTCTGAAAATCTTAAATTTTAAAAGTATAAAAAAAATTATTTTTTCAGTTAAGGAAACTAATATTCATTATTCTAAGATGTTCCTTACTATTGGAATAATTTTGGAAGTCCGTAAAATATTTTTAAGCTGGTTAAAGTTAGTTTGACCATTTTTCAGTCCTATGATTTATTTTTATTTTTGACTTTTGAAGGATTATTTGACCTCAATTTCAGCTCAAATTATATCACAAGACTCGTAATGAATTATATTTTCTAATGGTGACATAAAATTTTCTAGATTTCAGTGGATCAGGGGTAGTATTATTCACCCTCGATGTCATTATTCATCGTCGACAAGTATTATTCATGCTGGTAATGGTTACAGGCAGCGAGGGTGGAAAGGACAAACAATTTTGAAAGAGAGAGAGGGAGGAGAACTACATTGAGTGAAAGAACATGTCCATTGGGCACTTTGTACCACACCCAATGTATTCAGAAATTCGATTGGTCATTTTTGGGTTGGTTCAATGGATATTTTTATGGGTTGAATTGAATTTGAATCATTTTTTTTGGATGAATTTGAACGAAATTTTAGGTTTGGATCAATTTTACTAAATCTATTGGGAAACATTTTATTGAAAAGCCTGTTTTTTTTAATACCATTTAATTTTTCTTAACATGTTTCATGTTAGCTTATCCATTAAAAATTTTACTCGTTGCAACTTGCTTGTTATTAAATATATTTAATTATCATAGCTATTCACCGAAAAAAACTTTCTAGAGGCACAAAAGTTTGTTGCTAAAGTTTACAAATTCATCGCTAGAAGTGTTACTTGTAGTTTGTTGACAAGCTTGTAGCAGCTTTTGATGATAGATTTTTACACCTGTAGCTACTTTTTAGTGATGGAACTTATTAGTTACTAAAAGCCAAAGACTGTCGCTACAAATTAAACATGTTCTATCTTTTACCAACGAAAAAAACATCGCTAACATTATTTTTTTTTTCCTGAAGAATATTGGTATTGTTTGCTAATTTTTAGAGATGGATTTCTCCAAGCTATAATATTTGAAAATGTTAAAAAATAATATAGCGAAATTTTTTTGTCTCTAGTTCTCCGTATCTTTTACTAAAGAACAAAAAACTACCCAAATAAAAAACTATTCCAAAAAAATTAAATAGATCCTTACACCTTTAAATTACTATATAATACTAAAAATAGTGATGTAGCACTAAAAAACAAAAAATAAAATCCAATGAAAAACACCTAAAGAGTATAATATATATAAGCCAGTTCTTTAGTATAATAGCAACTTGCATTCTCCAATTGAAGCAACGTAGTGCTATAGGTATGTGCTAGTTTTTCAGCACCAATGAATGATATAATAACGATGAGTCTAAAAATAGTTTCACTGGAATTGGAGTTTACATGTAAAAATAAAAAAGAAGCAGCAACATTCAGAATCAAGTAAAAAAGAGCTAAATAGATGTCGGACCAAATGTAGCAACCACTTCTTAAATCACCTGTTCTCAACAAGCGTACCACGCATTAGAAATGAAACTAGGGGTGTTCAAAATCCAACTCTACCAGAACAATTTGATCCGAATAAGAAATTTGGGTAGGATTATTAGGGTTGGGGTTGGAGATTTTAAGTTTTTCGGATTCGGATATGGTTAAACCCTCATAAACCCGATCCATCCGAACAACACACTCTTTTCCTTAAAAAATGCATTATTTTATTCATCGGATGAGTTCGGATCGGGTTTGACCCGAATTGAACTCCTTTTTTATAATTTAAATTAAAAGAAAAAAATTATTTTTCAAATTTTAAAAAAATAAATTCGGATTATTTGGAAGAGATCTGAAAATTTACGAATTATTCGGATAGAGATACAAATTATTCGTATAGTAAGTAGGGTTGGGATATATGAAAAAGTTTGGAGTTCGGATTCGGATCGGGTTGATCCAAACCCGTCCTGATGAATACCGCTAAATGAAACTCCCCCCTCGTGCAAATCAAAGTTAATAAATCTAGTTTATTATATTGTTTAACTTAGTCACATTGATTTTGTCCAAGATTATAACTCATACTAGATTAGATGATAAATTAAATAAAATGATTGTTGACATAACATTACGATGATGATAAGCATTTAATTAAAGATGTGGAAAATTTTAAATTCGACAATTTTAGCCGAGTTTATATCATTTTCTTGTAAGGAAAAAATAAAAATAGAATGATAGTTGTATTTTAGCACGTATTTAGTAGTATTTGATATTCAAATGAGAGTGCTTGAAATTAATTAATTTGTATCAAAATAAATATTTAGAGATTTAATAAATAGATCGATTTTAACTTAGCAATTTAAACATTTTTTTTCCAAAATAAAATAAAATTCTTATTTCAGGATCTTATATCTAATGCTAACTTGTAACTACTTACGAATTTGATTTATTTTTAACCAAAAAATGAGATTAAATGGCTTTTTCATTTGAAATTTCAAATCACACCAATATTTTCATGCACTTTTGGAATAAGTGAATTTTATATGCACGAAATTATGAATTAAATTTAAAATTTTATGGTGATACTTTATCGAAATTCAAAATAAACTCTACATTCACGAAATTGCCAATTAACTTTAAAATTTTATGGTCAATTTAAGTGACCTCACAAAGACTTGAAATTGACATTACTTGTAAATTCATGTAAAAATCGCCAATATAAAATATAATTTATTTAACAATGAATTATTTTGGCATATGGTTGCACATTCTCATAAACTCACTTAAGAGATAAAAAATCCAACGTTCCATATGTATCAACGACAAGCCGTTTGGGCATTTCATGAGGCAATCCAAACATATATATATATATATATATATATATATATTTGACAATGCACTCCAAGTATCTAAACTAAATAAAAAATCGTCACTGGCGTTGCCTTGCCGCCAGAGGTGTTCATCGGGCAGGTTCGGGTGAATTCGACCCGAACCCGAATAATTCGAACTCCGAATTTTCTCCTATATTCCAATTCTATCATATCCTATGAATAGTTCGGGCTCCATCTGAATAACCCGAGCAATTCGAATTTATTTTTTTATTTTTAAAAATATTTTTTTCTTTTATTTTAAATTATTTAAAATGAAATTCGGATCTCGATCACTAAAACGATGCGTTTTAAGATAAAAATTCCCTTTTTTGAGTTGTTCGGATTAATGAGGGTTTAACCCTAACAAATCCTAAATTCTTAACCTTATCCGATCATAACAACCCTATCCGAAATTCTTGTTCGGGTCGAATTGTTCGGGTTGGGTCGGGTTTTGAACACCCCTGCTTGCTGCACGTTCTTCTTCACTTCGCCTTATCCACCACTCTTTGCAAAACCCTGCAACCCAACTCCCTAAACCCTCCTTCAATGTCCAAATCCAGAATCCAGAAAGCCCACAATCTTAGCTAACACTTAGAAAATCATGGAATTCTCTTCTTCTTTCACTCACCTTCCAAAAATTTCTGATGTCTCTTTTTCATCTTCCTTTTCTTCAATTCCCTTTCAAATCCACCTCAAAACTCCCAAAATCACTCGAAATTTTGTTTTTGCTGTAGCTGTAGATCCACAAGAACTGCCACAGAACAGCCCACAAAGACTCCTTAAAGAGCTAGCAGAGCGCAAGAAAATCACTTCCCCAAAGAAGAAAGTGCCTCCAAAAAGATTCATTCTCAGACCCCCACTTGATGACAAGAAACTCGTTGAACGATTCTTAAATAGCCCTCAATTATCCCTAAAGCAATTTCCTCTATTGAGTTCTTGCTTACCCTCTTCGCGACTCAACAATGCTGATAAAACTTGGATTGATGAGTACTTGCTCGAGGCGAAACAAGCTCTTGGGTATGCTTTAGAACCATCTGATAGTTTTGGGGATGATAATCCTGCTAAGCAGTTCGATACTCTGTTGTATTTAGCGTTTCAGCATCCTAGCTGTGAGAGGACTAAAGCGAAGCATGTGAGGGCTGGGCACTCGAGGCTTTGGTTTTTGGGGCAGTATGTGTTAGAATTGGCTTTCTGCGAGTATTTTTTGCAGAGGTATCCAAGGGAGTCCCCGGCGCCAATAAGGGAGAGAGTTTTTGCTTTGATTGGAAAGAGCAGTTTGGCTAAGTGGATTAAAGCTGCGAGCTTGCAGAACTTGATTTTCCCTTTTGATGATGTGGATAAGTTGGTTAGGAGAGATCGAGAACCGCCATTGAAGTGAGTTTTTCTTCCAACTCGTTTAAATTTAAGTGTTTCTTTTGATGGATTGTCCTGCTTGTAGGGCTTAATCTATTAGAAAGTTGTTGATCTTTATAGTAATCTGCTGTTAGACAATTGTGATGCTACAAAATTCATTTCTGCTTTTCCCTAATTGCTCAATGGCACGGCTTCAATTTGGTTATAGTAGGCCAGTTCATCTGCAACTTTATTTGAGGATATTGAAACAGGAGAGATGAGTGAATTGAATTAGATTCAAAAACTTTCCTCTTTTATTTGATTGTTGAAGAGTGTGGTTGAAGCTTTTGTTGGTTGATATTATCAAATGCTTTATACAAGTCATATATTCAGTCGGTGCCTCTAGATAACATAAGACTGTTAGGATCGAAAAAGGCCATTATGCCGCAAAATCATGATTGGCGCGAGCAGTAAGTCAGATGGGCATTTAGAAGAGGAAGTGTTGGCTCAAAATAATCTAACATTAACATTTGAAAAATATATTGTAAGTGTAGCGGCAGGACAAAACTCTTCAATACAAATGCAACCGTAACCAAGTAATTTGCCTGTGCAGCATAACTGGGTCCATCTAGTTTGAGAATGAGATCTAGTTGCATTAACTTAGTATTAAGAGCATGATTTCAAAGATCCGTTACATTGATTTGGGCTCCATATTGCAATTGCTATGCAGCAAAGGGCAGGGCCTGTCAGGAAATCAGGATGGGGAAAACAGTTGTGGAGCGAAATTGCAATTTTTATTAGGGAAAAGGTTTTGTTTTGCCCTTGAAATTTGTTCCTGAGGGTTTACTTTGGAACTTAAGTTATTTTTGGAGTTAAAATGCCCCTATAGTTGTTAAAAATGGTGCTAAAATGGCAATTTTAGCGCCATTTTCAACAACTATAGGGACATTTTAGCAACCATTTTGAACAACTATAGGGATATTTTTGCTCCAAAAATTACTTGAGGGGCAGAAAAAAAGCTGAGACAAATATTAAGGACAAAATAGTACTTTTTCCCCATTTTATTATGTTATATTTTATCCTCAAATGCCTTTTGCAAATGTTTCTGTGTGTGTGCGCAACTGTTTATAAAAGTTTTTACTTTTCTATGGTTAACATGGCATGTGAGTTTTTATTTTTTTTTTGATTGAAAATGTTATACATCACTAAATTTTTGGCTGTTCTTGGTAGGTCTGTATTTTGGGCCCTGTTTGGTGCAATATATCTATGTTTTGGCATGCCAGAAGTATATAGAGTTCTATTTGAAGTATTTGGGATGGACCCAGAAGCTGAGGATTGCCAGCCAAATTTGAGGAGACAACTTGAAGATGTAGATTATGTTTCTGTTGAATTTGAAGGGAAAAAGCTTAGTTGGCAAGATGTTGCTACTTATAAGGCAAGATTAATTGTATTGATGCATTTTTTTTTTCAATATAATCTTATTGTCTCTCTATTAGAAACGAGAAACACATAAAATATGAATTTAGAACCCAGAATCTCTATTCAAAAGTGGAATTATATCATGTCATATCCTTGCCATCTGTAGTTATGAGACAATTTCAGTTGCATGAGCTTTTGAAATTGAGTCTCAAATTTATGTTGGATTGCATTCAAGAGTTGCCTTTAATTAGCTTTAGAATCAAGAAAAGATCAATAAATTTTATTGTGTTAAATGACATAATTTGAATACTATTTAAATGGTGAATTAGTGGGACAGATTTCTTAGAAAATCAAGAGGGCCTTTTTCTTTCTTTATTTTTCTTCTGTATGTAGAGATCTCGTTTGGTTCTTGTTAATGGCTGATGAATCCTTTGATTGATGCAAACTCTTTTGCAGCCTCCTGAAGATGCTCTATTTGCACACCCAAGGCTATTTAGGGCTTGTGTGCCACCAGGCATGCATCGGTTTCGTGGAAATATATGGGACTATGACAGCAAACCTCAAGTAATGCGAACATTAGGATATCCCCTTGCCGTATCGGATAGAATTCCAGAAATTACTGAAGCCAGGAACATTGAACTTGGACTTGGGTTACAGGTACCTTTTTCCTTCTGCACTTCTAATATAATATGGATTAAAGTGGAACCATTTATTTTTGTTTTTCTTTTTGATAGAATTATCAATATTTGTTTAAGTATATTTTTACTTATAATTTTTTATGTCTATGTCTATTTATCAAAGCACTGAGATGTAATCAAAATCTGGTATAGGGGAGGTCCTCGTGTTTACAGTTCAGGTTGTTAACTGTGCTATTGGAGGATAGGATGCTTGATAGAAATGAATGTGAAACACTTCTGCATACTTCATTAGGGGAGAGATCCCATACTATAAACCAATTGGTGTCAACCACCTGCGTATTATCTATCGTGTGGCTATAGTTTCACTTCTGAAATATTCATATATGTAAATTAGACTAGTATTCTGAATGTGCCATCTTTATTAACTTCCCAAAGGAGCCAAGCCTTTGTTGGAATTTCTGTGGCATCTTTTGAGATGCCTCAATTGCTTCTGATTGTGAAAGACTCCATTTTCATAATAGATTTTATCTAGAAGTTGTAATTTGTTAGATAATCCACTTGTCAACTCTTTCCTCATATAGTTCCATTTTTTGCTTTGCTGCAGCTTTGTTTTTTGCATCCATCAAAGCACAAATTTGAGCATCCTCGCTTTTGCTATGAGCGATTAGAATATGTCGGCCAAAAGATTCAGGTATTTATATCAAGAACTTCCTGCATTGTGTAACTGTGTTTGCCTGTTTCTTTAAAAGCCAAGTGCTACAGTTCTCAACGTTGAACCCTATTCAACTATGTACTCTGCTTGAATTAAGTATGAAATGTCAAAAAAGAAAAATAATATATGATCAGAATATCTTCTGCTGAAAGCAATTTAAGAAATGGCCTTTACTTGTTTACTCTAGGATCTTGTAATGGCTGAGAGGTTGCTGATGAAGCATTTAGATGCCCCTGGGAAGTGGCTACAAGAGAGGCACCGCCGTGTTCTAATGAACAAATTCTGCGGCAGATACTTGAGAGATAAGCATCTGCATCACTTTATTGTCTACTCCGAGGACGTTCAAGATAAATATGAGCACAACCGAAGGCTCAGAAACCCTACAACAACTGCTGTTCAACAAGCCCTTCATGGCCTTTCTTACACTGTCTATGGGAAGCCAGATGTAAGACGGCTGATGTTTGAGGTTTTTGATTTTGAGCAAATCCAACCAAAAGCTGTATAACAATTTCAGAGCGATACTATTTCCATAGCATGATAGGAATATAATTGCATCAATCATGCATGTGGTAATTCAAGCACAATTTTTAATCCATAACAAGGCTGATTTTGTATAATAATTTTATAGTAATGCTGATAGTTTGTTCCTTGAACTATGATGTTCTAATGTTGATGATGGTTGTTCGACGGTTTCTACTCAAGCCCCTGGTATGACACGGAATGCAAGAAGAGATGCAAGACTTTTATATCTGCTTTTGCAGACTCTATTGATCAGTTTATTTTTATTTTTTGAGAGGGAATGAGATGTATTGAACCTAAAAACCAACCTGTCAATATAGAGTACTAATTCAGTATGCAAGACCATGTGATCTATGTGTAGGTGAACTGTCGGATAGCTTTTGTTCGCTTAATCGAGCGGTTTAGATGTGTGTGTATGCACACAATATCTCATCCCGAAAGATTTTATTATTTTAAATATGAAGAAAATTAAATTATATATATTTTAACTGATAATATATTATAAATTTTAGTTTTATTTTATGTAGAAACTAATTCTCAAGATATATATATAAGAAAGATATATTTGTACTTATTAAGCTTTCATTTAGTATCTAGAGCTTACTTTCTCCATTAAGATTTTTTAAAGTTGGATTTTTTTTTTCTTTTAATAATTACATTTTTTGGAGAAAAGTGGATGAAAATCCAAGTTTTTAGATTTGAGATCATATCTTTGTTGTGTTTATATAGCTAATTTGATTGCTTTGTGAAGTTTAATAATCTCTTTTTTTATATAAAATATTCTTAATTAACCATAAAAAAAATTCTTAAATATTTATAGATTTCCAGTCGTGTACAATAAGTTTTTCTTGTTATTGTCTCTCGCAAGATGTGGTTTGGAGTTTCAATTTATAATTTCATAATAATTCCAATATTACCTTTTAAACTCAAAACATTACTAGCAAAAAAGCTGATTGGTTTTTTTTTTTTCTTTTTATATAAACTAATAACCACCCTTTATATATATATATATATATATATATATAAACTAATATTGTTTTCGAAATAAATTAAATTTAAATTTATTTGGATTTTTGTGTGGGCGATACGCAGATGGCCTCCTATATCGGCACATGAAACAAGATGCGGAAAATTCAGCAGCACGACTCCATCGCTTGCTGCTAGTGTGCGCCCTCATTGCTGTTAGTGCGCCGGTTGCGCACGAGCCTAACCTGCGCAACCTCACTATCCCCACTCCTCCTCCACCTCTTAATCCAATAACCAATCGCGCCTCAAGTATCTTCCTCGAGGACCTCGACAACAACGAAATCCATACCAATAATATCAAAGCGCAGGCTGATCTTGTCGCTGAGATCTCGGATTCTGATTCGGAGTCCAATCGCCGATCCATGTCAAAAGCGCGAGTTTACTCTGATGTTAACGTTCTGCGTCCCAAGGAGTACTGGGATTACGAGTCTCTCACTGTTCAATGGGGGTAATTTATTTGTCTTTTTTGAAGCCCTAATCTAATATATTGTTTCTTTAATTTCTTGTAGTTTGTTTATATTGGGGATTGTTTAGCTAGTTTATTGTTTGGAATTGGAGCAATTTATTGTTGTTTAGGTTTTAGAGTTTATTGAAACTTGTTGATTTGATTTTGATTGGTGTTGCTTTTCGTTCCTATTTCTGGGTCGTATTGCATAAGTCGAAGGATGTGTTGTTTGCTGGCTCGGTATCTTCAATGGGATTTGTGCTTTTCTATGATTGCAAACAAGTGCATGAAGTTTATGGCTTATATTGGTGAAATTGTTGAAAGTAGCCTTAGGTTTGGTTGAGGAAGATGTTCACTTCATTTTGCAAGTAGGGAAATTACTGAGACTTATCTTTGCAGTTAGGATAGACGGAACAGGTGAATGGCATCTAAGTTGAATGACTTTTTTGTATGCTTACTGGACAATATCTATTTCTTTGGCTTAGATGCTTTTGTGATATTTGGGACCAATGGTCAATGTTCCCAAGTGTTTCAGTGTTTCTCGTGGTGTTTGATGTCTTATAGTATTCTGGGTTTTAGGTTGAAGCACTAAACTTCGACCTAATAATGCTGAAATTGAACAAAGAATGTTTTTTTTTTCCTGATAATGGATGTGACCTGGCTTTCTCAATGTGAAAGCTCATTTCGCAAGAAGGGAGTTTAGGTTCTCTGTGAAGGCTGGCAAATACTTATTCTCGAATGTACATCTAGAAAAGCAAATATTTGTAACTTTATTGGCTAATGTCCATTTCAAATGACTTCTCAATAAAGAGTGAAAGGGAGAAGGATAAAGCCACAAATTTTCTTGGTTTCTTGTGAGCAGCTTTTACTAGTTTGACTTGTCATTTATTAAGGAGCATATAGTTTTGAGAATGTCTCGTAAGAGCATCTCTAGTCATTAGTGTGTATGGGAGGCTTTTTTTTTTTTTAAACATCCCAATGTTGTTGCTGCTTGAAATTATGGATATTGTCATTACCCTTGTTCTATTTATTGCATTTATGGTTCATAATCTCTTACAGTGAAGTTTCTTCCTGTCCTTGCTCGGTTTTCTTAATTTATAGAATTATGTATACTAATGATACCTTTGTTCTGCAATATATGTGAGATACATTTCTTCCTTCATATCTTGCCCTTTTATATATTTTAATTTTATAAGTCATTTTCAGAGATCAAGATGACTATGAAGTTGTTCGTAAAGTTGGAAGAGGAAAGTACAGTGAAGTTTTTGAAGGCATAAATGTGAATAGCAACGAGAGGTGCATTATCAAGATCCTCAAACCTGTTAAGAAGAAAAAGGTGATTATTAATGCCTTGTAACGAGGCATGTGAACAATTTTATGTCCGATATCTGTTATGTCAACTATTTTGTTTCACATGCTTGGAATTTATAGTGGCATGACAATTCTGCTATATTTCTGCAGATAAAGAGGGAAATCAAAATACTTCAGAATCTTTGTGGTGGCCCAAACATAGTCAAACTTCTTGACATTGTTAGAGATCAGCATTCGAAAACTCCCAGCCTGATATTTGAATATGTGAACAGTACAGACTTCAAAGTCTTGTACCCCACACTCACTGATTATGACATACGCTACTACATTTATGAGCTTCTGAAGGTAATTATATAAAACATCTCTTGCTCTGTCTGAAAACACACACACGCGCACACATGCTTCTGATATTTTTGACTCAAGTTGATGGTTCTTATCATTGTTCTTACATTTTTTTTTTTTTGTAAATTGTTGATCGTAATATGTTGGAAGCAATGAGGCCTTAGATTTAATATATTTAATTTCATTGATCTGGCTTTACAATTGAACTTCTATTGGTTTGAATTTAGCTCAAATAGAAGTGTATTTATGCATTGCAAAGGCGATTCATGAAATTTTGAGACATTGAATGTCTTTGCATTTCAGGCACTAGATTACTGTCATTCTCAAGGAATAATGCATAGGGATGTCAAGCCTCACAATGTTATGATTGACCATGAGTTGCGAAAGCTTCGGCTTATAGATTGGGGTCTTGCTGAATTTTACCATCCTGGCAAGGAATATAATGTTCGAGTGGCATCAAGGTAATGATTTGGAGATGACAGATTGTACAATAACCGTTTACCTTTCAACTCTGGGTTTCCAGGACTAGTTTTAACCTTCCACTCCTGGCCCGAGGAGAGCTTTAATATGTCTAGAAAAATATGCTGATAAGTCTCTGTGTCTGATGTTGTAAATTAAAAATGGTGTGGACCATAATTGAAGTTTCGGCCCAGTTGTATGGCCTAAATGTTTTTGCTCCTGTTGTAACAATAGTTGCAAAAGTTTATGCAACCATATATTGGATCATATGGATTAAATGAGATGAAGAAGTTACACTGCTCAAGTTGAGAAATTTTAGTAATGTGCTACAGTCGTACCAAGCAGCATATTGCTTGTATAATCTATTAAAGTTTTCCATTTTATTTGTAGTTTTGATTTCAGTCATCTGAGTTTCACAGGGTTATCTTTTGCTTAGTATTTTATTGTTTAAATTCTGGAATTTCGAACAATGAAAGGGCTTTTAGGATTCCTAAGTGAGATGCACTTATAATATTATTTTTAATGTTACTGTAGTCTGTAGTTATGAGTTGATCCTTTCAGAAACATTGAAGTTTTTTCCTTTCTCCAGATACTTCAAGGGTCCTGAACTTCTAGTTGATTTACAAGACTATGATTATTCTTTAGACATGTGGAGCCTTGGTTGCATGTTTGCTGGAATGGTAAGCATCTATATGGTGATTTCAGTCAGGTCAATTTGATACTTTTTTACAGTGCTTAACATGTATGATTGGCTGGTTGTGTTTGTATCTGGTGCCAGATATTTAGGAAGGAACCCTTCTTCTATGGCCATGACAACCATGACCAGCTTGTCAAAATTGCCAAGGTAATGCTGATTCTACTATTTGGTGCGGAAACATTAGTAGGACGAAAATTACGGAAAATAAATAGATTTCACATGACCACTGTCTGATGATTTCAGGTACTTGGAACAGATGAATTGAATGCATATCTGAATAAATATCACTTGGAGCTTGATCCTCAACTTGATGCACTTGTTGGAAGGTTTGTTAAGCTTGAATTTCTCATCTGTTGCGCTATTACTTCACCATTACTAAAGAAAGGCACTCATTACATTATAAAATTTCTGCCCGTGGCAAGATCTAGTGTGGTTAACCATTTTCACATGGAGTACTGGCATTTAAATATAATTTTGTCCCTTTAGACTATGGAACTAAATGAACCAGTAACTTTCATTGAAAAAAATTTCTTTAAAAAAAAAAGGAATAACTCTAAAGGTTTCAGTTTTAAATTCTTTTGCATGTATATTATTTAGTTAAGGCCTAGAATTCCACTATCTTGTATTTGGAGTGAGAGTGAGTTGACAGAGAAAGGAAAAGAAAGCCGCAGCCAATGAATTCCTACGAGGATATAGAGTCCAGTCATTTGTATTAACTAGATGTTATATAATTTATTTGCAAAATTTTGTCCATTTTAATGGAATTCATTTCTGGTATTTTGAATTTCATAGAACTGAAAAATTGAAATTGTTATTCCATTCTTCTTTTTAGTGCCATGCTTAACCAGCAGGGGCAGACCTAGGATTTTAGGCTAAGGGGGCAAATTTAGTTAAAATAAATATCAGGAGGGTAAATTTTAGGTTAAATCAATGTTAAGGGGAGGGGGAGGGCAAGGTGTTAAAAATACAAGGGCAAATTTGAAATTTACAAAATTTTTTAGGGAGAAAATTTTAATTTTGAAAAAATAAGGGAGTAATTGCCCCCTTTTAACTCTACATAGGTCTGCCTCTGTTAACAAGTGTGGAATTAGGAAGTTTTATGTTACTTCCATGCTGGGAGAGGACTGCATATATGTTCCACTACACTTTTTGGAATTCATTATTCTCATAGTGCATGTAAGCCTTTAGTGTCAGACTAATTGTTGTTGGCATGCCAAATAATATCTTTTCTGATGCTGCTGCAGGCACAGTAGGAAGCCCTGGTCAAAATTTATTAATGCAGATAATCAACATCTGGTTTCTCCAGAGGTGTCTTAACCTATGTTCATTTAGTCTGTAGTTTTTAACTATCTCCTCTAGGCATGAATTGCCTACAATTGGGTGTTACTCATGCAATATCTTTTGACATGCAGGCGATTGATTTTCTCGATAAACTCCTTCGGTATGATCATCTGGACAGGCTAACTGCAAGAGAAGCAATGGTAATTCTTTCTGGGCATGTCTTCTGTTTGTATTAACTTCTATACTGTAAAGTGGGTGGAAGGATAGGTCAAGAACAACAATCAATCAGTTTTGCCCCTTCCTGCCCAAAACCCTTGAATTGTCATTATGTAAGGAGAGAACACCTAGGCCTGGTAGAAATAAGAAACTTTTGTGGTGGCTTGCTGTGGAAAAGGGGAAGGAATGGTCTATATATCCTCCTTTTTTTTCTCAAAAGTAAATATTGGATCACTTAAGTGGTCCGCGTTGGTTAGATCTGGTTGGAAGTTCTTGGATTTGCAACATAATCTTTCTTGTAATGTGACTTTGAGCTGCCTAGAGCAAACCTTGTACAGCTAATTCTCTAACATTTAGTTTTCTTTTCTTGGTTGTACCAACATTTTCTTGCTGTTTTTGGCGCAGGGACATCCCTATTTTTCTCAAGTGAGAGCTGCTGAAAGTAGCAGAATGCGGACACAGTAGCAGGTTGCTATACTGTCTTTATGAGTCTGTTGTTGGAGCATAGGCCGTTGTATTTTGGGCAATGTATCATCTTGTGATAATATACTCTCAGAATTGTGGCTGCCTTTTGCTAGTTTCAGGCAGTTAAAGATTGTGGGTGGATTTTCACTATATAATGGAACTGTATCTTGTTATCTTTGTTGTGGCTCGTTTTTTATGAGAATTTGCCAGCTCTATTATTTCGTTCTTAAAATTTTATGAGATTCATGCCATGCGGGCATAGTTACTAACTGGTGGTTGTGGTCTTCCTACAGGACTCAGCAAGTAAATCCTATTCAATGTCATTCGAGGCTTTGATGCATTCCTTTTTCTGTTCCCCGGTCATAATATTATAGACGTTTGTATTGGCCATTTTTTCTTAACGTTGAAACGATACAAGCCAATGCATCTTCAGAAGAAATGGATATCATTAATTGATGGCCTGAGACAACAAATAGGAAACTCGAGATTATTTTGCTTGCTGCTAATTGAAAGGCAAATTCCTAAAATATCTGCAAATCCAGTTTGTAATTAGTGAAAGACTAATGTGTTTTTGTAGGATTAATATAACGAATGCAATTGGAGGCTTTTGGGAACTCTCGAGTAACAAGCACATCTAAAGAATATAAGCAATGGTTTCTTGTTAAATAGATCAAATTTGCATAAAATGCCAGCTGCATTATATGATTACTAGTTTTGGAAATTAGGTTATACGGCTCTTTGGGTAAATTAGATGATCATTGAATTTTACATTTTATAAACAGTTAGTAAAAGAAATAATTTGCCAAAAAAAAAAAAATCATGTAAAATAAAATGGCCGAGAAATCAGTTACCAGGATTGGAGTTCTTTCTTACATTGCATGTCAATGGACTACCATATCATATGTTAATGCCACTTTAGACTGCTTCGTGGACAAAACATAAAATTGAATATAGCAAATCCTACATTACATAACGTGAGAACCTCTTGTAACATGCCATGTAAGCGCCCCAGCCATTTTTATTTTAATTAACATAAAATAATAATTGCGTGATTTTTCTGCTAGAAATTATTTATTTCAACGACTGATTATAAGGCTACAGTTATATGATCGTTAATGACATTATCCTTAGCTCTTTTACTTTCATTATGTCACAAAAGTGGAGCAGTCTTGGACAAAAGCATTACTGGCAAGATACACACAAGAGTCCGTTCATTAATCACCAATCTTCAATATAACAATGAAGCGCTGTTTGCTTCATACGCACGTTGATGTATTAATACCAGTTGTTTCGAAAAAATATTGATCTACTGCCTCGTAGAGGCATTTAGCCATATTTCACTCATTTTTTGAGATGCGGGAAGCACGCATAGAGATCAGATTTAGGGTGCTTAGCTTCAGCATGTTCCTTGCACTTCACCTCTGTCGTTGTGCACATGAAAGTTTGCATGCAAACCTTGCACTGCATTGAAAATTCATATCAGTAGATAATCATAAATATATCCCACACATGAAACACAAAATTCAACTTTCCGATCCATGAGCTTTAGAATTGTTTCTATGCACGCACAGAGTATGTTAATACACATAAATCATACTGGTATTGTCAAATTATCAAGAAGTCATTCCATAAAGCTCCAGGTTGCATTCAGATAATAGAGAATTGAAAATCAACAATCTATTGAGCTCGTATTTCAAATTACATGACTCAAGATTGAGGCTTCACCAGAAAATCTTTAGTTCTCATCGTATTACCTGTTTAATTTTCTCAGTCCTGCCTAACATCTTATCGATCAAATTCCTACCTAGCTGTGAACTTTTAGCATGCCCATATAATGCAAGAAAGTAACGATACAAGAATTGGTGATATGCAAGCAACGTTACTCCCCAAAGGTTATAAGGCATGAGATTACATTGTAGAAATTAACACAGAATTAAGAATTCAATTTGCCACTTTCCACCACAAAGGAAAGAAAATCATTTAAAACATCTAGAAGTTTTTAAGAAAAATTCAACAATTAATCTCTTAAGACTAAAATGTCCGGAAGCCTGTGCTTTGCAGGAATATATAATTTATTTTTACAACAATGTTGACAAATTGTATCAGAAAAGTATGTCTAAAGTATCATATCTTATCACGAAGAATATTTACTAAACAGAAAATAGACTCGCTTAGAGAATACCTCGTAATGGGACAATTGCATGAAATCCCATTGTAAAACTACCTTGTAGGTATGCATCAATGGCAGGAACGAGTAGTCGACCGACAGAAATTGACAAGTACAACATGGATTAAGGGACAACAATTCTTTACATTAGAGGATAAACTGCAACAAAAAGCTTTAGACAGTTCATTGCTAATTGGAAGAAGTAATGTGCCCATCACAATTCATATGTGAATGGACCATGCACCAACAATTTTACTTGTCATTGTTGCCATTATTTATTTCTAGTCCAAAGCAGAGCAGCAACTTGGTGGTTAAGACTTAAGAGTAACACCCTTTTATTGTACTCTTTGAGATTTCATTATTTCTGGGTTCTCAACCAAAACAAGAAAGTCAAATTAGTACTGTTGTCAATATTGTATTTTAAATTTAAAGTTAAATAGATACGTGCGTGCTTAAAAATATTCTGATTTTTTTTTTAAATTACACATATTTATATTTTATAATGGTTAAAGATCGAAAAAATCTGATTTAACCTATAAAATTGTTAATAATTTTCAGAAATCAAATCTAATGATCTGTCAAAAATTGGCTAAAGCTGGAATTCAACTAACAGATAGCTTAAAATTAAATTAAGAATTTAAAATTTGAAAATCCAAGGAAGTGATACCTCAACTGTTCTCTACTGCTACTAAACAACTAAATACGTAGCCGTTTAGAGGGAGAGTCGCTTTCGAATACCTTATTACATGGCCGTCTCACGCCAAAATACAGGACTGACACATTACTAAACCCCAAAAAATTAACTTATATCTTCCTTCACAATCCAAATTCCCTCTCCTATTTCTCATGATTGTCGTCTTTGATCAGAGAGCTCCACTCTATCCCCATGGAGTTTTTTCTTGAGTTCGTTTTCACCATTGCCTTTTCTCTCCTGTCCTCTTTCGTTGTCGCTAAGCTGCTTTCCGTTGCTACGACTGATGATGAACATGATTTAGTTAAAAGAAAGACTACTCATTGCTATGGGGATTCTAATTATTATGATTTGGATACAGAAACAAAACTTGGGTTTGTTCCCAAATTTGTTGGAGTAGATGAATTAGGCGAATCAATAGACGGTAATGTGCTTGCCCAACAAGAAATTTCCATCGATCGACAGCAGATAGTTGAAGACGAACTCGCCAGAGAAGTTGAGATTGTTGATTTGACAGAGGAGAGTGAAATTGAGGTGGGTTTAATAGAAGAGGAAGTGGGTATGGAAAAAAGTGAAGAGATTGAGATTATCAACAGTGATTTGAATTGTGAGATTGTTGGTGATTGGGAAGGAATAGAAAGAAGCGATATGGATAGGCTTTTTGGAGCTGCTGTGGCATATGTTGGTTCTATAGATAATACTCATAAGTTATCAAATCTTAGCAGTGATTTGCAGCTGCAATTGTATGGACTTCACCAGGTTGCCATTAGAGGACCTTGCTGTGTTCCCCAGCCCATGGCATTCAAGCTCTCAGCTCGCGCCAAGTGGTAAGTTTCTGTTTTTTCATGTCAGTTTGATTGAATTTCTTGATTTGTGAGTATAATTGATTAAACTCTTGCTTATTAGAAAAAATACCAAAATTTTAATTCATAGTGGGGCATTTTGTTGAATCTGTTATGCTGAGTATCAATTGAAGGTCAGAATATTATTAGGATTGAAGATCATATAGCACTTATCTTCTTAATTGTAGCATGGATATGTTCTCGTGGTGGTTTCTCCAATATTTGATTGATTAAACTAAATTGATCATTGCAGGAACGCATGGCAACAACTTGGGAACATGAGTCCTGAAGTGCCTATGCAGCATTACATCAATCTTCTCTCAAAAAGCAATCCTGATTGGATGAAAAATGATATTGGAGTAAGTGTTTGTTTCTCAAGGAATTAACTCCCATGAGTGATATATATACATATATATGCAATTGAATTAAATAAAGATTATGCCTTTGACAGTCTCTTCTTCAGGAACATGGGAAGCAGGATTCTGCAGATAATGATGCATGTAAGAACATGCCTTCTGCTCTAGAACCACCTTTGGGAAACCAACAAGGTGCTAAGGTTGAGAGGTGATCTTTAAGCTTTTCTTTATTATTGATGTTAATACTGTGATTTTGCAAAAAAAAAATGTTTGATTTTATTGCTGAAAGAGAATTTGAAGTTCTTAATACGATTTACCTTCTTAACCTCGCTGGTGCAGGAGTCTAGAAGAACATATGCCTTGTGATGAAGGTTTAAATATGGATCCAAACATCAAAATTTAGGTAACCCTTCTTTTTTTTTATTTGAAATTAACTCATATTAAAACTTAAAACCTCACAATTTTAGATTAATATCAGTACTCGAAGTACTATTAAGCTAAAGCTTAACGACTAATTTTGCAGCATGCTTTAACTCTTAAGCAGAAATTGAAGCTTCCAATTGCAGGCAAGAGGAGTTATATCATACTGCCAGCCAATTAAAAGGATTAGACAGCATTATTTCTATGCCAATAAGGGATTAACAGTTTATGTGTGTAAAAATATAGTTCCGCCTGGTTCTTGGTTCTTGTAAATTAGGAATTAAAGAGGCATAATTTTAGGCGTAGAACGATTCCTTAATTGTTTGATTCCTTTGAATAGGAAAAAAAAGCGGCAATATACTAATTATACTATATATAGCTACCAGAGTCTCTGATATTCATTAATACTTTTTCATGGGAGTTGCAAGGAGGGGGATAAAGAATGAATTGAAGGTTTTCTTTCCTGTGTTGATGAGATTGTTTCTTCATTCCTACCTAACTACAGCCTATCAATAAATTATCATATCCAATTCTGGTAATACTGTGACTTGTTTTTTTTAACATATCGATGCATAATTGGCTTGCTGAACCATACATCGGATTTAAGAAGAAACTTTGCAAAATGCACACATATAATATAATTACAAACAAAGGCCTTGAGCAAACACAATTTCTTTCATGAGTTATACCAACTTCCCATTTGCCTTGGTTGGCAGTGGATTGATGATGTGTTACTAAAATACATTTATTTTTTTAATCAAAGAGTATATTTGTACCGTATTTAGTATATAATATAAAAATTAATAAATTGTTCAAACAAATAATTTTAATTTAGAAAAAAAAGATATTAATCAATAAATACAATATAAATTTGTTACGAGCTTACAAACTATAATAATAGAATCTGCATCATATTTTCACCTAAAAATTAGTTGTTGGTGTCATTAAAATATAAGCAATTTGATTTCTTAATTTCTTAATTTATTTATTCATTTGTATTTCCTGTGCATCTTCACGTGTTTCATATCCTTCACTTTCATTTGAATTACTTAATATAGGGATTTTTACAAAAATGCTCAAAAAATTAAAGCTCTTCCCAAAAATATCCTTTTCTCTTTTTTTTTTATTTTTTTTTATTTTCATTTTTGAAAATATCCCGTTTATTTAACTCTTTTGCTCGCACATAAACTACTGTTAAAAACAATTTTCTCTTTTCTTCACATTTCTTCTTTCTCCTTCATCCTCGTTAATTTTGAAATTCTTTATGTTGATTTCAATCAGCATTTTCCTTCTCCCAATGTTGATCCTTTAAGATTTGAGATTTGATTATGCAATAAGTTTAGGGATAAATATAGCATAATAAATGTATAGATGAAAATAATCTAAACCTGATTCTTTGAGTCCGTTCAGGAAAGGGCTCTGTGTATGTGCTGTAAACCATATTTGGACGAATGATCACAATTGGCACATTCTGTCTCGTTTTTCTTCTACTTCCTATTCTTCTGCCTAGCAATTTTCTACAAATTTTTGGCCATTTTCTGTATTCTTCCAGCTCAAGGTCACCGCATTCAACACTCCTCAACACAAGCTACACAGGTATCTTCAGCTCTCTCCATAACACTTTGATATAATTCCATGTGCTTTTATCAAGGTTATTACGGATCAAATCTCTAATAACTTGAAAAAGTTTTGATAACATATGAAAATGGTAACTAAAATCTGGTGTTTCATTTGTTGTATATTTGTAAAAATTTGTAAAAATGTTTATTTAAATATTTTGGTATGAGAATTGATATTTGAGTTGAGATGTTTTTATATATACTTTTATAAATCATATGTTTACTTTTAGGGTTTAGTTAATTTTGAAATTTGATAATTAATAATATCAGTTTGAGTAATTTTCTTCAAAGTTAAAGTGTAGAATTTCTAGTTTGAGTAATTAAATCATATCTTTTAATTATTGGTTTATTATTGATATCATGCTTTATCTCTTCAATGTAGAATTTTTAACATTTCTCGGTGGTGGAATTCGATAAATAACATATTAATTTTGATTAAATATAAATGAAAATGAAATGATGATAATAAGTTTGAAAGTTTTGAAATTAAATGAACATTAATTCCAAATAATTGCAGTTATGAACATTTTGTAGGCATAATATCATATCAATTGAAAATCAATATAAAATATACCCATTTAATATAAAATATTTTATTAAAGATTATTCATTATAAGATATACCCATTTAATATAAAATATTTTACTAAAGATTATTCATTAGAAATAAATGATGATAATTGTATGAAATTTTACTCAAAATTAAAGAAGAGAATTAAATTTCAGTGTATCCCTTATACAGTACACTAATTGAAAAAGATTAGATACTTCACCTTAATTAAATATATGTCCTATATATTCCAATACAAAAAAATGAAATTTTGTATATCTGAATATACATTGATTCAGAAAAAAATTTCAAATTTAAAATTTGATAAACCAGTTGATATATTTGGTATACCAAAATTTAAATAATGCATTTCAAATTTGAAATTTGATATACCATCCAAAAAGTGAATTTGAACTGAAATTTTAATATATTTTTTTATATTTAAACTCTAACACTAGCATAAATGCATATCCAATAATTAAAATTCAAATATCAACAATAAATTAATCATCGTTACAACACCAACCATTTTTAAAATTGCAAATAAGTATTTCTGACATGACAAATTATATAAGCATATTGAACAAAGACACCATCGGGAAAATAAGAGACAACTGAAGATGAAGTAGAACAAGACAGGGGAGGCATTATCTTATAAATGAAAAGTGAAGATTTCATTTTTCAACAAACTCATGTTATCTTATGTTTGCTGGTTTTATGGATTATCTCATATCTATACATGATATGTGTGTTTTGTTTTGAAAAAAAAAAAAAAAAGTGCGCTTGCGTGTGTAAGAGAGCCCTCTGCGTTCGTGCAAGACATCATAGGCAAGCGGTACATTTTTCATATTATTTTACAATGCCTCCTGAGATGCACAAACCAAGACTCCATGAATGAATTTCCTTCGCCACCAAACCCTAAAAACCCAACTCCTGCTTTTACCATAACACTACTCCATCTTTTATCCTTTTTGTGTCTGCGTCTGCACCTGCATGCATTTGTTTGAGAACTGGAAATTTATATTTAGCCTCACTAAAATTGATTCTGATCATCAAGAGACAACAAACAACAGCTTCCAAGTTATGTTCCTTCTCACATTGATCTTGGAACTGTTTTACTGGCATAATCTTTCAGCATGCGCTTCATTTTTTATTCATCACTTCTCCGTAAAACATACTTTTCCAGTAAAGATGTCGTCAAACTTATTGTGATCTACTAACATTAACATTAACTATTGGAAACTAAATGGCAAATGGTATCACCATCTCATACAAGGTCCGTTATTGAAAGATATTAGCAACTTCAAGGCCTGTACTTTCATCTACAAATTTTTACACAACTAAATAACAGACGGGGAGTCAAAAAAAAAAATGGCGAAGGGGAGTCCCATCTGCAGGAGGGAAACTTGCTGAAAATTCAAAATAGTAAAAGCCAGTTTAACCATAGAACAGCATACAGCTTTTGTTCAGGATCCTTGGATCATGGCTGCAAGTTTTGACTTATCCTTTGGGCAGATGCATAGTAATGAGATTCAAGATTCTTGAGGCTGGCAGCAGCCTCTTCCCCCATTCTAGCCAATATGGCATCCGTTTTTTCTGCCTGTTGATTGAAGTCCGCTATTCTCTGGTCTACATGATCATTCAGAGATGCAAATCCTGAAAATATTGCAGTCTGCTTAAGCTCCGATACCAACTTAAGTAGAGAGTCAGCTGCCTGAACCTGTATGCAGCGGATCATCACAATGAATAACCCAATTCTTGTCTCAATTCTGCAATACAATTTATATGCTTATTAACATGCCAACCCTAGATTCCCAATCTGCACCTGTACTTTCCCCAATCAGTTAGTTTATTTAACATGTCAAAAGTTTAGCAAGTGCATAAGAACACACAGCAAGACTGTTTTTCTTCCTTTCCATTCTTGTTAGTTCAATAAAATGTCCATTCATATCACAAATTACAAGCTGAATTGATATTTATCTCTTTCTTGAGTTTGTATCTTGCAGTCTCTGCATGTCCACATATAGCTTAACACATGCATGGATCCGTGTGTGTGTGTGTGTGTGAGAGAGAGAGAGACTAGCTCTTACCATTCTGGCTGCACGCATTTCCATCATGAAAGCCTCTTGTGAGTTTCTAACAGGAAGCTCATTGACCTGCATTCAGCATTTAATTTTTTATGTATTATTATTATTATTATTATTATTATTCAGATAAAGACAGAAATTAATCAACCAGTTCAGAACAATTTCTCAACCAGAGCTTCATTCAAATGATTTATAACTGAACTCATATGTAAAGAATGTAAGGAACATAATTAAAAATTTTGAATTCTACTGGTAGTACTGACTGGACAATAGAATGAATTCCATGGCCTGCATTTAATATTGCAACTATTGTAATCATGCAGCACTAAAACCAACTTGATAAAGCAGTATTTGGCTTATAGGAACTATTTTGATTATAGTTCTTTTTTTGCAAAAATAAGACCCCAGCTTATGTACTTGGACACAAATTACAAAATTGAAGTATTGGGAGTGTCTTCTATTAATACAATATAGGTGAAAGAGCAAAAGGTTGCAACTTCTGAAAGAGACAATAGCCTTACCCAACATCCGACAATCTACCATCCAACTTCAACAACTCATACGTTCAGCTATATGTGGTTCAACAATTCAACTCTTGTGTCATTGTCAATACATAAACCATGTAGCCAACTTTTCACTGACATTAGTGTGCTAATTGCAGGCAAGTTTTTGAGTGAGGTTTCTCTTGAAATCCCTAGCTTTATAGAGAAAGCTTCAAACACAGTCCAAAACGATAATACCTTCCAACTATTTAAGCTCCAAAAAAACAGAATTTCAGTAGCATGTTAAAGAATACAAAATTTGACAACCTGCTGCTGATTTAATATCATTCTCAATGATTCATGATAGTGAACCATTTCTTGATTCTGGCAAAACTTTTAGAGAAATCACAAGCAGAAAAAGTAACTAAAAGACGACATTCTTTCATTGAAAAGCAAAACAGAGATTCTTGGATTTGTGTTCATGGCAGACGGAAGGATTTATACAGAATAAGGTAATTAATAATAGCACGGCAGCACAAAACTCAAAAAACAAAGAATAGAGGAGAAAAAAAACTACCCTGGCTACATTGACAAGGTGAGTGAAATTGTCAACAATGTTGGCAATATCTGTTTCAACTCGCTGCATCAGAGATTTTTGTTTTTGCACAGCAGCTGCAGCAGCTGCTGCTGTGGGACCACTGCCTCCTCCAGGAACCCCACCTCCACCACCTTTATTCATTCTGAAACAATGGTCCTTCAAGTTAGGAGAAATTATTTACTATATTAAAGATAGGTTGTTCAGTGTGACAACAAAAGAGGTGAAATAAATGATAATCAAACATACATGCTCATTATTCTTTTTTCTTTTTTTAAGAAAAATCAACTGATACAAGCATTAATGAGCAAAATTTAGATTTCAAATTCATCAGGGCTCAATTTCATCCAATAGCATATCAGATTGAACCTTAATGGTCAAAAGGTTAAAACAATTTGATTGAAAAAACAAAAATGTATGATTTTACTAATTTGAATGTACTAATTACTCTCGGAAAAAAATCACAATCTCAAACAATTTATTGAATAGTGAAATATGCCTACGAGGAGGCACTAACTTTTTTCGCAAAAAACCAAACCAGAAACTAATTTCAAAAGATTTTATGTTTGCCTAACAAGACACTAAAAACAAACACTTCATATAATCTAAAAATGCAGTCCTATTTTGAGATCGGCATAGAATTCAAAAGGACTGAAACTGAATCAAGACAAACAAAAGGTTAAAAAAAATAATTCCTTTGATTAATGATGGTAGATGATATTAAATACATAAAATGTACAAGAAACTAGTATTTAAATGCATTAACCTAGAATTAACCAAAAATCGGAGCCTTACTTCATCAAAGGAACAATCATCATCAATAGATAATAGAACTAAATAATAAAAAAGGGAGAAATGTGTACAGCTACTATTGACTGGGTTGGCGGGATTACACACAATAATTAGCAATTTTTGTTGCAAATTGCGAATTTGATATTTGTGAGTTTTTCCTTTTTATATATATGCAGCCTTTGTTTGTTTAAGTTACCATTTATCAGCCATGTGTGTGTGTGTGTGTGTGTGTGTGTATTCCAAAAACCATCATTTGGAAAGGTGCTGTGAAACCAAAATCTCCAAAAAAATCTAAGCCAAAAACGAAAAAGAAAAAGTTAAGATTGAAAGTTGAAACTATATATAGAGAGAGGGAGAGATAAAAAAAAGCTATACATACCGAAATCAATAGAGCTTGTCGGCGTCGGCGTGGAGTCTTGATCGGTGGTCGGCCAAAGATAAGTCGTTGGTGGTGGCTGGGTGAGAGAAAAACAGAGTAGGGAGGGAGGGAGGGAAGAACTGTCGAGCAGAACAGGAGGCAGGATAGATAGAATTTGGGAATCGGAGGTTTTTAGGGTTTAGCCTCCTTTTGTGAGCAAATGGCCAAAACGCACAGCATTGTGGAAAAAACCGGGTTTATTAAGAGGGCTCGTTCGCCACCTTGGCATGTTCCATTAACAGGGCTCGTTCTTCACAAATCTTAAGATCAAAAATCCTTTTAACTTCCAGATCTCGATTCCGAAATTTCTCTCTCCATCTGCTCATCAATGGCGATGATCTGAACCGATTAATAAAAATGGGAGTGGTAATCGACACCTCAGTTTGGGAACCGAATCCATTACTATACATCCTCATCTTCATCTCTTGCTTCTTCTCTATTGCTCTATTTCCTCACCTCTCCAAGTCCAACTTCAACTCGGTTAAATCTCAATCCTCCTCTCCTTTTGATCATGGCCTCTCTTCATCTTCTCTTCGTTTCCAGCGCAAGTTCCTTCTTCTCTTCTCGCTCGCTTCAGGTCAGTTTTCACATATTTTCCTGTAATCACATATGCTTTTGCTTTTATTGGATTGTTTATCCTTCAATTACGGTGCGTCGCAGTAATGGAAGGTCTGCGGTCGGTGTTTGGTGAATTTGAGATGGCTTATTTTGGCATGAGTAAGGAGCAAATGATGACCTCTCTCTCCGTTGGATATGGAGCTTCTCTTCTTGTCGGTACTTTCTTAGGAATGCTCTCTGATTTAATGTAAGGGCTGTTTCTGTTAATTGTTAAATAATTCCATTTTTGCATTTAAATATTCAGTGGCTGGTATTATTATGGTAAACCGAAGAAAATTAAATTTTCTGTTCAAATTTTGGATTTGTGGAATTTTGGCGTATGTTTTAGTTAGAAAAGCATGTTTAGCTGCGGATTGTATTATATATACAGACAATACAGTATTGAATCAGTGACGATGTTCTAATGGTTGTAGAACAACTTTTTTATTTTATTCGATAAGAGGGTGCATTTGGATAATTCTAGCTTACTAAAGTTGTTTGGGAAACTATATTGAGGAGGAACCTTCTCTGTTGAACTTTTTTACCAGTTGTAGCCTTGATAAATGTCGCTTGTATCTGTTTACTTATTTGTAGATGGTTTTCAGCAAAGTAGTATGGTTTTTGCAAAGTTACTACTTTGCTGAAAACATTCAAGATGAGAATTTAGACAGATTGCAATTTTCTAGAGCTTCTGGACAATATTTATTTTGCTTGTCAAATCTTTCTCATACAAATGATATGAGAATACAATGAATTATAACTTAAGACTAGTGTTGGCTTTCTTCTTTGTAGAGGTCACAAGAAAGTTTGTCTGATCTTCTGCATCCTTCACCTGTTTTTTGGATTACTGAAGAGGATCATATCGCATCCTGGCATCTGGTTAGAAAGTATATGTTTTTCACTTGCCACATCAATATTCTCTTTCAGTTTTGAGGCCTGGGCAGTTGTTGAAAATGAAAAGGTTTGTGTTACCAAATACAGAGTTTATATTGTTGCAAACACATTTTATATTGTTACCCAATACCATCTCATTGTCATAGTAAGCCACATTATGCTAAGGATCCGAAATTACCTTTTACACTTTCTCATTTGTTTTAATGACTCCCGAGTGTTTTGTTTTTAATTATAACATGTTAGTTAGTAAAACAATTGTGTTACATCTTTGTCATGTGTAGGAAAACAATGACCGACTTCATTACCCTTCCATGTTGCAGCAAGGATATGGACAAGATACTTTGAGTGAAATATTTTGGTTAATGACTTTCTTTGAGTCCGCATCATTGATTGGAAGCCAGGTGCTTGCAAATTGGCTGTTAGGTAGTAATCCAGCTAAAGGCATTGTATCTTCCTACACTGCATCCACCGTTCTGGCAGTGATAGCCATCTTTTATGTCAGCCAAGGATGGAAAGAAACTTCACGGAGTTCAGCAAGTAAAGATTATGGAGCATCTTATACACTTATCTTTAGTGGTAAGAGTTCTTTTTTTTTTTTGTGAGTTACTGTTATTAATATAAATAAATAAATAATTGCATTTCAGCAGTTAAAAATTTAAAGTCCTTTTGAACGCCTGAGCAGTGTACGCATTTACTGGGGCATTGCCCCCGTTCTTTCTTTTCTTCTTCTTCTTTTATTTTATTTTTTAAAAAAAAGAAAATAGGAAATCAAATGTCTGTATCATAAATTAGCACTGAAATTTCAACTACCTAATCAAAGGATTTTGTGCATTATTTTGTTTCTTATGCACTCTACAAGCCTTAATTAATGGTACCTTGCAATTTTGATTTATCTATTAGCTGCATTAACTATCATGATGCATCCTAAGTTATATTTTTCCATTTTATTTTTATTCATTCTTTTTTCTTACAGCTCATAAGATAATATCTTTTCATTTTTGTTTGTATTAATAATTTTGGGAGAAAAACAAAACAAAACTTTTCAGGAGTATTGCTGATAATTTGTGCAGTTTGGGTGAAAGAAATGTAGAGATTTTATCTGCAATGCATAGAATTGGTTAAATTGAGATGCTGTTACTAAGTTATATTGAGGCTACATTATGCATTACAAAATCTTTCAATAAGTTAATTTCTCGAGTTATATCTACTTTATTATTTTTATTTTTATTCAAATGACTTTCTGAAGCCTCATTAATGTGCTATAGGCTTAGCAAAGTAATCCTTCATAACTAACTATAATTTTTTGTTTTCACTAAACCAATACAGTTAGATTTGAAAGTTTGGAACTGCCTTAAAGCATCAATATTTTTACAGATTTGTCCAGTATGAATACATTGATGGTCATGTGGTGCAATTGCCGCTTTTGGATGCACGTATGTTGTTAGAGGTAGAGGCAGAGAAAGTTGGTTTACTTGCATTTGCATTTGGTCATATTTTAATTGATAGGTGCTGGTAATAATATGAATGTGTTCTTATCAGCTTTTAACATTGGTTATCTTTTAATATCCAGATAAACGAATATGGCTACTGGGATTTGCACACACTTGCCTTCAGTTCTCTACTGCTGTCTTCTGGATTCTGTGGGCCCCAACATTGGTGGTATGATTACATATATATCACAAACAAAAAGTACTAAATGATTTGACTATTGGCTTCTGCTGTCCCATATTGTTATTGTACCGCAATTATTCTATCCTATTGATAATTTGGCTATTACCCTACCTTAACCTTATCTCTGATTAGTTACATATTGGAATGACCAAGTAAGAAAGTCAATTTCTGACCAGGAAAATTACAAGATATTTCTATTGCTTTGTGAATTCAGGCTGATGGACGAGAATTGTATCTAGGATTGATGTATCCGTGCTTTATGGGTGCAAGGATGCTGGGAAGCACTGTATTCCCATGGCTGTTGAGTGGTCCATCATCAATGCGAACTGAAGATTACCTAGCATACACATTCATTGTATTGGGGTTTGTCTTGTCAATTGTAGCTTATGATTATCAGGTATGTATTGGTTGAAGTAATGCACTTGCACACGCACACAAACATGAATTGTTTCTACTACTAGTTGCTCATATACTCATGCTGCTAGTTTGTGCAATGCAGGAAATTGGAGTGTTAGTATCCTTGTTTTGCTTATTTCATGCTGGTATAGGCCTGAGTACACCATCACTTGCAAGATTGAGGACTATGTATGATAACAAAGTGTTCTCTCATTTTAGTTCATTGTCACTAGCAGTGGCATCAAGTGAATTTTAAATTTGATTTTTGCTTCTTCTGTGCAGGCATGTGCGAAATGAGTTGCGAGGAGGAATGATGAGCCTCTCTCTAGCTCCTGCAAATGCTGTTATTCTTTTTTTGCTGATCCAAGTAAGCGTCCTTGACACCAATTGCTTGAGCACATGGGAGCTAGGTTCTTCCGTTTATTGCAATAAGTGCGGGTCAATATGAGCTAACCTTTGTTAGCAAAAGTAATTTCAGCTGTAAAGATCTTGAAAAATGTAGAAATTTTGATTGCAAATATGGCAGCACTCACACCATTCATACAGTCATGCTGTTTGTCACCCTAGGTTACTTTTTTCTTGTTTTCAATATATCATCATCTCAATTAACTAACTGATGTTTGGCCAATTTGTAATTGGTGAGCTTTACCTCTTGCTTTGTGTTTATCTTATTTCATTCTCATCTCTTGGTTTATTTCAGTCATCTTCCTAGGAAGACAGCTTTATGGTTTCACTTATTTGCAATCTCTTAAATTTGACAGAGAGAATATTATCAGAGAATTGAGAATTCAACCATTATGGCCTTTGCTGCACTTGGGCTATTCTTAGCAGCTGGTTGTATGCATTTGTTGAAGCAAGGAGGAAAGCAACTGCACCAAAACTCTCACAAGTTGTAATTTCACAGACTCATTGTATATCTAGCTCAGCAATGGTGTTGGTAAATGAGGGTGTCTATCATTAAGCCTGGATTGCTGAAACTGAAGATTAAAGAATGAGATGCACCCTCAAATTCCTAGTAATCAAGCAGAAGAGGTATTATTCATATTCTCTTTCCTGGTTTTCAAAAGCTCAAAACAAATTAAATTAGAATGGCCTCAACTTATCTGCATTGGCAAGTGTGCCAGATAAGAGGGCGAATTAACAGTGGAAGGCCAAAGATCATTGTGCTAGTCTGTGTATACAGGTTCTTATTCATATGTAAACTGGGAAAAGGAAAAGATAAAGAATCTCGCTATGCCAAACTGAGAATTTTGGAAGGAGTCGCACATTTTAGCAGGCTGAGGGCATCTTAAACAGTGGAGAATTTATGTGCATTGCTCCATTTATGGAAAACTATATTTATTGGATTGAAATCTCTTGAATTTTGTTTAAGATTTGATTCATTCTTTTTTTATGGGCAGAGTTTTTAGGCTTTTGCATCTACATTTACATGTTTTTACTTTTTACCCAAGAGATCGATGTGATTTTATAATTATACCTAGGCTAGATAGCTGCCATTGTTGAGGTTGCGTTTTGGAGACAGCATACATGGTATTTGCTGTGGCTGAAGTTGCTGTATTTTCTTATGATTCACTGCTCATTAAACAGCGTAGACAATGCACAATCTTGACAATATTCTTATTCCCACAAACCCTGATAAGAAAAAGAAAATAAGTGTTGAAAACATTCGATCATCTCATGACAAATTGTCGAATATGCGCCAGATTTACCGAAAACGTTTAACTGGAACTGGAAGAGCTGAATATCATGAAAATATTTGAAAACACTATACCAGAGGTTTATTGCAGTTATTATAAAGCACAAAATGAAAGTCATTTCAAACATTATCATGGACTTTGTTTTTTCTCCTTTCCAAACAGCTTAAAAAATGTAAAATGAATTTCCTGATTGAGTAAGCCCATCATGAAATTTAAAGCAACGCATAAATCTATTTGAGTGGCTGCTTGAATTTTCTGATTTTGGTGCCTACAGTAACAAAAAAGACACTTCCATGAACACTGTAGTGATGACTTGTATAATACTGGGAAGCACAGTATTTCCATTAACATTTATTCATTGGATTTTGAAAAGATTCAATTAGACACTTCCTATTCGTCTAAATCAACTAATTCTTGATCTCTAATCCACTTTGTAGCCACCCATTTCTCCCCCTTGATTACCGGACAGCTTCCATGCAGTGATGTCTGTCATAATCATCAACCAAATACACGTGGAATACTTCAACCGTGTATAATACTGAATACTGGGAACGAAAATATAAAATTTTTACCAATAACCCACAGTTTTTTCGTCGATCAAATTAGTAGCAATCTGCCTTGTTTGAAAAAATTGTGATTTGTACCGTGTATTGTTGATTTCTTTCTTGTGGCTTATGGAATTCAGCTTAAACTAACCTAAGTTTTGAATGAGGTAGAGTGAATAATTAGGAAACACTTACCGGATCAATTGTAGTATTTGGGAAGACTGAATAGAAGAGAAGTCCATCTCCTTGGCGCGGTTTTACTCGCAAACCGCCACACTTTTCTAAATCATAGCTTTCATAATTTTCCAAGCCATTCTGTGGAACAAAGTCTTGGATGAATGTCTATTTCTGTTAGGCAATATGCTCAACCAAAGGGAAGAGGAGAAATGACGTAATTCGTCTTTACCTCAAATGGAAACATTGTCTCCCCACCTTCTTCTACATCCGATAAATATAACAAAAAAGAAGCAACCTACCAAGAAGTTCACTAAAATTATTTAGCTTTTTTCAACTCAGTAGTTAACTGAATCAAGTATTGTAAGAAAAGGTAGTTCCGTTGACAAAATTTTGCATTTTTGAACAGACAAAAGAGACAATTTAGGCTCTCAAAAGGCCATGTATTGTATCACCCAATATTATCAAAATCTTCAGAAATCTTGGGGACTCAAGAGAAAATTAATGTCTATCAAAAAAATTATTATAATTTGATGTTTTGTCTGGATACATTTATTAAATAGAGCAATTTCAAGAATTAGAAATTAAAAGAAAAATTATTTTTATGCATAAAATTTACCCTTTGGCTTTTCTGCGGGCCATACTCTGCGGGATTGAATGCATCATAATGAGAATCATACTTCTGTCCAATCTCATAGCGCAATACATTGAATGCCTGAAACATGGTGGCAATCCTCAGACAATTTTAAAATTGCCCTGAAATAAAAGGTTAAGTAATTCAATGCTAAAGACAAACAATAGTTCGAAACTACAATAACTATTTGACACTGATAAATTGTATCTGAAGCTTAAAACAGTGGATATTTGCTTCGAACTTTTTTTTTTAACCAAAAATACAAATGTGAAGAAGATTCTTTCACCCGGAGGGTTCAAATAATGCGTGGCTGGGAAAGCAAGCACAAGGAAGTACGAATGTATAAATATTGAAACACAAATATAATGCAAGCATAACGCCAGTTGCCTTGATGTATGGTAAATCAAGACAACAACTGGCGTTATGCAGACTACCTTCATCTGGCTAAACACAAGTCCAAATAAAAAGAGCAGGAAATAGTTGCAAGAACCGAATTTCAAAAACACATCAAAAATTGGAAATTTTGTTAAATGAAAATGATCTCCACAAGTGGACAAATAATTGGCATTGAAAAACTGATATCAAATCATCCAAATAGAGGAATTGCAATTCTCACGTTTGGATCACAATCACAAGCTTGTTCTAGGCCATTCAAGCAGAAACCTGCTTGTCAGTACCACAGTATCTACTCTATCCTCATGAAACAGCAAACAAAGAATCTCCTTGGAATGTGAATTTAAAAAATTAAAATAAATAAATAAATAATAAAAATAAAAAAAAATAAAAGAAGAGGGGAATTTGAAATACAAATTTAACTGTAAACAATACCTCTCCATAGGTTCTAGGAAGCATGGTGGCCTTTGCAATTTTTTCCTCAATAGCATCCAAAACCCCAGATTTGTCTTCAGAAGCAAAAATAAACATGCCAGAGCTGTTTGAAAATAGGAGGAGTGAGCTAACAAAAATCACTCCGTCTAAGAATTATACGCAATCAAAGACAATGATATCGAAATAAAAGTACAAGACGCAACCAATCCAATAGCAATAAAAAGATTCACTAATCTTACTTCATTAATGCCCTATATGCTTAACTAGCCCATTTGATGATATTAAGCACAAAACACGGCCAAAATGGGAAAAGAAAATAACACTTTCAAGAAACGCAGAAATTTTTCACAATCTTCAAATTAATCTTCAATCTATCAAATTGTTGTAATTTGAAAACATAAAAAATGAATCAAACAAGTACTAAAACCAAACCTAGTTCTGATTCCCTTGGTGTTTTCTTCTGTTTCTCCCTTGCGCAAAGCCAAGGTGGATGGTTTAAGACCCGACTTTGCCATATTAATGACGCTTTTACATTGCTCTGCAGTCGCGAAATTAGGAAAATATAGAGCTCGTGGTTTCCAGCTCAAAACCTGCGATCAGCAATTTCCCATCCAAATTTTCATTCAATTATACGTTATAACCAAAGCAAAAAAATCGTAACAAATATTCTTTTAACAAAAAAACTAAACCTGAAAGGGGATCAAGGTAAGAGAATCATCTCCAGTGTTTCCAGGACGCAACAGATCGTACTCGATTATCTCCTCTTTCACAGTTTGAAGCTGCCTTGCTCTTGCACTGTGCCTACCTCCAGATAAATTCTGTCACCAATAGCATCAACTAAATTTCAACGAGGAAAAGAAATTCTCAAAAACAAACCAAAAAAAAGAAAGAAGAAATACCAGAAAAAGAAGATTAGAAGCGAAGAAACCGGCGAGAAAGAAAAAACAGCAAGAAAAAAGAACGGCCGGCAATCGAATCTTTGACTTGAAACTCCATTTGCCTTTACCAGCTTTGATTTTCACAGACATTGATCCCTGAGAATTCTCCTCTATTCTTCAATTTTTTTTTTTTCTTTATTCGTTGACAGTGAATGGAAAAGAGAGGAGTCGGGCGGGAATTTAGCAGAAGGAGGGAGAAAAGAGGATTTAGTAATTACTGTGAAAGGACAGGAATATCCAGCACAATACCACACCTGCAGTCATTTAATTCTGACTTTTCTTTTTAAAAATATACCTACCTACCTATCCTTTCTTAGTAACATGTTTTAGGGCCCACAGTTTTCTCATATTATCCGGTGTGCTCGTGCCCATTCTGCATGTCAAAACTGCCCCTCCGATCAAGAGAACAAAATTTAAGCTGTAGCATGCAATTACAGCACTCTTTTTTTTTTTTCTTCTATTATGCATATTTGGTTCATTATTACGTATAAATAAAAAATTATTAAATTTTTAATCGTTTAAATTATAATTAATTTTTTTATTTTTTAGTTTAAATAAAATATTAAATATTTTTATTATTTATTAATGCTGTAGCATGCAATTACAGCACCTTTTTTTTATAAAGGGTTTGAGTACATAATTTTTTATAAAGGGTTCTATATATTATTAATATTATATGTTAATTCACTTTGCCATGTATGGTTCTAATAATGGTTGATCAAAACGAAGAGCAAGTCCATATTTGGCTGGCCTCTACCCTTATAAATACTCTTATAAATACTCTCCCATCGTTTTCATTTGCACAATTTTCTTTGCTGCATTTGCTTAAATTTTCAATTTTTATTAATTCTTATATTTAAAATTATTTACTTAAATATAAATAATATATTTATTTCGGACCAATAATACTTTTTTCAGTATTATTTCAGAAGGTTGATAAAATTTTATACATTTTTATTTGTAATTTTATATATTAAATTTTACTTTTATAATGATATGCGTAACACCCTTATCCCTCCTAATACTGTACCGGTGACCGAAAATTTTTTTTTTTTCAACTTGACCTTTATATTACCATACTACCTTAACATGATTCAACTTATACAAATAAATCGTCGACAACCTATAACTGTCTCAAATCACTATGCACTTAATAAAATTTTTACAATATAACGGCTGTACATAGTACTAGCCTCCTAAAAAGCAAACAACCACACAGCCTCTCCGAGGCACAACTAGTAATAATAACTACTAAAATCATTCACTGACATACATTCCATTTCATTCACAAGCCAAACTCAACTTATTAAAATAACTTCCGTTTATATTACATGATCAAAAGTAAAGTTTGTACTTATATATATATATATATATGCCAAAACTTAAACAACTAGAGCATTTTAAAAGAAATCCTGCAATCTGAATTCTTGCTCCAGCTTTTGATTACCTGCGAGCAGTAAAACTACACGCTGAGCAATCAAAATGCTCAGTGATGACTAATAATCGATACCTTTCCTAACATTTTTATTATTAGTCTTAAGTATTAATACATATCTAAACATAATTATAAAATCAATTATTAAAACAATAACTTAACATTTTTTTTCAAGGTTATTCCCTTTTTGTCACATAATTACAATTTTGCCATTACAAGCTCAATTATGATCTTTAAATGGATAAACGAAGTCATTTACATTTCTTTACGCTCAATTAGTGATTTCTAAGCGAAATTATATTTTAGTCCTTGTTGTCAATAAAATTCACCTTTTTAATAATTGAACCATTATTTGACTATTTTATCCTTATTTAATTAATTTTTTACTTAATTTACTAATTTTTTACACTTTTTGAGAAAATTACCGTTTTGCCCCTAAATTTTCTTTTTCTTTCATTATGGTCCTTTTTCACTTTCTTTTCTTACTTTTCATTGTCTTTTCATTTCTTTCTCAATTTATTATCATTATGCCTCTAGTACAGATCCGACAGAAAATCTCAAACCGGATACACGGAACATGGACTCCACTAAAAAGAGAATGACTCCCAATGAATCATTCTCAGAACACTGTACTTTTCACTTTAACACTTAAGCTATGGAGATCAATGATCCTACCATAGCAAAGCAAGTTGCCATGATCTGCACCGCGGTAAAGGGTGTTTCTATGGCTAGCCAACTATATCCAGAACTAGTTTTTACTGCCAGACTAACTCTAAGGGCACATTAATAAATACTTTATTAATTCTTTTCAAATCTGAAAAAAATTTCAATAATTGACTTTTTATTTCTTTTCATTGACCTTAATTTAATTTCACATAAATTCACCATTTTCAACATTTTTATGCAATTATTAACCAATAATTCAATTATTTTCAATATACATATTACATTAAATTCTAAATAAAAATCACAATAATTTCAATAAATACCAATAAAATTTATTTATACATTATTTATTATTTATTATCATTTTTCATTAAAATAATCAATTAACTTACTATAAATCACAACTTTTACTACATACATACACTATAAATGATCTTGAAAATTCTCAAATTAATTTCAAACATTCTCTAAAAATTCAAGTACACTAATTATCATGTCTACAATGATTTGAAGCTAACATATATTAATTATTTGCATTTTTTTCACTAGTTTCCCTTAATATTAATTTCGGCCACCATGTTTTTTTTCCTTAAAAACTTTCTTCTTTTCATTTTCATCTTCTATTCATCAATTCTCTAACTTAATTACAATTATCCTAACCTATTTACATCAATTAACCACTTTAGACATTTTTACCCTAATTACATAATTAAAAGAAATTCATAAACTTAGAAAATATAAAGATTAATTAGTCACTTACAAATTTATCTTGAATTAGGGAGTCTAGGCTTCCTTTTCCTTGCCTTTGTCCTTTGAAAAACTCCCTCTTTCTTCACCACCTACATAAGCAGCCCATTCAAGCTTAGATTTCTTCATTTTCTTGTTCTCAAATGTAAAAACCAACCTCATAATCATAATCTACACCCAAAAATCTATGGAAAATCACTAAGAAATCAATTTAAAACATTAAAATTCTCAAGCTCCAACTTATCCCTCTTTCTTTCTTTCCTTGATTTCTTCACTTCCTTTGCCCAAATCAATCAAGTGAAGCTATTTTAGTGTATTAGAGGGATGGAACTACAATTCCTAAGTTGGAATTTAAGAGAGATATTGAGTGGTTAAGAAGCAAAAGAGAGAGAGAGAAGAGTGAGAGTAAATTCGGCCAAATGAAGGAGGAAGGAGACACAGAAAAAATTTGAAGTTTTCTCCAGAATTCCAACCTTTATATACCTCCCTAATAGGCCTAAAATTGGGCCAAAATGATGGGCTTTGCCCAATTAACTATAAAGGCCCAATCCAATTTTTCTCTCTTTGAGCTATTAAATCACTCTAAAAATAATTTTATCACTCTTATCACATCAAAAATAGCTAGCACAAAAATTTTCGACTCAATCGGAGTCTATTATCGGTCCAATTCAAACTTATTGGTCCAATTCGACAACTGTCGGTGTCACCGAAAAATTTCATTCTCATCACTAAAATATTCGACACAAAAATTCATGTAGGCATGCAAAATCTAGCAATATTCGGAGTTTATTTACTATTTTTAATTATTTACGCAAAATCAAGTTACCTTCTCTATTAAGGAAATTGACTCGCTAACTTTTTCGTATTTTTGACCTTTTGAGGTCTATTTGACCTCAATTTCACTTGAAATTTCAACCTCGGACTCACCATGACCAATACTTTCCGATGGTCCAATAAAATATTTTTGACTTTCAGGTGTCTTTTCGAGTCCGAAAAGCACTATTCACTATCGAAAAGTACTGTTCACGGCTGACCCGGTGTTGAGGCCATTACAATATGAATTTTATTTATTAATTTATTGTTGTTGTTGTAATAATTAAATTATTAATGTAGATGTTATTATTATTATTGCTAATGTTATTGCAATTATTATTATTATTATGTAAATATAATAAAATATTTTAATATTTTTTTAATTTGTAGGTAATTGAAAGATGTCGACGTATACTGAATTTTATTTGCATATAGGAGGAAAAATTAGTGTTGGACCTTCGGATTTTTAATATGATGTATCCAGTCCAAATGTTATTACAAGGAGATTGAGACATAAAGACATGCCGACTTTTTCCTAAATTAGTCCATAAAATTCACATAAAATTGGATTTAGGTATCAAAGATGTGATTTCTAAAATTATTTACAAAAGTCCAATGCACAATCGAGGATCGTTATGTTGGATGTCGGTCGATTCAACGAATGATTATGATGTAGATGCAATTTATGATAATTTAAGGAGATATGATGATTACAACTTGGTTGAATTAATTATTGTAATTGGTGAAGGAGGTGCAGGAGCTAGTCGACCCTCGTATGGCCACGGATATGAATTAACAAGTGAGGCACTACAAAGAGAAAATATCGAGGTAGATCATCATTAATTGTTTAATGAAATTGATACTAGTCAGCCTACACAGTCTCTAAGTCGACGGGATGGTGATTTACTTGGAACGCAGGCTAGTATCAGTTCAGGACAAGATCAGTTACATTGATCAATTAGCCAAGTTCCTATTGTAAGAATGAGTCAACCCAGGCAGTCAATTAGTTGAAGGGTTGATGATTTTTTTAGTAAATTACTTTTTACAAACAAATCGAGGAGTCATTCTACTAAGAGAAATTTTGTTAAGGTAATAGGTGCAGAATGAAATCATGTTACAGAATCCCAAATGTCAATTTTCCATATCCCAAATGTTAGTCGACGGTATTCTATTTTTCATGTACCTATTGTTTCTTATATACCTGATGTTTTCCATGTACCTGTTGTTAATAAAAGAGATGTTGATTTAATATGTGATAATATTTTTGGCAACACTCAAAATATAGATGCAAATGAGGAGACAACCTATATTTTCAGTATTGCAGATTATAGAAATGAATCGTCAATGAATTTGGAAGATGATGATGATGATGATGATGATATTAAAGATATTCCAATGTACAATGATTAGAGGCAGAAACTGTCAACAAGCAAGCAGATAGTGATGGCGAGAATTCTGATCATACTGAATTTACCAGTTAATTAGCATCCATGCATCCAATTGAGGAGACAGACGAGGCTAACTTTGTGTTTTCATCGGAGCATTACTCAGAAATTAACTTCGATGCATCCCAAGTTGATCTTTCTGAAGATGTTCACTTTGAGACTTGGGACGGTGTGTTTGAGTTATATATCAGCTTGGTTTTTTACAGTAAATATGAAGTAAAATCTTACATGAAAAAGTATTCAATAATGAGAAATGTGGATTTGAGAGTTGTTGAGTCGAAGCTATATTATTGGGTTACGATGTACACTCAGGTATATGAGGGCTGCAACTGGAGGTTAAAAGCATTCAGAAAGAAAGTAGTCCTTTTTGGACTATCACAAGATTCCAAGAAGCACATTCATTCCTTGCTGCCAATATATCAATGGATCATCGATAATTGGGCTCTCAAATTATTTACAATTATATCATGAATATTGTAAGTAAATAACCGATTCTACCTATTGATGCTATTATTGCATCTGTTAAGCTGCAGTACAATTTTGAAGTATCGTACTGCAAGGCATGGTACGCGAAGATGGGAGCAATACAGTGTTTATTCGGTAATTATGTTGAGTCATATCAAAGATTGCCAGATTTTTTAATTGTTTTACAAATATATAATCCATGAACTATTTTTAAGTTTATGGTTCAAGAAATGCAAGACCCCGCTGTGAAGCAATTTCAACGGATTTTTTAGAGTTTTAAACTAGCCATAGATGGATTGATTCACTGTAAGCCAATTCTGTTGATAGATGGTGCCTTCTTAATTGAAAAATTCCAATATACCCTTCTTATTGCAAGCTCAGTTGATGGTAACAGTATGTTCTTCTTAGTTGCCTTTGCTATTGTTGAGTCTAAGAATAAATCCAGTTGGGCTTGGTTTATGTCCATTCTTAGGAAGCATGTCACTCAACGTGTCGGCATTATAGTAATATCTGATTGACATGCTGGTATAATGATTGTATTTCACGATGAAATAAGTCGGTGAAAAGAACCTCTATTCTTTCATAGGTTTTGTTTGTGGTATTTCGTCCGCAACTATAATACACACTTTAGGAATGGGATAATAAAAAATATGTTTTACAAGGCTGGTAAGAGTTATAAATTTTAATATGACTTATTCAAATCAATTAAATCTATGTAATAATATTCCATATTTGTGTAGGGGCACAATTTCAAAGGCGCAAGTTTAAGCAATTGATGGACAATATTAAAGAACTTGATGAAGATTCCCATAACTGGATAACGATAATATTGCTGGAGCATTGAATACTGTTTGAGGATGGTGGTTATCGATATGGGCACATGACTATAAATATTACTGAGAGTATCAACAGTGCTATGCAGAATGTTTGTATGATGCCGATCATTGCAATCGTTTAACATATTTTTGCTTGTTTAGTAAAATTTTAGAATCAGCAAAGGGACATATACATGGCTAAAATGGACCAAAGCTTGCGATTCACGTCCCAATATGTCGAAATAATGACGAAGTATGCTAACAAAACTCGTTGTCACATGATCATTGATTACGATAATCGGTATAAATTGTACCAGGTAATATCATACATACCACCAAAGGTAAATGTTGAGCCCGATATGTATATAGTGAGTCTTGAGAAATGTAAATACGAGTGCGATAAGTTTTAAGATATAAAAACACCTTGTTCACATGCAATTGCAGCTTGCATGAATAGGCATCTTGATATATTTCAATTTGTAGATAATTGTTATACCATTGCGAGACATTCAAATGTTATGATGGGCAATTCTACCTTATGAGACACAAAACATACTGATCCGAGTATAACTGTCCTAAAATGATTTATGATATGGAGTTACAGAGAAAAAAAGGCCGATCAAAAATATATCGCATTTGAAACGAAATGGATTATTGGGGCGCGAAAAATTTTTTTCATTGAAATCACTGACAAGTACAGCGATTTCAATGAAAAATTTCTCCGTATTGCCAATATTTTTCTGACAAAATCGCTATATATAAAAGCGATTTCGTACCAAAATCTCAAAATTATAAATAATTTCTTATATATCTCATTTTTATAAATAATTTTTAAAAATACATTATTAAAAAAAATATCCCAAAACTAGGAGATCCTTTGAAAATTTGGTTGAACCTAGAATTAGGATACTCTTTTCACATGTCTATGTATAATGTAGATCTCGATTATTTTCCATATTTCCGTCTCATTTTTTTCCTGTCAATGCTACTGTAGCAGAGTTGTAAGAATAGGCCATCATACGAAACTGATTGATATGGCAAATAGAAAGAATTTGATACTGAAAAAGAAAATGTCCATATTCTAACATATATCTGCCTCTCAAATAGTGAAAAAAATAAAAACAAAATATCATAACAATGGGGTTCACACTATATTGATTACGTGTCTGTACCATGCATCATTGCAAATCAATTACCCAACCGTTTATCATTAAAAAGTTGAACATACGTGTGTTTATCAATAATATAGAATTATAGAAGTAGCGGTTGATTCTGTTCCAGTGCTTTGATATCACCAATTCAGCATAGTTTCATTTATCATATTCCAAACTTTTATTAAGAAATTATGAATATTTTAACACGTAGAGTTAATAACCACCATTATATCGTACCGGTAAACGAGAAAAGGAGCTAACTTTGTTATTTTTTTATATTAAAGTTTATCTTTTTGTCAGGATCGGACTCACAATCAAAGGTAATTCTCAAATTAAAACAGTTATCTAAATTTAATAAAATTAATTCATATTTATGAATTAATTCAAATTAATTAAAAAAAATTGAATCAAATTCAATTCAATCTAAATAAATACTCATTAAATCAATTCAAAATTGATCCATTTTATTTTTTAATTCAATTTAATATTCATTACATCAACTCAAAATTAATTCATTATATTTTTCAACCCATTAAATCTAATGAGAAAAATAGCACAATATATTTAGCTTCGATTAACTGGGGAAAAAATCATCACCTCCATTTGGTTTTACTTTAATAAATTGAAATTCCACATAAAAAAAATTCTGAAAAACTTAAAAGAAAAAATATATTCCGATCTGCAGGGAATTGAGAATGTAGAAATCAAATCAACTCTAATAACAGAAACGTAGAAAGAGGAAAAGAGATATGACATCAGCCCATACGCAGCGTTAGTGATATAAGTTGAACGCCGGCAATCAGTAAATGACGCTTTTAAGAACCCTAATTGAAGCAAAAGAATACCACAACCATAAAACTCTAGCTGCGCCCAATAGTGAACATGCAAGAGAGGAGTTAGGTTATTTATAGGCCACTCGGCTTCCTCCCTCAAACCCACTCACGTGCACTGCACGTTTTTAGACCTAATTCAATATACGCATGCACACCTAATGTTTGGACATATTTTGTTTTTCTATTTTTCTTATTCTTAAATACAAGGAGACATTATTTATTTGTAGGTAAAAATTTTGTGTTTAAAGTGGGGAACATATATATATATATATATATATAAGAGACTTGTTTGCAAATAAATAATGTTTCGTATACATAATCATTCTTTTGTACTAACATTGATAACTTGAACTCATGAGCGACTCAAATCAATCCAACCTATTTTGCTATTGATCCATATCTTTTGATCCATTTATGATCTAACCTATTAGTGATCCATCCATTAATGATCCAATTCAAATCCGTCCAATCATTCATTTGCCACCTCTACCGTTACCTCATTTAGAAAATTCGAAATATTTATCACTCGGACCAACAACCATTAATCACGCTAACTTTGTTATTTATGTGCATCCAAGCATCAATAGCCGAACGAGACGACATATATGGTTCAAAAAAATTGTATATTTTATTCAAAAATCATATAAAAAAAGTTTAAGATCAAATAGCCCTTTAATTTATCTAAATAGTCAATTAAATCCATTATAATTTCAGTATACCAATTCCGTCCTTGAATAATCAAGATTAAAGCATATTTGCCCTTAGATAATCAAAATTAAACCATATATTCTTTAATTAATTAAGATAACATGGACATATTACCATAAATCTTAATTAGCATTTTCAATTTGCGTCAAATACTTTGTCATTTAAATTGAATTGTCCATTAAATTAAAATTTATTTGACCCACCTTATGTTTTTTTTGAGAATGATTAACTCAACCAAATCAAGAAAGATTTTTAGCGTTTTGGCCTAAAAACAACGTTCATATTTCAGTAGTTTTAGACTATCAAACCCCGTGTAAACTTGAGAAGTACACACAAGATTGCGTGCAAAGTAACGGCGGCAACGTTGTGCAAGACAGTCCTCCACCTCCCTCCCGCCAACCACATAGAAATAACCTCAAATTGGGAATTAGGATACTCTCAACGGTGGAGAAGAAAGGCACGTGGACAGATGGCATGAACACATCCACAATCTTGTAGGACCATCAACAAAATGCCAATTAGGAGGTGCTTGTCTTGAAAAGAATAAATAAAAATGATATCTGTGGTTTTCCTCCACGCAAAGTAATTCACGGTTACAAAGAAAACAAGCAGCCATCAGCTCAAATATTAAACTCGAAACTCATTAATCCCTTTCTCCACCAAAAACTGAACCGGGAAATTTGTTCAGGATTTGGGCTCCTGCAACAACAAGTGTAGTAAATTCAAATGCTCAAGCTAAATCTCTACTGCTCTTTAATCCCTACTCCAAGACAAGTCAAGCTTGGAAGTAGCTACGGGTCATGGACCATTAAATACGACCATCCACTTCAGAAACCGTTTTGTACTGTTTCTGTCAAGGCCTTGAAGGATGAAACAGATGGAGGTAAAAGCAGCTCTCCAGGCCGAAGCTGGGATCCTGGCTTAGAGATTGAAGTACCTTTTGAACAAAGACCGGTACATCTATATCATATATACTCTCTGATTATATATATCTAACTTGTTTATGGAAGCCCGTGTACGTGATTCTGTAGTCAAGCTATGGAACGTGCTGCAACCATCAACACACATGTATATGATATAGCTAAGTATATATCCATTGCCTATGTTCTACTGAACTAAATTGTGCAAGACAAATATGCATAGATATTGCATAACTCGAGAAGATGTGGAAGCTGGATGGTGGATTAAGGGCAGGATCAGTACGGAACTTAACAGATTCTAGTTTTACATAGGCGTTAATCCAGAATGAAAAATAACCTCGATTGCACTTACATTAGTTCGTTTCTGTGACTGATAGGTGAATGAGTATGCCTCTCTGAAAGATGGAATCTTGTACTCTTGGGGCGAACTGGGACCAGGAAAACTTTTTCTTCGTCTTGGAGGTCTCTGGTTAGCGACTTTCATCATTCTTGGAGTCCCAGTTGCAGCTGCAAGTTTCAATCCTGAAAAGGTAAGATTAAAAAAAAAAAAAAGAACCTCCTGCACAAATGCCAATTTAAGGGCCATTTTGATTAGAGAACTGGTTCATTCCATAAAGGAATTGAAAAGAATGTGTTTGCCACTAAACAGAAAGCAACATCCATTTTCAAGCTGAAAATTTCACATTTAAAATTAGAGAAGGCATTGGAAAATCAATGAACATGAATCACAAGTCAGAAACTGACATGTTAAGCACCAACATACTGCTAGACATGTCTCAATTACAGAAAGATTTCTGCTTGTATGTAACTACAATTTCATCATCTGCTCCAAATTTGCAGGAACCCTTAAGATTTGTGTTGGCTGCTGGTACAGGAACCCTATTACTTGTGTCGTTAATTGTCCTAAGAATTTATCTGGTATGCTCATCATCTTCCACAATTTATTTCTTCTTTGTGAAACCCTTTCCATTTCTAGAGACATAGCCATGCACTTGCTATGTAATTATATACATGAATTTATTTACAAAGTAGCATTTGCTCTTTTTCATATATTTGAATTCAGAAAATAGACCACTAAGAATTCTTGGGGTAAACTCATCACTGATTTTCCAGAAGTGCATATCGCAAAATGATTTTAGTTGTTTGTTTTTATTGGATAACAAATAGGTAATTTCCCTACATTACACAGATTTAATGTGCCTATACAGAACTTCTATGCATATCTAAGTTCAATTATCTCATTGATGGACCAACTAGATAGACAATTTTTTAGATCAAAATTCCTTATTCGCCTATAGGCCTATACAGGACAAATATATTGGTTGTGTAACTACTCGGCATACAGAAGTTCATTATGTTGACACACCATCGACTCTAAAGGTTGTAATGACCTGCACCCTCTAGACCAATATAGATGAGAGCAAACACATCGATGTCCTTGACAGCAGGCCAACTGACAACTTCATAAGCAGAAAATCTACTTGATCTAAGAAAGCTAGAGGGCAAGAGGCGGAGCAATTCTACGGCGAACACACAACACATGCAGGGGCAATTATTATAAATGGCAACTAGATCTAAGAAAGCTAGAGGGCAAGAGGCAGAGCAATTCTACGGCGGACACACAACACATGCAGGGGCAATTATTATAAATGGCAACTAGCAAGATTTATTACGATGGAGAAAAGGCTTTGATAATTAATTTCCAATAATTAATTCTCATCAATAGCATGCAGGAAAAACCCAGTGAAAAAGCATACACAGAATAGATACTCTAAAATTAGCCAAATCCTTGAAAAGATAACTGAACATTAAACTATTAGATGAAACTAGTCGCACATGGCATAGCTTAAGAAGATAGCACTTGTCATTTTAATTGTAACTAGCCAAAAATGCCTAATATTATAATCTGAAACATGTTTGAAAGTATTAACCCGTTTCATCCATGTTTAAGGGATGGAGTTATGTTGGAGATAGACTTCTATCCGCAGTTATCCCATATGAAGAGAGTGGATGGTATGATGGACAAATGTAGGTAAAGCCGCCGGAGGTGAGCACCCTCTCTCTCTCTGTAAATTTTCTTTTTCCAGAAAGGCATTACAATAGTTTTATAACTCAAAGAAAAGAATTATTAGATTATTTCGATATATATACATACACACACATATCTCTATGTGTGAGTGAGTGTGTACACAAGCGCACATTCACATATATGTATATATTTACACGCCAACTGAAGTGCTAAATAAATAAAATTGTATCAAAAGCTCCTACAACCTCACATAATTTGCCACTGTGTTCTAGTAGACTTAAACTATTTAAAGCCCTGGGATGAACAGATGTGATGATTACAACAAAAAAGCAATATGTATTGTCTTCCATTCTGATTTTCAGAGACCCAATGTCATATGCAAGCAGATATATTGTGTGCTAACAATATGGCCTCGTTTTATCCCTGGCAGGTCCTGGCTCGTGATAGACTGTTGGGCTCTTACAAGGTAAAAAGGAATATTAGCACTTTAATTCCTAAGGTTGCATACCAAAGCAAATATAAAAGACAACAAACAATGCCCTAAACTAGGAAAAATGAGACACTTCACAGTCACTTTATAGCACAAAAATGTAGAAGTAGGGCTTCAGTGGGACAGATATATCCATGGATGTACTGAAACCCTCATGCGTCAATCCATGGATATGCCGAGGCAAAGCTACCATTTGCTCATGCACATATGTACAGAGTGACGTGCTGTAATACCAGGAGCATGCCATCAAACTCTGTCATGTTGCAGTCAGTTTATGACAGTTCTGATGTAAATGAGATTCATAAGGATATTTCATGCTTCAGGTCAAACCAGTCATCAAGTTGCTGAAACAAACGCTAGTTGGCACCGGTGCATTACTTGTTACATCTGTATTTCTATTTCTCTTTGCCACACCAGTGCAAGATTTCTTTCAAAACAGCTACTCTGCCAGAGATAGCCCAAGTAAACCAGCCTCAAGTACGAATGCAAAGTACAACATTAGGTATGACAAGAAAAATACAGATTCCAACTCTCATTTTACATCCTTACAGTTTTTGTTCCATATCATAGAAAAGAGGAATTGCTCCGTCTGCCTGTGGAAGTTGTAGCTGATGATGATATGGCAGCAGCTGCTGCAGAGGCTGCAGATGGAAGACCCGTCTACTGCAGAGATAGATATTATCGTGCATTAGCAGGTGGGCAATACTGCAAATGGGAAGATCTACTCAACAAATAAACTTTTCTTTTTCAATAAGAAAGGTGAGAAAAGAAAGAGGTGCAGGTTATCGTCAATTTCACAGAAATGTATCTTGTTCCCGCTGGAGCACAAGCTTATATCTTAAGTTTCATCCCTTTATTTTCAAGGAATTAATTACACTTTGAAATATCAAAATAGTTGCAAGCAGCAAATGCATGAAACAAGAATGCTGTGCAGGGAAGAACAACATCAAATCTTGATCGACTTCAAGGAGTACAACAAGCTAATTTCCTAGTTTATACATGATAATGCTCCATAGTGGTGAAAGAAAAATATGGCAATGCTTTCAATTAAGGCTGCAGTTTATCTAAGATGATACACACATGAATGACAAATAAAGCAGCAGCAGAAGAGCTACATGATGCAACTGAAATGTTTTTTAAGAAATTATCGATTGGTCCACTCTGAGATACCTTCAGCACTCCACCTCCAAAACATATATATATACACGTGTGTGTGTATTTATATTTACAATAACATTTACAGGTTTTGAGATTCAGGAATTTCACCTTTCTCGTCCAAGCCTGAGGATAATTAAAAGAACGCACAGTACTGAAGTCAGCAAACAGATATATTTTGGGGAATAGATGTGTTATAAAATAGAAAAGTTGTGCCCCCAAACACATCCAACGCCACATCTCTGTAGATTTAGCAGTATTAGGAAACTTTTATCATCTGCATACAACTGAAGTCATCACAAAAACAGTAGCCAGAAGAATAGATTTTGAAGAAAGAGCTGGCAACCCAATATGAGCCTCATAAAATGGCCCTAACGTGAGATCCTTAGCTTATTCTTCAACCTTGGAAACAAACCATTTCAACTTCCTGAAGCCAAAGCATATAGAGAGTTGGATATTGAACAATCCAAACGGCTCCCCTTGCACCAAGAAGCTTCTCCTTGCAAATGTCCAAGAGCCATGTTCCAGAATGTATTGCGACTAAAAAAGGCAATCATCTTGCTTAGTTAATTTGCAATGCACCTCAATGGTTGATTGTTAGGGCACTTAACCAAGCCAGAAAGGTGCCATGAAACAGATATTGCATCCTAGAGACCACTAGTTCACTTCTAAACGAGTTTCTTGCACCAATTGAGAATTCTAAACAGTTGACTTTCAACAATATCCCTGTATGCTCGTTTCCTTCTTTTAATGTCTTCAAGATCTAGGGTTCTATATCCAAGAGCAAGTAAGTACATTGCTGGATGGAGTCTCCTGCAATCACGTAAATGATCAACAAGACATGTCCTGATTTTCCTAGGATTTCCAACAATTTTATGTTAAACACAAACCAATATGCCTACTTCTGGTGCTACAACATCACATGGAATGAGGAAGTGAAATATCTGTGTAAAGTGTAATATAGTGCATCCTACCTGTGCATCCTTTTGTCATTTTACAACTCAAAGCTAGACCCACACCACAAACAAAGATATTTTTTATTTTTGAATGCAACATTTCAAATATTCATCAATGTAAATGTAATTAGTTTTAGGGAGAATTTACATATGACAAAAAAGGACCCTTCGTTTGCAACCTTCACCCAAATTTTATAATCAATTAGCAAACTATCATACAAATGACTAATTGAACTAGCATTCCACACTGATGAAACCAAGACAAAGTAGCACAACCAAATAAGATGTGTTAATTTTTTGCTGAGGTGTCCGCATTTTTTTTTACCTTTCTAGCCTTTTCTGTTTCTCGTGTACCTCAACTGATATGTGGTTGCACATCAAATTGCAGATTTGTAGCAAGGACAAGTCCAAAAATAAAACATACTAGAGAAAATCAAGGAATATTGAAAATCTTCTTCAACCTAACTTTTCTTTTAGATTTATGATTTCAATAATGCTAACCCTTTTCTTTCAAGTCTTTTTTGAATTTTTAACAATTTTTAGCCAGCACACAAACTACATCAATTTTGTCAATTAAAGTCAAACTTGATGTTAGAATCGTTTTTAAAGTCCATAAACGTAGTAGTAAAACCTGGACATTAATAACTTTCAATCATGTCATGTAATATAAGTCACTAAGAAAATTGTTAGGCTCAAAGTTCGATGAAGACTGATGACTTACTTGTCATATTGTTCACTTCCATCAAATCCATCCCAATGCCTTTGAGATGGAACAGTTCGACCCTTCTTATCTCTACCAAAGGTTTCAACATACCAACCACCTATATCATGTGTGTCACAACGAGGCTCAAACAGCCAAAATCTGTAGCAATTATTTAATCAATAACAGAAATTAACAGCATAGATCAAAAAAAGCAAATGGAGTAAAATGACTTCACATCGTAACTGGTAAGCATAACAGGTCTTTATAAAGCACGGGCAATAACATTGATCGACATTCTGATATTTCCTTCAACTTGTGAATGATGAAGGAAGTTCAAGCCATTGCAACAGGATATAACAAGAACACAGCATTTATCGTTTAAATGTTAACCAAATGCAAGCTCAGTCTTCTTCTTGTTAATGGTACCAGCTAGAATGCCGGACAATAGAAATAATGCACAAAACAACTCATGTCAATAAATACAGCTGATCATAGGGAAAAGATAGTTGAGCCTCTGAAATATGAATGGGAATTAAGAACACATTCTAAAGATGTCAACACAGTTGATCATAGGAAGAAGATCATTGATGGATGGTTAATAGAGTGAAGTTTATAGTATACACTGTAAGTATAACAAATAAGTTCTGTATTACAAGTGAATACTCTGAAGTTGCACTACTCACCTGCTTGGTGGTAATCGAGCTCTACTGCACCTACATTCACAAACAGAAACTTTGTCTCCCACCGGATACCAATGAAGATGTTTTACCTGAATCACTTTAAATCAAAATTAGTCATGATTTACAACATCCAGGCACGTTCAAATATAGTCATGATTAGATGCTGATATGCTACCACAGTGACTCTTAAGAAAGAGGAAAAGGGCTTATACAGTATCCTGCCCTCTACTCTCCTTTATTTTATCAAATAATGATATTTTTCAAATTTAAACAATTGAATGGCAAATCATCCTCGGAAACGATGAATGAAATACACCAAAGGAAATCTCAGCTAAAGTTTATAAAATCGATCATAGTAGATCTCACCAAAGATAGAAAATTATTAAGGAAAAAAAAAAGGAAGTTCCAAAAGAACAACAATAGAAAAAAAAAAAAGATCTAACAAAGAGAAAGGGAAATGTAAATAGCATGCAGTTTGCAAATGGACTTTAACAAAGATGTTGCAGAATATGAAGAAAATTCTCATTAGTAATCTTTGATTATTATTCTTCAGTCATATAAATATGACCAGACTATAAAAGATAGTGCAACAATAGCAGGAAAAACTGTTCATCTTCACTGCAAGGCAAGAGGGAACTCTCCATCAGAAGACAAGAAAGCAGACTTTCAAACACTCCATTCTGTTGGGAAATATAATCAATTCAGCTCACAAAGTATGCAAGAGAGACACCAAATCATGCAGGACCCCTTATTATTCTCTACAATTCGACAGAAACTCACAGCAAAATACAACAAGGATTATCAAGCTGAAGAATACATATTGAAGCTCAATTTGTATCTCGAGAATCATAGTCACTAGAAGGGATTCAAACAATAGAAGACCAATACATACCAGTAGTGTTCTATGTTTCATTATGACATGGGTTTTTTTACCTCTCCTATCATAGACAAAGCACGAACCCTCTTCAGGAGTGGTTCCTAATCCCATTATAGTTCCCAATGGAATTTTCAGTCCGGCTGCATAACCCATAACTGAATCCTGGGATAACTCCCTTCTGTTGTGTGTGGAACTATTATCCGAACTAAGAAAAATTTGTATTTGATCTTCAGTATTCTCATTCATTGTTCCATTATATTGGCTTTTAGGAGGAATTCTAGTGGCCACAGCCACCACCTTTCCATCTACATGCAATTCCAAATCTTTATATGCTTCTGATGTGTGACTTAAATTCTTGGCATGCATCTGAGATGATTTAATATCATTCAATTCATTAGAATACATAACAGCGTTCCTGTTTGCAACAGATTGACAGATGTCCAAACCAACAGAGGTAAAACAATTTAACTTTTTAGCGTAAGCAAAAGATAATTCTGGAAGTTTATTGGCTAAGCAGACCATCCCAAAAACATCACGTCCTGAAACTAAATGTAGAACCTCGGGAGTCTCATAGACAGACCTCTCCTCTGCCTCAAAACGATTAGGAAGCAGATCCATGGACTCAATTATAGGGCCATAATAAGCCGCATGTATAGCTGAATAAAAATCAGCTTCAAGTACATCAAAGTAGCCCGTTCCAACAGCCACTTTCTTCTCTAACAACATGTCATTTATAGCCAATCTATACCACTTCAGCCATTCAACAACTTCCATCTGTTTACTTGCAGCCATTTGGGATTTATACACATATAATTTCGAATCAACCCTAGAATGTTTCTGCATGACTTTTCTCTGAGACATCAGATAATTATCATAGTGAGATCTCCTCTTCGAATCTGAAAGAATCTGCAGTTCATTATAGCCCATTGATTACACCAGAAATCAAACACCAAAATCCATGCAAAAAACCAGATAATTACCGCATACATCACCAAATATTTAATCACGTTGTACGTATATAACAAGCATTTCTATGCAACACGTATCCAGAATGAAAAGAAAATAAGAAATTCCCAAATCGGCAGCTCAATTGAATTTCAGTTTTGGTAACTGTCAAGAACTAAGTACTACAATTAGAAATACAAAATTATCAACAGAAACTATCCTCAATCTCAACTAACGAGCTCAAATTACTGTAAATTAATCCACGGTAATAAAAAAAATTAATCTAAAGTACCTCATAGGCAGCGACAATTTGAATGAAACGTTGAGAGGCAGATGAATAATTTTTTGACCCGGCGAGGTCCGGGTGAGTCTCTTTGGCTAGTTTCCGAAACGAGACTTTGATTTCAGCGAATGAGCTGGTCTCCGAAACTCCTAAGATATCATATGCGTTCCTTCCCGAAAAATCAGAGCAATTCGGATCAGTGCTGGTGCTGAACCACTGAGCTACAGAACTCAAATTCGAGTACAAGATATAACAGCGATTTCCTTCGTTTCTGGTATGATTTGATAGAAATGAGATCAAAGATGAAACCATTATTTTTTTTTTCCTTTTGCTTTATCGTTGTGATTTTTTAATCGAATTGGGTACAATTGTTAAGGAGGTGGTACTGTGACACTGAAGGCAGTTTAGGCGGTCCTGGCTTGGAGGTGGAAGAGTAATGCTTTTGTATGGATGAAAGTAGATGGGAGGAGAGTAACGTTCGTTAAGCTATGGAATTGTTTTCTGTTTTTTATTTTTTATTTTTTTTAAAATTGAGTATTTACTTTTTATTGAAAAAATTTTAAAATATGTTGACACGTAATAATTGAAAAATTATTTTTTTGAAAATAAAAAATAAAAAAAGGAAAAATATGTACATTTATTAAAAATAAAAAATATTTTCTAAATTAAAAAATTAAATTATATATTATTAAAAAAAGATACTTTAATTTTTAAAAATGAAATAATATGTATATATGATAAATTATAAATTTATTAAAATGATTCAATTAAATTTAACATTTATAAATTAATGAATATTGAATTAAAAAATATGAAATTAACATTAAAAAATAATTAATTTCTAATCATTGGTTTCTCTAACTATTTTCATTTGGATTTGTTAGGATAAACCAATATTAATACCCTTCTATTATACTATAGCAGTTGTTTCTTCGGACATTGTTAAATTTTTTCTACCATATAATGTAAATAGTTGATTGACTCTATCTTACATCCTGATGAAATTATGTAATATACAATACGCAATTGAAATAAGTTTTTGTCGACATAAAAGATGATTCGATATTGATTTCAAAATTGGAAATCAAGTCTTCAACACTCCAAATACCATTTCTATCACTTTACATAAAGATGAATACCTATAGTTAAATAACTCATATTTTCTTGTAATTCGTCTCCATCCATGACAGTCATTTAAACGATATCTTTCACTACGATAGTGAGCCAAAAATCTTGTATATTAGGATAACCGGTATCCATGACATAATAATAATCTACAAATTAATATTTATGTTAATTAGATGATAATAACATAAATCAATATTAAGAAAAAAAAATGATAATGAAAACTCTTACCACCACTTGAAAGAAAAAAATTATTTTCTCGTCTTGTTAATGCATCAAGAAATACTCTAGAATCAATTCTTATCATTTCTCATCCAGTGTGCACGAATGTAAATAACATGCCATGAGAACATACAGCCACAAATTTTGTGTTACAAATGTTGCCTTTCCACCACGAAATGTCTTTTGTTTAGAAAATGGTGACCAAGCTACCACATGAGTGTCGTCTATTGCACCTATGCATTTCTTAACAAACAAAAGCAAAATATTAAACTTATAATTAATATTATATTTATGTAGTGATATTATATGCCATAAAATAATAAATTATAATAGTTTAATAATATTTATCTTACCTCAAAATATGGATACCATCTGGGATTGTTTTGAATTTTTGGTTACATAGAAAATCTATTCACGTGTTTAATCAAGTGAGTACCAAAAATAGCTAATGCTCTAATTACCATCTTACACCATTTATGAACAGTAGCAAATGAATGTTGATATCGTTCTGCTATAACCCTTTGACAAAGATGATAACATAGAACTGACAAATCCATGGCAACTCTTTCTTCCATACTAACATCTCTTTTATCTCTTAATAAATCCAACAATTTTAATCTTTCACATAAATTTATAAAGACGTGTGGTGCCATACGAAACCCTTCATAATACCTAGTCGGATTTCTTATAAGAACTTCAAGAATGTAATTTTTTTCCACCAAGTATTGAAGTTCTGCAAGGAATCCTTTCTATAAAATCTCTTTCACAAGTCATAAAAAATATAATTAAAAGTAAATCTAAAATATCATCATCCTCGTCACTACTAGAACTATCACTATTTGATGAATACACTAATACTTGATTTTGTCATAAATTTTGATCTATAAATCCTGCATAAAATTAAAGAAAAAAATAAGTTTATCAAATTTAAAGGAAAAATTAAATAGATAAAAATTAAAAACAAACAAATACTTATATATATATATATATATATATATATATATTAAAAAAATGAAAACAAAAGTTAGTATAATAAATCTAGCTATAAAGCATAATCTAACTTAAAAAATATATCAAAAATTTAATTACATAAGCTTTCAATCCAATCTTTTCTTCTATTGACATGCATCAAGGCAAACATTTTTCTCCATTTTGGACTAACAAAATTTTTCAGTGCTTTATTATATGCAGCATTAGAAATATCTTTTATTCCTTCCAAAATATCCACACATGCCTCTATAGTACATGGATCAAATTCAGCACTTATAGCTTGATTGCTTTCCAATTTATATTTTTGTGCTTTTGCTAATTCTTTTTCTGTTCTATCACTTAAACAAGATGCCAACTTTTTCAAATATGAGTCCAATTTTTTAAATTTTGATTCCTTTTTAGTTCTACTAAAGCCAGGAATGTAATCGATAGGAAATCGCTTATCTTTTAAACTACCAACACCCGTTTTTTCACCGTTTGATACATGATGAATGCTCTTTTGAAGGAATTCTTCTTCAACTTGGCACTCCTCATATGAATCATGAGGTAATTATGTAGAAATATGATGTAGATACCCAGCAACAGTAGATTTACTGAAAATGTATCCAAGTCATAATGCCTATAACCATTTTTCTTAAATTATTTAAAATTCTTATGCTTCTGCAATTTAAAAGACATAACCTTTTAGATATTGATATCTAAAATAAGTACATTAATGTAAAAATTAGTAATAAAGAATTAAATTACTGATAACTTTATCTTGTAAAACATCTGTCAAATATCTTCCACAACAAATATAGTATTTGAGTTTGAATCATAAGTTACACCAGTATGCTCGAATAATTCAATAAACTGTCGATACTTTAACCGAAGACGATTATATTTTTCCTTCAATTTTTTATACCATATTTCTCCCTCACTGCTATAAATAATTCGTCATTCATTTCTTGTCAATCAGTTGTTTTAAAAGATAGCGTTCCATTCGGATCCTTTTTACTCTCTCGTATAAAATATTTAAAAAAGAAAATTCATCGTTGTCAGTCCACTCTTTCGATTCTTTACCATTTTCAATCTTCCCCCCCCCCCGTCTAATTATCTATATATAACAAAAATTTATATTCAATGAAGCATGAAAAATTTAAAAACACATTTTAAGCACATGTTTAGGAACTTAGAAAAATAACAACAAATTAATGAAAAAATCCAATCAAACATTATATATATCCTATTTATTTAATTAATTATTTCCAATTAAGGCTAGAATGATACTTTTCAGTATAGGTTAATTGTATATGTTCTCTTTATAAAAAAATCAATTTGTATTATTATTTTTTACGTGATGAGATAATTAAAAAATTATCTTTTGAAAAAAATCTTCAGAAGTTATTGATGATTTATTGACCAACTAATATAAAGTTTCAAGTACAAGTGACCTTTAGATTAAGATAACCCAAAAGAGACAACGCACCAAAGTGAAAAAAAAAATTTAGTTGAATTATTCAAGGAAAACAACATTCAATATAGGAAGCATACAATAATTTTTTAATAAAACAGTATAATTTATTGATTGTGATGTATTTAAATATAAAAAGAAAAAAAGAACTGTTTGGATATATATATATATATATATATATATATATAAAACCCCAAACTTGGATCACTTATGCAAGGTGTGAGAAACCAACCCTGATTGCAACTATAACCAGAGTAGATCAACTGTAAAAACAGATGGATCATTAACATACTTGTATAAGCACTAAAATATTATCCTACCCATATAAGAATTGTAATACATAGAGTTTTCATATTATCAATACATAGATTAAGTTGATAATTATACTTGAAAATTGGTTAAGACGTGGTTTGGTTGGAAAAAAAAAAGGGAAGCAATTTGTTTAGAAAGATAAAGGCAGTTATTTTATATTTTTTTACAAAAAGTGATATAAAGATCACTGACTACTATCTGTTATTTTCTCAAATGTTCATTGTCATCTCCTTTTACATGACTTGGTCAAATAAACTTGTCATTAATTATGATAATCATGGATGCATTTGCAACAAGAATGAACTATCTGAAAAATCACAGATTTGGCTCTTATTTTTAAAATGCTTGCACATTGCCAGGTACATTAACTTAACAATATACTCCCTCCATCCCATTTTAAAAGGTATTTTTTTCTATTTTAATTTGTCCTGCTCCAAATGTCCTTTTCGAAATTTAAGATATATATTTATATGTATATCCCTATTTATTATATAATTTATTAAATATTTTTCTTTCTTATTACTCTCTACTTTTAACTAAAATTAAATAAAATTCTTAAAAATATAAAAGAGTATTTTGTCAATTATTATAATTTTTTTTATAAAATTAAGGTATTTTAATTATTTTTTAATTTTCTTAAAAAATAGAAAAATATTTTTTAAAATGGGACAGATGGAGTATAATTCTAACAAAGACAAAAACCTAAAATTTCAAGGAAATAAGTGATATGTATCATGATGTCAACGTGCAGGTGCTAATAATTCAATACAAGAAGCATACAGTAATCTTTTTTAACAAAAAAGTATAATTTATTGATTGTGATGTATTTAAATATAAAAAGAAAAAAGAACTGTTTGGATATATAAATATATATATGTGTGTGTGTGACACACTCCAACTTAACTCCATTGATAGAGTTGTGAGTTATTGCATATATACTTGGTTTAATTAAATTTTGCAGACATTCAAAATCGAAAACCTAATACAAAAAAAAATGTAGCAGAATAAACGATTTGTCAAATGGGAGCTCTTCATTGGCATTTATTAAGGACATAAAATCTCTACCTCAATTCTAAGGCAAAAAGGAAAATCATATCTTTTGATTATCATTGTTGTTTTTTCCCTAGTGATATTCTAATGTAAATGACATTTCAGCTGATCCCCTGCAAAGTGCTAAGGAATGACAATATTTCTGCTTTAATTCCATCTAATATTGGAGAATATCAAAATTTGACAACTTTGTAAGTTATTTCTATTAATGGGTCTCCTTAGATGTACGTATAGCCTAAAATGAACTTGTACTGAAGTAAATGTCTTGTAACTCATCTGATGAATATTGCTTGTTTGCATCACTTTTTGTATTGGGCTTGCAAAAACTTTAATGAAACTAGTTATTTTCCCTTGAAATTCATGAATCTTAAACTTTTTATCATAAGTATGAGTAATGCATAACACAGGCTCTATGGTGGCAAATAAATGCTTAAATAAGCCAAACCATATCAATTGACAGAGAAAGGTCACCGAGTAAATTTTAAGTGTGAAAATAGCAACACTTGCACGATCAATCATGAAACTTACCTTGGCCAAACATAAAAACACTTGATGAAAAAGTTCACACAAAAACCAAAGTAGATCAACTAAAAAAACAGATGGATCAACTTTCAGCCATACAAGATGCAACAGATGTAGAAATTAACTTATGTTAATGAAAATAAGCAAGCTTCTCCAAGTTCAAAAGAAATAAATGATAATATGGCTTCAATTTACACCTTAAGTGTCATGCATTCATTTGTTTCCCAAATTAAAAGATTCATACAACAGACATAAACTAAGTATGTGTTGGGGTTTCGGAATAGAGAAATAATTTCCAAAAAATTAATCATCTAGCTGAGAAAAATGAAAAGCAAAATTAGAAAAACATTGTGCTATAACATTAAAGTCAAAGATGCAGCTCCAAACAATCAATTAGTTCCATCCGATTTAGATATAAAGAAGTTTACAGTCAACTCAAACAAATGTATATCACTTATCAATTCAATGATTAATGTAATTCCATTCTATTTCAGCAATTTGTTAGACTTGGTAATCAAATTCCGTTCTAATGCAGTCTACTGGAGCATATATTATTAATCATAACGTCAATATGGATTATATCACATATTTGGCTCATGTTTTTAAAATATTTACTCATTGCTAGGTATTTTAACTTAACAATATATAATTCTAACAAAGATAAGAACCTAAAATTTTAAAGAAATAAGTGATCTGTACCATGATGTCTGTGTGCAGGTGCCACTAATTGCTCTTGCAGTAGGTAGTAGAGGCCTTAATTATAAGCCAATTATTAGGACCAAAATTTGGTGGGCAAGTTGATGATATCAAAGAATTATTTAGGACCTATACAAACACTAACTTTGCTACAGTTTGTTCTGCAAGTAGCTTTTTAATTTATAAGAGAATTCATTTACTGGATACTTGACCTTTTGCACTATTTCATGCCTATGGTACAATTCTCTTACGAGATACACTTATTCAAGTGCTGAATAAATTAAAATTTTAGAACTTCAGGCATAAATGCATGCCTTCATATGTAAATTGTTCAATGGAATTTCCTCCCTTAGACCATAGTCTCTCAAACTATTAACCATGCTTGATTTCCAAGCCTAATCATCATTCCTTTAGTCTCCTTTTCCACCTAATACCTAGCTCCTTGTATACTTATCTCTCATAGATTATTAACAAAAATTGAGTATTCAAGGTTGGATAACATTCTAGGTGTTTAGATTAGCAGTGGAAAAATTATAACCCATTTCAAAGCTTAATGGAAAAATAGACTGATAGAAAGGTTATCACACATAGGAAACAAAAAAAGTATACCACATTTCAAAGCTTAATGGAAAAACAAATAAAATTATTCACTCACTTTGCTATTGAAAAAACAAACAGCAGCTTTGTTTTGAAGCACAAACACAAACAACCAAATAGAAATTATGTTACCTGCTAAGAAAATCCACAAAGCAAGAATTAACATCACAAATGTGAGAGATAAAACAATAAGAGAAAGACTTAAAACAAACATTTGTACCCAACCTCCTAGCAAATAAATTTGACTTAAATAAATCAAATCATGAAACAGCTGCCGCGCATGTTTTTTAAATTTCAGATTTGGTTTAAGTAGGAGAATCTGAAAGAAAAAAAATCAGTTGATTTAATGGAGATTAAATAAGATAATTAGTTACAAATTAAATAGAAGAATTGTTTGGAGATTAAATAAGAGAAATGAGCTTATTTTTCTTACTCTATAATCTTCTTCTCAAATCTTCAGTAGAAACATAATTGATAAATTGAAGATTTCCACAGCAAAAAAAGTTTTCCTTTTCACTCCATATCTTTCCTCATACTCTTCAATCTCTTCCAATTTCCACTAAAATATTCCAGCCTTGAATCCATATTGAACTCACATGGTGGACACGACTTAAAGCTGCATTTAGGGAATAAGAGAGAGACCCAAAAAATAATGGAAAAAAGAAATAAAATATGCTGCTCTTGGGATTCGAATTAAGAATTTTGACGTTGTTCTTTTAAGTTAGTGTGTTTTCTATGGGAAACATTATAAATGTGTTTTCTAACTTCTTTGTAAAATTAGACAACTAAAAAATATAGTAACATCCCATGCCCGATCCAATAGGCGAACCAAACAAAAATGTTACAAGCTATTCTATGATCCATACACACACACTTCCTTTTTATTAAATACTCCAATAAACCTATCATTAATTTTATAAAAAATTTCGACAAAATTTTTCCCTAAATACTAAGTTAAACCTCTTGAACAAAAAGCTATAATTACACTTCTAAAATTACATATCTCCAATCCATTACAACTGATACAAACTCCAATACATATAAAATTCCCATCCTCTAAATACCATCATAAGATAATTCCAAAATTTAGTAACTGCATCACAAACAAATTCAACACACACACACATATATATAATGACTAGCTAAAATAACTATTTACAACTTTAATTTCATAACCAACTTAAATTATATTTGTTATATATATAAATAATATAAACAATTCATGCAATTAAATTGTATCTATAATGCGAATTCAAGATTTCCAAAGTAAATAGAGACACTTAATATGATATATAATAAATACTCATCCATAGGGGTGAGCAAAAATCAAAAAACTAAATTGAACTGATTGATTTTTTAATTTGATTCGGTTTTTGATTTTGAATTTTAGAAAACTTCGGTTTTTCGATTCGATTTTTGAAGGAAAAATTGCAGAAAAACCGAATTAAACCGAAATTCTATATAATTATATAATTTTTTTATTTTTTAATTGAATAATTATTTTATACATGTAAATTATCTTATTTTAAGTTGTAAATTATATGAGTACATTTATCAATTATTAATATCTACTTTTTAGGGGATAATTCAGAATTTTGACGATTGAATTGAAAATCGATTAAATAAAAAAATTTATTTAACGGTTTTGTTGTATTATTTATTATATATTTTGGGATTATGTCTTTAATTTGAACTTTTATTTTGTACAATTTAGATGTTTTTACTTTAGTATATTATGATTTATAATTTTTAGACACAATTTTTTTATTTTTTTAAAAAATAGTTTTAATTTTTTATTTTTCAATTAACTGAACCAAACTGACCAAAAATTTTGGTTCGGTTTGAATTCTGTTATTTTATAAATTTGGTTCAATTGATAAAAATATTGAAAATTCGATTTTGGTTATTTCGATTTGGTTCGATTATTGAACCGACCGTTCCATAGGGCTACTCATCCATAGAAGAAATTTAAAACTAATAATCATCTCAGAATATTCGATTTTGATATTAACTTTCTACGAGCAAACTATATACTTACATAATATTTCACATTTTTAGTGTGAATTAAGTACTTTTAGTTGTTTTTATAGTAAATCCAAGTGATGCCATTATAAAGATAAATTTTTTTATTTGAGTATTTATCAAATAAAATTAATAAGGTATATTTCTCAAACAAGTATCTTCACGGAACTTTTACTTCATCAAATACAATAAAAATAATCTTATTGTTAATTCAGCATATAAACCTCAATGGACAAGTATTATACTAAATTAAATAATAAGGCAAAATAATTGATTTAAGATTCATCCTAATTATATCATTATATAGATTCTCAATCCATAAATATGATCGATTACTATTCAAGTACACTTATAATTTATGAACTCTTCAAACTATAAAATCAAATACCCTTTATTTCATTTAATTAGTTTATTACAATTATTAACCAAGTAATCCGAAAGAATTTATCTGGCGGATACGCATGACATAGGCCTTTTTGGCCTATTTGAATTGGAGCGATCAAAATCTAACACCGCACTCCGATTCCAATGTAAAAAAAGGTTTAAACTTGACATTGCTCTTTTTACACCTATTAATGAATGCCTAATACCGAGCACTATACTCACTTATTCTTTGTAGGTTCTTATTAACCTACAGTACATTATAGGCACGTTTGGTTCACCATATTGTATTAGCTTGTATAATATTAACCTGTATAGTGTTAGTCTGTATAGTATTAGCCTATACAGTATTAGCCTGTATTATAGTATACAGTGTTTGGTATAAAATTGTATTAGCCTGTACTATTATATACCAAATTTGGTGCATAATATCGTAATATATTATTTTTAAAAAAATTAAAAATAGATACAATTAAATTATTTTTATTGTAACTAATTTAGATAAAAAAAATTATAATTATAAAATACAAATTTTAATACATCAATTTTTTTTATTAAAAATGAAAAAAATTTAATGAGAAATGACTATATATTATTAGAAAGATCGGCATTTCTAAAATCAAAATTAGATAAAAAAACAAAAAAATTTAAACGATAAATTTGACGAAATATTTTAAGCAAAAAATGAAAGAATTTATCAATTATAATATAATTTTTATATAATAGCTATTAAGTTATACATTCAATATTATAAGTTTGAAGATTTGATAGTAGTGTGGTAATGGTAGTGATGACGATGTGGTGGTGGAGGGCAGCGATGGTGATGGTAATGGCAGCAGTGGTGGTGACTGGATGGTGGTAGTAGTTGCGATGGTATGGTGGTGTGGGCAGCGGTGTGGTAGTGGTGACAACGGTGTAGTGGTGGTGGCAGAGGTGATGGGGGTTTGGTGGTGGCAATGACGATGGTGGTGGTGGCAGCGTCTGCAGTGTGGTGGTATGGCCAATAGTGGTGGTCGCGGTGTGATGGTGTTGGCGGCAGGGGTGTGGTGGTGGTGGTAGGGAGAATGGTGGTCGTGGCAGTGGTGTGGGGGCAAGGAGCGGTGGTGGCAGCAACAGTGATGGTGGTAGTGGTTATGGTGCCGGCGACGGCTCTTGCCGAGTTGCTGCGATGTGGAGTGGGTTTCCCCTCAAGTTTTGAGGTTCTAAAAAGAAAAATATGCTTCATCACCCTTTAGGAAACTTTTTTTTTGCTATAAGGTGATATCTTTCGGATTAAAGAATATTGGGGCCACATACCAAAGGGCCATAGTGTGTTAAGCATAGACTTTCCTATCTCTACTTGAAAAAACGGAGACTATTAATGAATTTTTGCCCCGATCAAGAAGAGATTTTGGAACTATTCCAAATCTACCGGATATAAGATGATGGAAGGTACAATGGTAGTTGCATTGTCTTTGGTCAGCAAAGTAGATCTGTACTTATTTTTATGGCTTTCAAGTGGAGAGAGAAGGGCAAGAATAAATCAATGGCAAGAATAAATCAATAAGGTTAATCCCTTCATAAAGCATTGGTTGACAAAGGAAAGATAAAATAGAAATCATAAGGTGTGAAATAGCTCTTTCAAGAAATGGGGAAAGACAGGAATGGAACCTCAAGTGTTAAGCGGGGGCAGTGCCGGTGGTGTTAGGCGGTATAGAGGTAGGGGCGGTGGAGATGGTGATGGCGACAGTGGTGGTATTATCGACTACGGTGGTGGGGATGGTGATAATAGTGGTGGTGACGACGATAATGATGGCATTGGTATCGGTAGCGACATGGCAGTAGTGACAGCGATGGTGATGACAGTGGTGGTGGTGGTGTTGATGGCGAAGTGGCGGCGGTGTGGTGGTAGGGGCGATGATGATGTTGGCGATGGAGGTGGTCTCAGCAGCGACAGTAGGGTGTGGTGGTGATGTAGTATTTAGTATTAATATAATGTTTACCGTATTACACAACCCAATGGTTTGTGATTTATTATTTTATATAATGTATATAGAATAATGGGATATGTACTATATTATATTATCCGCACATTAATTTTTCAGAAATCATTCCAAACATCATACTTTTATTAGCTTGTACTATTTTATACTATCACATATGCAATCCAGTGAACAAAACGTGACCTATATATTCATATCATTATTAACCCAACACACTATTTGAATCCACCAATCACACCATTCGAATCCACCCAACACACCATTTGAATCCATCCATCACACCATTCGAATCCACCTAACATAGCATTTGAATATGTCCAACACACCATTTGAATTCCCCTTACACACCATTCGAATTATTATCCTTACTGCTAATCAGTTGTATCCAATCCAGAGTTCCCACCATTTACTATTTGTATTAAAGCTTTATTTTTCACATTAATACAATTTGGTTCGGACTTGAGATGCAAATTTTCAAGCTTTCTAAGTATCCCATATAAGGAATCATGTAGTTCTGCAACTCTGAAGTTTAACATATCACTTTAAAGTTTTATTTAATCTAAAGTAAGAAAACATAACTAAATCCACATAATATCTATATTTAAAATCAAACTCCATGTAATAATGCACAATCACAAAAGATACATTATCATGGTATCTCAATTCTTATACTTACTATTATTCTTTTCATTTCAAATACATTTAAATCATTATCATAAATATTTGTTATATTGTAAATTATTCATATCGAAAACCAAAATAACCGTAGATTATTAATCATGCATTTACCTATAAGTCAGATATTATAATTCAAAGCCCACTTTAAAATGTTTATCACTTTAAATGCGTACCTTGTTTAAGATTCTCAATTTATAAACATAATATATTGATTTGCAAACCTCATTTTAAACAAAATAGAATATTAACTGTAAACGTATATGAAATATCCAATCATTGAAGATTCATATTTATGGGCTGATTAAGCCATTAAAGCTCGATGCGGAGCCGTAGAGCCAATTGAGTAATGGTATCGAAGGGGTTTGCCGCTTTGGCCCATAGTTAATTTGGAGACCCATGGAGACAGATTTACGTGTGTAGTGGGAAGGGCCTTATCTACAAATTTATTTGAGGAAATTACCCCAGTTGTCATTTTTTTTTCTCTTTCAAAAAATACAACTCTATTTTCTTTTTTTCATAAAACTCACTTTTAAAATTTTTGTTTTCATAAATACAATTTTTTTCCCTTAATAACTTTCCCAAGACTCTTCGCTCTTTCCCAACTCTCTCTCTCTCTCATCTCTGAATCCAAACCGAAAGAAACGCTCCCCATTTCATCTTTTCTTAAATATTCTTTCTTTGTTGGTCTTGTTTTCTACGTTTTGATTATCAGTGGACATCTGCTTTATCCCTTCTGGTTCCAATCTTCCCGCTTCAAAAATGGAGATTAGGCCTCTCTTATTCTCTTTTCTTCTTTTTCTTCTCCTTGAATTCTCCCCAGCTCAGAATCCAGGTACCCATCAACTTTATTGTTTCTTTAGCATTTAAAACCTATAGATTACACATGTAGCATGAAAATATTTTTCGATAATAACATGCAGGATTGATTTGCAAAAGAAAATGAATATATATGAGTTGCTTTTGTCCGATATTTCGGTGCAAGACAGGTAGTGCATAAGAGAATCATTTGTCCTACAAAATATTACTTCAACGTAATGTATTGATATGATATCTTTCAAAAACTTAGAAGAAAAAAGAAATTAGAGCAGATAATTAATAAAGAAGGAAGCATAATAGAAGCAAAAAAGAGAAACAAATGGACTTTCTTATCCAGCTGAAAAGAGCATGCTATCAATGAATGGATAATTGAATATTTATATGTATTTTAGGCTGGATATAGCCAAAGATATATATTATATAAATTCAAAACGAGGACGGTATTGTTTATAGTTTCTGTTTGGGTTAATTTAATTTCACTCGAGTTATACCCGGAAAAATAAAAAAAAAAGTAGTGACATAAAAATATTTCAATTTTATCTATTTTACTTTCAAAAATTATTTTAATAGGAGACCCATCAAAATTCATTGGAATATACAGTTGGTAAATATTAGCTTTCATTTTTACATCTACTTACTTGAACTACATTGGTACCCCCCTAACATTTTTTTTTTGTATTTTGAATTACGTAATTTTCATTGGTATATACTAACTATATATTCCAGTAATCTTGTTATGTATGGCATTTACATAGGTAAAGCTTGAAATTGAATTATAATTAAAAAGGAAAAAAAGAGCTCCATAAATCTTGGATTATTCCAGCCATTATCTAAAAAGTAAAACCCATTAGTCAATTTCAGTTTAAAGTGAAAGTTAAGGGAAACATGACATACGGCGAAGTTCAAACGTTTATATTTTTGCTTTGTGTAACCAAATGCAAAGTATAAAATGTCTCTGACTCTAACCAATGAAGAAATATTTTAATTCTATTTTAACATTTTTAGCACATTTATTATGTGATGGGCTAAATTGCTAGTCCGACTTTCAACTTTTTTTTTAATTACACGTTGGTTGTTTATATATACAAAAAAGTTGATTTGCTGATACAGATGATGATAGTAGAATGCTGATTTTATTACCTTACAAGTCTTATTTTCCAATAAGTTTTATAATTCACTATTTATTTATCTATTTATTTATTTATTTATTATTTCAAAAAATAGTTATTGGAGAATTTGAATAATATGTTAAGTATTATTAAATAAAAAATCATTAATTGTGTACAGCATGTACACACGGTATGTACTAAATGTACATATTGTGTACAGCATTTACACATGGTGTATACTAAATGTACACGCTGTATATAGCACATATACACGGTGTGTATATAATATACACACTGTGTATAGCATGTACATATTATGTGTACTAGATGTACTGTAACGCCCCAAAAATAAATTTGGATTGATTATGTTTTCGGATTTTAATTTAATGATTGTTAATTAAAACCTATTATGAAAATTAAGATACAATGATAATAATAATAAATATTTTAATCCTAATGGTGGATATTTTTAAGACTTATCTAAGAATTATTGGGGTATAATAAAAAGAAGGGTATAGTGTGATTTAAAAAAAAATGAAAATGATTGTGTGGTTGAAATAAAAGAGGAAAAAGAAAAGAAAGAGGAGGGAGGAGGGGAATCGGGGAAGAGAAGGGAGGCGGAGGGGAGGCGTTGGCGCCGATCAGCGGCGCTCTGGCCGGCGATCGGTGCGGCCTTTCTCTCCTCGCCGTCCCTTCCCCCCGGCAGCTGTTTCTTTTTCTTTTCTTTTCAACCGGATCGATCTCCTATTTCCGGCGATCCCCGACGGTGGTGGAAGGGGCTGACGGCACCGGTGGGATCGTGAGGTTGAGGCGGCTCTTTCGGTGGTCGCCGATCGTCCCCACTCACCGGCAGCAGGGAGATCGGCGATGGTGAGGGCGGGAGCTTCACGTTTCGATCCCGATGAACGACGGCAGTGTGGAGGCGCGTGAGTGTCGCCGGAACGTTGCCAGTGGCTTGATCTTCCGGTGGATGGCTTCGGTAGTTTTCCGGCGAGTCTCCGGCGAGGCAGAATGGAGAGAGCATAAGGAGGTTCAATTTTTACGGTATGGGAACTATGTTAGCAATTCGATTTTGTGTATAATTTGGAAGTAAGATTTGGTTAAATTGTTATGCTATTATAGATAGAAAACTTAAGGTTTGCATGACTGAGATTATACAAGTACTCATCACTAGATTTAGTTTAATTGAACTATATTCTGTAGCATAATTATTAGTCTGGAAATGAAGTAGAAATTGTATGACTATAAGGACGTTGACATTAAACATGGGTGATTGAAAAGTTAACTAGAGAGAGACAAATAAAAAGAAGAAAACTGAGATGTTGCCTATGGTTAGATGGCTTGGGTTTAGTCTTGGTGAAGATGAATTAAATTGTATAAAATCTATATCAGTTTATCTCATCAATTTTGATTGTAAAGTTTATGGCAGCATAGTTAATACCTTGGAACAAAAATAATAATTAAATGACGTCTTTGTTGAATGTGTATATTGAAATTCTGACAAATCTTTTGATTCTTATCCTTTAGTGGATATGAGTGAGTTTTGTTGCTCTGTTACAGGAAATTCCTTGAAGTAAAGTTATATTAAATAATAAATTCAGGGAATTAGTTATATTTGGCGTTAAAAGCTTGTCTTATATGATAGAATGTGAGATTTATGTCTAATTTGAAATTTCATGTCATGTTAAACATATGAATAGGCAAATTTTTTTAAGAAGATAGTGAAAGTAAATTACTTGACTTATTCTTTTGGTTGTGTAATTGGTTTAACCGTAAAGTAATGCTATATTGTCTTTCGATCGTTACTCTTTTACACTATTAATTATGTAGGAAATGGTTTAAACACAGCTTTTAGTTATTAGAAAGAGCCTAGTTGGTAAATGGAATCGTTTTTGTTTTAAAAACTAATTGTTTAACTTATAACGATGTAATTCTTGAGTAAATTAGCAACATGTTATAATCGAAAATTTTAGTAATTATAAGCTTAGTGTTTAGATAGTAAAAAGGTTTCAAGGAGAAAGTTTGAAAAATGCAATGTTCACGGATGTTTGTTGTCAGTTCTGTCTTTATTTAAAAGTAAAATAATAAATAGTTTAGCCTAAGAATCAAATTTTATTAAGATTGCCCTTAAATAAGTTCAACTTGACATATGATGACATAATGATATATGAATTTACTCTATAATTATATGGTTTGATAAAATTTATAATATGGTAATAAGTCTGTTATAATAATAAGAAATTTTATCAAATAGACGTTGTTGCTATCATTGCATAACTTCCAGTTTAGTAAAAGAAAGGTGTTTCGGTAATGAGGGTTAAAGTTTTAAGAAATTAGTTATATGTACAGTATTTGATTAAGATAAAAAGGAATAAGAGAACTCCTTGGAGATAGTTAAAATTAACTTATGTATTATTCTCATTTCTTACTATAAAACTTGTACAAGTATCGGGTTAGGAAGTATTTTAACCTCATATATGCTATTATCTTTCATGATGCAATTTGCTAAGATATTAAACAAAGAAGTTATTTGATACGTAAGGGATCATGATAGAGTAAAAAGATGATTATTTTGGAATTTAATATACGGTAATTGAAGATTATAATGTCTTAATACAAAACAAGTGAGAATGTAATTAGTATAGTAGTAGGCTATTAGTATAAATGTGAGACAAACATGTAAAGAATGGAAATATCTTAAAATATAAGGAATTTAGAAATATTGAAAAATACTCGTTTCTTTATGAATCTTTGTTTGATACTTGAATAACAAAAATGAATATCATTATTTTAAATGGAGTAGACATAGTTTTATATTTACGCTCTTATGGTGTTATGAGAAAATCAACGATTAAATGTTATGTACTTACACGTGTTTGCTTTAACATATTGGTGTTTTAAGATTATGTATTTAGATATGTGATAATGACATTGAACTTATATGCATCTATAGGCGCTAAAATGATTTGAAATGGTGTAGGTAGATATTGATATCAGATTTGTAACTGAATATATGTATTTGATGTATTGGTTGAATATATATGTTGGGATTAAATTGAGTACAATAGAGCAGGTGAGATGGCTATAAGGAACCATGCAGGTACGTCTCTCTGAAATGACTATGTGTTTATGTGCCGTTTTAGACACTCATAGTGGATGTGATAAGATTATATATGATTTCATGTTCATGAAAGTAGTAATTTGAATGTATTTTGTGCTTGATTCGATATTTTAACCTTGTATTGGCAAGATTTAGAATTGGCTAAATGCTTCTGGAGATTTGATTTTATTATGTGTATACATATATATCGATATTGGTTGTCAGGCCATGTTATGCCTAAATGATATTTAAAGCTTTTGGAAAGGAAGTTATGTATCTGTTAGCCTGCAGTCATAGTTCAGTCGTGGATTGAATAGGCGCCTATAGGGATATTGCAGCTGCTTCTGTTGACCCTGTTTGGGTCTTAGTCCTTCGTGGACTTCTGATTGTCCTGATTGGACCATTGTTTGATCCCATGGGGATCCTCTGTTTGATATCTTTGGATATCCTCTGTTTGATATCTTCGGATATCCTCTGATTCCGTTATCCACTTTTAGAACTTAGGCAGGCTAATTTCAATATAGTATAAGAAATCTAAACTACTAGTGCATATCTTGTATCTCATTTGTATTTGGAATTTGCAATGGTATGCATATGAAATTTCGAGTAGGTTTTAACTCTGTGAAGATGTTTCTTAGCATTTTATCTTTTTGATAAATAGAGGACATGTGATAAATTAACCTTTATTTAGTATTTCAAGTCATTTCTTACTTGCTTTCCGATGTTTTTCTTGAATATGGTGCATCTATGGATGGTGGTTTAATTACTACATTTATATATGTATATGGACACTGATGTGTTTTTGGAAGATTAGTTATAACCGGATTTATAAGATATACACTACGAGTTGTGCATGGCAATGCTTTTAGGTATGATTATATGTTTTGCTTGACTTTGAGAAATTGATATGTGATAATTCACTTATATGTGTGATTGAACGATTTAATATTGATTTATAAGGAAATAAAAGTGAAACTAACATGTGCATTGGTAATAGCTATGTGGATAATGAAGAAATGGTTTTTAACTAGGTAACTGGTAAGGTTGTAAGAATTATCCAAAATTTGCATACTATCAGCACAATATATATATATATATATATATATATATATATATATATATATATATATATATATATATATATATATATATATATATAAAGTAATTGTTGATCCTTATAGGAAATTTCTTCTATAAAATATTTGTTGTTTCCTACTAAGCTTTATAGCTTAGCACGGATTTTGTTATCCGTGTAGGTTTATAGCTCAACCATCAGAAGAAAGGATTTAGTGTGGGCAGATCTCCATCAGGGTTTACAGTTGTAACGAGATGATTTTAATGTATATTGTTACTTACTTTGGAATGTTATAGTGAAGTAAAAGTGTAATTTGTAATATTGACTTATCTGAGGAATGTGATTAATAATGAGAATGGATGTATGAGATGCATGATGAAATTATTTTGTATTGTTGTGCCCCTGATGGGCTGAGAAAATTGTCTGATTTTTCAGGTGGAATAGTTAAGTTTTCAGGCGTTATATTGCCGGATTTTTATTTGGTAATCAGTCAATTGGACAATTATAGTTTATCGGCTTACTTAAGTTATAAGTAATTCCTTTTTGGACAAGCTTGGAGTCGATGGAATATTTAAGATTCAAAAGAAAAATCTTGCTGATTTTGGAATTGTCACTCAGTGCATTGGTCCTTGGAAAAAAAAATTTCCAACTTATCACTTGTTTCGGTTAGACTGTTCAGCAAGGGTGTTACATTTAGTGGTATCAGAGTAAAGGTTTAGCCGATCCTAAGATCGGAGTATGTAAGCGAATGAATTAATACAAGTAACTTATATACATGCCATATGGAATGAGTAAATTTGAAAGGGGCAAGTTTGTTGTTATCAGTTTCCTCAGACAATTTGAGTATAAATAAGTAAGTTTGTGATTGAGGATCAGAGTTAAACTTTTAGTTATCTCGATAGTTATGAGATAAGGCTTCTGGGTGATTCCGTTAACCTAGCTAGTACATACTGCCACTAATATTATGCATCAGTCATCCATGTGCACATTTGTGTTTCAGTCCATACATACATACGGTTCAGTCATGTGGCCACATGCTTCATAGTCTACATATGCATTTGTTATTGCATAGTCATGCAATTACATGCTTTGTATTTGGTTTTGTTAGTGGCAGTTTTGTTATACTAGTAAGAGGTTATAGCTGAAACCCAGCATAAACTTTGTCAGTTGCATTGAATAAGGGCCTCATTGAGATAAAAGAGATGCGAATCATTCAAGAATAGACAGTAAACATGGATCTTTTCTTACTAAGGAGCCTATGAATCGAAATCAAATATCAGAGTTAAATGAAGGAGATCAGGATAATCAAGAGTTTAGACGAGTGATGGGATTAGTGATAAAGGGGTTAAACAGAAGATCTGTTACTTGATGAAAGACTGCTTATATTTTGAATTGATGAAGTAATCAATTAAGGAACAATCACATGCTCTATTATAGTGTTCTGAAGATATCATGACGTGAAAGACAAATGAGTAACAGTACCTACAGTTTTGCTATTCAGATAAATTTCGAGGATAGAATAAGAAATGTTGAATTATATGGATATAATCAGAGTTTGGTTATTTTAGTATAGAAGATGTGGAAAATCAGTATGGAAATAATAATAAATTTCAGGTTTGAATTTCGAGGACGAAATTTAATTAAGTAGGGGAGAATTGTAACGCCCCAAAAATAAATTTGGATTGATTATGTTTTCGGGTTTTAATTTAATGATTGTTAATTAAAACCTATTATGAAAATTAAGATACAATGATAATAATAATAAATATTTTAATCCTAATGGTGGATATTTTTAAGACTTATCTAAGAATTATTGGGGTATAATAAAAAGAAGGGTATAGTGTGATTTAAAAAAAATGAAAATGATTGTGTGGTTGAAATAAAAGAGGAAAAAGAAAAGAAAGAGGAGCGAGGAGGGGAATCGGGGAAGAGAAGGGAGGCGGAGGGGAGGCGTTGGAGCCGATCAGCGGCGCTCTGGCCGGCGATCGGTGCGGCTGCCATCACCTCGGCCACCAGACTTTCTCTCCTCGCCGTCCCTTCCCTCCGGCAGCTGTTTCTTTTTCTTTTCTTTTCAACCGGATCGATCTCCTATTTTCGGCGATCCCCGACGGTGGTGGAAGGGGCTGACGGCACCGGTGGGATCGTGAGGTTGAGGCAGCTCTTTCGGTGGTCGCCGATCGTCCCCACTCACCGGCAGCAGGGAGATCGGCGATGGTGAGGGCGGGAGCTTCACGTTTCGATCCCGATGAACGACGGCAGTGTGGAGGCGCGTGAGTGTCGCCGGAACGTTGCCAGTGGCTTGATCTTCCGGTGGATGGCTTCGGTAGTTTTCCGGCGAGTCTCCGGTGAGTCTCCGGCGAGGCAGAATGGAGAGAGCATAAGGAGGTTCAATTTTTACGGTATGGGAACTATGTTAGCAATTCGATTTTGTGTATAATTTGGAAGTAAGATTTGGTTAAATTGTTATGCTATTATAGATAGAAAACTTAAGGTTTGCATGACTGAGATTATACAAGTACTCATCATTAGATTTAGTTTAATTGAACTATATTCTGTAGCATAATTATTAGTCTGGAAATGAAGTAGAAATTGTATGACTATAAGGACGTTGACATTAAACATGGGTGATTGAAAAGTTAACTAGAGAGAGACAAATAAAAAGAAGAAAACTGAGATGTTGCCTATGGTTAGATGGCTTGGGTTTAGTCTTGGTGAAGATGAATTAAATTGTATAAAATCTATATCAGTTTATCTCATCAGTTTTGATTGTAAAGTTTATGGCAGCATAGTTAATACCTTGGAACAAAAATAATAATTAAATGACGTCTTTGTTGAATGTGTATATTGAAATTCTGACAAATCTTTTGATTCTTATCCTTTAGTGGATATGAGTGAGTTTTGTTGCTCTGTTACAGGAAATTCCTTGAAGTAAAGTTATATTAAATAATAAATTCAGGGAATTAGTTATATTTGGCGTTAAAAGCTTGTCTTATATGATAGAATGTGAGATTTATGTCTAATTTGAAATTTCATGTCATGTTAAACATATGAATAGGCAAATTTTTTTAAGAAGATAGTGAAAGTAAATTACTTGACTTATTCTTTTGGTTGTGTAATTGGTTTAACCGTAAAGTAATGCTATATTGTCTTTCGATCGTTACTCTTTTACACTATTAATTATGTAGGAAATGGTTTAAACACAGCTTTTAGTTATTAGAAAGAGCCTAGTTGGTAAATGGAATCGTTTTTGTTTTAAAAACTAATTGTTTAACTTATAACGATGTAATTCTTGAGTAAATTAGCAACATGTTATAATCGAAAATTTTAGTAATTATAAGCCTAGTGTTTAGATAGTAAAAAGGTTTCAAGGAGAAAGTTTGAAAAATGCAATGTTCACGGATGTTTGTTGTCAGTTCTGTCTTTATTTAAAAGTAAAATAATAAATAGTTTAGCCTAAGAATCAAATTTTATTAAGATTGCCCTTAAATAAGTTCAACTTGACATATGATGACATAATGATATATGAATTTACTCTATAATTATATGGTTTGATAAAATTTATAATATGGTAATAAGTCTGTTATAATAATAAGAAATTTTATCAAATAGACGTTGTTGCTATCATTGCATAACTTCCAGTTTAGTAAAAGAAAGGTGTTTCGGTAATGAGGGTTAAAGTTTTAAGAAATTAGTTATATGTACAGTATTTGATTAAGATAAAAAGGAATAAGAGAACTCCTTGGAGATAGTTAAAATTAACTTATGTATTATTCTCATTTCTTACTATAAAACTTGTACAAGTATCGGGTTATGAAGTATTTTAACCTCATATATGCTATTATCTTTCATGATGCAATTTGCTAAGATATTAAACAAAGAAGTTATTTGATACGTAAGGGATCATGATAGAGTAAAAAGATGATTATTTTGGAATTTAATATACGGTAATTGAAGATTATAATGTCTTAATACAAAACAAGTGAGAATGTAATTAGTATAGTAGTAGGCTATTAGTATAAATGTGAGACAAACATGTAAAGAATGGAAATATCTTAAAATATAAGGAATTTAGAAATATTGAAAAATACTCGTTTCTTTATGAATCTTTGTTTGATACTTGAATAACAAAAATGAATATCATTATTATAAATGGAGTAGACATAGTTTTATATTTAGCTCTTATGGTGTTATGAGAAAATCAACGATTAAATGTTATGTACTTACACGTGTTTGCTTTAACATATTGGTGTTTTAAGATTATGTATTTAGATATGTGATAATGACATTGAACTTATATGCATCTATAGGCGCTAAAATGATTTGAAATGGTGTAGGTAGATATTGATATCAGATTTGTAACTGAATATATGTATTTGATGTATTGGTTGAATATATATGTTGGGATTAAATTGAGTACAATAGAGCAGGTGAGATGGCTATAAGGAACCATGCAGGTACGTCTCTCTGAAATGACTATGTGTTTATGTGCCGTTTTAGACACTCATAGTGGATGTGATAAGATTATATATGATTTCATGTTCATGAAAGTAGTAATTTGAATGTATTTTGTGCTTGATTCGATATTTTAACCTTGTATTGGCAAGATTTAGAATTGGCTAAATGCTTCTGGAGATTTGATTTTATTATGTGTATACATATATATCGATATTGGTTGTCAGGCCATGTTATGCCTAAATGATATTTAAAGCTTTTGGAAAGGAAGTTATGTATTTGTTAGCCTGCAGTCATAGTTCAGTCGTGAATTGAATAGGCGCCTATAGGGATATTGCAGCTGCTTCTGTTGACCCTGTTTGGGTCTTAGTCCTTCGTGGACTTCTGATTGTCCTGATTGGACCATTGTTTGATCCCATGGGGATCCTCTGTTTGATATCTTCGGATATCCTCTGATCCCGTTATCCACTTTTAGAACTTAGGCAGGCTAATTTCAATATAGTATAAGAAATCTAAACTACTAGTGCATATCTTGTATCTCATTTGTATTTGGAATTTGCAATGGTATGCATATGAAATTTCGAGTAGGTTTTAACTCTGTGAAGATGTTTCTTAGCATTTTATCTTTTTGATAAATAGAGGACATGTGATAAATTAACCTTTATTTAGTATTTCAAGTCATTTCTTACTTGCTTTTCGATGTTTTTCTTGAATATGGTGCATCTATGGATGGTGGTTTAATTACTACATTTATATATGTATATGGACACTGATGTGCTTTTGGAAGATTAGTTATTACCGAATTTATAAGATATACACTACGAGTTGTGCATGGCAATGCTTTTAGGTATGATTATATGTTTTGCTTGACTTTGAGAAATTGATATGTGATAATTCACTTATATGTGTGATTGAACGATTTAATATTGATTTATAAGGAAATAAAAGTGAAACTAACATGTGCATTGGTAATAGCTATGTGGATAATGAAGAAATGGTTTTTAACAAGGTAACTGGTAAGGTTGTAAGAATTATCCAAAATTTGCATACTATCAGCACAATATATATATATATATATATATATATATATATATATATATATATATATATATATATATATATATAAAGTAATTGTTGATCCTTATAGGAAATTTCTTCTATAAAATATTTGTTGTTTCCTACTAAGCTTTATAGCTTAGCACGGGTTTTGTTATCCGTGTAGGTTTATAGCTCAACCATCAGAAGAAAGGATTTAGTGTGGGCAGATCTCCATCAGGGTTTATAGTTGTAACGAGATGATTTTAATGTATATTTTTACTTACTTTGGAATGTTATAGTGAAGTAAAAGTGTAATTTGTAATATTGACTTATCTGAGGAATGTGATTAATAATGAGAATGGATGTATGAGATGCATGATGAAATTATTTTGTATTGTTGTGCCCCTGATGGGCTGAGGAAATTGTCTGATTTTTCAGGTGGAATAGTTAAGTTTTCAGGCATTAAATTGTCGGATTTTTATTTGGTAATCAGTCAATTGGACAATTATAGTTTATCGGCTTACTTAAGTTATAAGTAATTCCTTTTTGGACAAGCTTGGAGTCGATGGAATAGTTAAGATTCAAAAGAAAAATCTTGCTGATTTTGGAATTGTCACTCAGTGCATTGGTCCTTGGAAAAAAAATAAATTTCCAACTTATCACTTGTTTCGGTTAGACTGTTCAGCAAGGGTGTTACATGTACACACTGTGTACAGTATGTACACACGGTGTGTACTAGATGTACACACTGTGTATAACACATACACACGGTGTGTACATGATATATACACTGTTTATAGCATGTACATATTATGTATACTAGATATACACACTGTGTACAACATGTACACACGATAAGTACTAGATGTACACAGATGTGTATAAAACATACACACGGTGTGTACATGATATACACATTGTGTACAGCATGTACACACGGTGCGTACTAGATGTAGACATTGTGTATAGCATGTACACACTATGTGTATTAGATGTACATTCTGTGTACAGCATGTACACACGGTGTGTACTAAATGTACACGTTGTGTATAGCACATACACACGGTGTGTACATGATATACACACTGTGTATAGCATATATATATTATGTGTACTAGATGTAATATTATTCTTTTATAATATATTAAGACTTTTGATTATCATTTTCCTTCTATTAAATCTTAATTTAAACTCAATATTGCATTAAAATAACTATTTATATAATCATAATGTAATAAAATAAAAATTAAATGATATATATATATATAACTGATTTTGTTTTTCTTCATTTCCTCCCTTCTTTTTAATTTTTTACGTGGTGTAAATTCAGCCTTTATAATATTAAATCTAGCTGCAAATCACACGCTAATATTTTATTTGAGAAAATTTTACCCCAAGAAAAGGAAAAAAAAAATATTGGATAGAGGCAGGAAAGCATCCGAACCCCGAACATCATTAATCACCGTTTGGATTGCTGTGCACACAATGCATACCAAGCATATGTAGTGGTCCCTTCAGCATCTTTATGATTTATAAGATTGGACAACGATGGAATACAAGCGAGAAAGTTCACTATTGTTTCGCTGCTGCTCTCTACTGCAAAATGGAAAACATTATACCCTCTCTGATCAACCAATTCACAACAATCTGGGCAATATAATATGATAATTTTCATAACTTCAATGTGAGTTTCACCACAGATAGCAGCTATGTGGAGTGGTATTCTTCCACAATCGTCACGAATATATGCAGCAGATCTATTCAATTCTAATAGTTGCTTTAAAATTTCCAAGGGAGCAGAGTAGGAAGCATGATGCAGGGGAGTCCATCCTTGTTGGTCTACTTCGACCGTGAGACTGTTATTTTTTTCAGTATCATTTGTGTCATTCCTAAAAAAATAATATAGAAATAAATCAACTTTGATTCCAACTTAGATATTCAAGAGCTCAAGAATTGCATTATTTCATATAGCGTTTTGAAATCGAAGTTGGAAGCAGGAGAGCTGACCAAATGTACCTGAATTATTTCTAATAACTGCTTCATGCAGAACTGTTCTACCATTAGGATCGTGGTTTGCTGGCGAGTTGCAGGTTCGCAGTATCTCAAACAAAATGTCAGAGTGCCCTCTCTCAACAGCAAGATAAAGTGGACTTTTACCAGCATCATTAGCTAAATACATGAAATCCGGATCTTCACTGGTTAAAATCCGCACAACTTCAACATGATTATGTCTGGCAGCCTCATGTAAGGCCGTTTCCTTCTCTATATTTTGGATCCTCAGCATCTCCCTTGCAGTCTCTACCCCTCTTTCTATATCTTCATTATGCTGAGCTCTCGCGCAATCAATAAGGACTTTCACTATATCATCATGACCGTGGCGTGCTGCAATGTGAAGAGGAGTTTCGCCTCTAGTATTGGTCTTAGCTAGTAGTGACGGACACTTGAGGAGAATCTAATCCACGAATTCGATTGATTTCGTTCCTTTTGTTCGTGCAATGATGTAAATATGCAAGACTGTGTTTTTGTTAGGAGTAAGTAGAAGATGAATATGCTGGAGATAAATATTGAAGTCGTTGATTTTCCTTCGACTGCTGCCTCATAGGAATTGGAATCCATATAATACATGCGCTCTCTTTTTTGAGGTTGCAGAGCGACATTTGCTTTTGTTTCGCCAGCGTCAAGAGAACATGAAAACTGCATTATAGCATAATTTGCTTGACTTGAGAGTTTACTTTGTGTAATAATAATCTTTATTCAAATGTCGAATACTAGTCTGCGTGGAAGGAAATTATTGACGCTTGATATTTGATGGATATTAATAATATAAGTACCAAGACTTTATTTTATTTGAGGTGGGACAGAGCGACAAAGACAGAGGCCAAAGAAATGTAATAAGAATTGAAAAGTTGTATTTTTAAAAAATATAAATTGTATTTTTGTTATTGAAAATTTAAAAAATTATATTAGTGAAAAAATTATAGATGCATTGCATTTTTTGTTATTTTTATTTCTTGTCTGTATATTTTTATAAAAACCCCAATTTATTTTTTTCATCAAAATTTCATCGTAAAATACACTTTAATTCATTAAAAAAAATCTTATAAGCTGACCTTCTAAATTTTTTATCCTCTTCATATATAGTTTTTTATTTTTCTATTATTTTATTTTAAATCCGTGTTTGAAGATAGCGAATTCGTTAGTCCTAAAAATACTCCAATGATGTGCACATAAAAATTATATATATAGAATAGAGTCAGTGCATGCACAAATAATCGTGTTCAATGGCTAACTGATATGAATAATTTAATGGATATTTGATGATATTGGGGGATGAGAAGAGGAGACCCACTTGTGTTTTGAAAAGGTTCTTTCTGTGGAAATGAAAGAGTTTTCAAAGCATATTTGTACATTGACATGCATCTAGATTTTAATCCACTTCCTTTCCATTTTCCAATTAAATTACGGGGTCCAGAAAGGAGAAGAAAAATAAAGCTTTCTTTCCATTCTAGTTATTTTGCATTTTGAATTAGTAACAAACAACATATATACAGGTAATTTTATTTATTGTTATTGAATTTATATAATGATGATTTTATTTTAAAAATTTATTTCTTTTACATAAATATTACTATTAAAATTATTTTGTCCAAAAAAATAATGAATTTGATAACGTGGCAAGTCAATCATTTTAGAACATTAAAAAAATATCTCATCTAACTTTTCAAAAACTACCATATAGATATTTTAAACCAACGTCATTTATCACATCAATGTTTTAATTTTGTATTTATAATTTTTTGGTCAAAATAATTTTAAAAGTAGTATTTTAAAAATTAAATTATTTTTATGAAATATATTCTTTTTATAACCAAATCATTATTATGATATCAATTGATATAAATAAAATTATTCCAAACAAATATCAGATTTCTAATTTATATGATATTAAGTGAGAGATTTTTGAACCCGTAATAACTCGTTGTAGTTTTGATCCGGACCATTCCGATTTTTCAAATGTTCTCAAAACACACTATTTTTTAAATTTTTTATAATACATTATTTATAAAATTGGCATATATAGAGAGAGGAAGCAATCTATCAGTAAAAATGATAGCCAGTTATACAGTACTTCTAGCAAATATATATTATATATATTGAAGAAAGGCTCCATTAACAAAGCTTATGATAGAAGAAAGTAGAAACTGTAAAAACTTTGTTCATACTTCTTATTCGATAAAATACAGATCAACATATATATATATATATATATATATATATATATATATATATATATATATATATATATATATATATATATATATATATATATATATATATATATATATATAAATTTGAGTAACTGCCTATGTCACATTGGCATAAATGAGAAACACGAAAAAAATTAACACTCTAACACACACAAAATTAATACATTAATACAGCTAACTTAATATACTAATACGGCTAGCTGTTAACACACGTGTAACTTAATATACTAAAACAGCTAGCTGTATATTCTACATCCCTCCTTCGAGGTGAAGTTTGATGCCAATATCATAGGCCCAACTTGGACAAAAAATGAGCAAAAAGAGGAGTAGAAAGTACTTTGGTAAAAAAGTCAGCAGACTGTTATTTGGAAGGGATATAGCAAGGTTAAACAAAACCTTATGTATACTTATCCTGAACCAAATGACAGTCTATCTCCAGGTATTTAGTTCTTTCATGAAACACCGAGTTTATAGTATGTGTAAAGCTGTCTGATTATCACACCTAAAGGAAATAGGAAGTGGAACTTGTAAAAACTTTGTTCAAACTTTTTAACAAAGAAAATACAGATCAACATATATATATATATATATATACAAGATCTGAGTAACCGCTTATACAAATACTTTGTTCAAATTTTAATTTTTGATTCGTTCAGTCCTGAACCGAAATAAAAAATCTATTAATTGGTTCGGTTTGATTCTGGAAATTGAAAAATCAAATGAATCGAGCCATCCAAAATAGTTATACATATATATTTTATAGTATTAAAATTTTAGAAGGTACAACTTGGATGGATGGTGTGAAAACATGATAGAAATTTTGAGGTGCAAAGTTCAAATCCGAGTGAGTTCATATTTGCAGTTTTCTTATTTTTTTCACTTTAATTTTGTTTGTTTTCTCTTTTTTTTTTTTACTTTAAATGTTTTATTTTAATTATTTTTTTACTCTACAAAAATCTTATTCACTGATTTTTTTACTTTAATATTTTTTTATCAATTTTTTATTTTTATTTTTTTACTTTAAAATTTTATTTTAATAGTTTTTTTTCTTTAAAAACTTCTAAAAGATAAAACACTGTTGTGCTGATACATATAATATAATTTCAATAAATTTTAGTTTGTCATAATAAAATATGCAATAATTAACTTTAACATATGCCAATCTCATTACTTTTTTTCTTTAAATCACATTTCATCATGGACAAAATAGAAATAATTTTTGTTTACTGGTTGAGTTTTATTTTTTTTTATTTTTACTGCATTACTTTGTAGAAAAGTTTTTTTTAAACTGCTTGGCAATGGCAATAAAAATAAATGCAAAAAGATCGAGCAAAAAATATGAAATTAAATTTAATAAGTGAAATACTCACTTTTTCAGTATATATAAAATTTCAAATACAAAAGAAATTGACAAAACATCATAGTAATTATATTTAATTTATAACTAATTCCATATCCTTTCAACTAATACCAATTATTATGTTATCCTAGATATTGATATTTTTAAATTTTTTAAAATTTTACATGTATTAATTTAAAATTTTTCATTTGTGACATGGGGCAAGTTTAACAAAATTAGTTATTACTGATTGATTTTGATTTTATTTACTTATATTAATTAATATGCAGAATTTTTTTATGTGTACAGTACAAATGGATATTTTGCTTTCTGAATTCGAATTCATAAAAGGCACATTCTAAAGCATATTCCATAAATTGCTAGTTTCCATGATTTAAAATTATGATATTAGACAATATTACATTGTATGATTGTTTATCTCAATTTGGTCAGCAGTGCATAATTATATTGTATTAATTTAAATGTATATATATTTTTTTAATTGAAGGATATTAAATGTATTTTAATAATGAGTTATGTTGTATTTCATTTTTAATGTATGTTTTTTAGAGTAATTTTTAAGTTTGTATGTATTTTTAGTGTATCTTTACTTTTTATGGAAAAATTTATGTATATTAATTAGAGGTGATAAATGGATGGTTTAGATGGATTTGGATTTGATCATTAATGGATGGATTGTTAATGAATTAGATCATAAATAGATCAAAAAATATGAATCATAAATGAATTAATATTCAAATGGGTTGGATGAATTTAAATTAATACATGGATAAACATAAATTCATTATTTATAACTCTCAAAATTCAACTGCACCCACCAACCAAAATTGAAAATTTTCCTGATTTGACATTTTTACTTGAATGCTGTATTGAGTAATTGACATTTTACTTGAATTGAATACTGTAATCAGTAATTGTGAAATATTGAAGGCTTGGCAGTTGACGCATGAACAACGAAGATCGCCTCTAGTCGGTGGGTTCTTCCGTGTGCTTCTGCAAAGTAATTTTGTGCTAAAGAGATAGCAGTAGTTATCTGTTGGTTGCATAGGAGCATCAAAGATGCTCATACATTTTTTATTTTTATGTGTATATGCAAATCTTGAAAAATGCTTTGCTTATTATGCTCCGCGGAGCCTAAAAATTGACTATATGATACATGGTTAATACATTTTCAGCAGTAAATTGATCCATTGTTGTGTCATCAGTTGTTTTACAAGTTTAAGAAATGTTGCCAAGTATAGCAAATGATTGCCGGCTACTACAATTAAGCACATTCTTATTCATCGTCCTCACATTCGTGACACTTTTACTAGGTTAAATAGTTTGTTTATCCTAGAAAAAGTGAATAACTTTAATGGAGGCTGGTATCTTCCGATAGGCAGGTTGGGTTCCGATAAAGCTTCTGAGCCTTCCATCTTTGTAAGAACTGATAATGGAAGACAATATTGACTTGAAGATTGAGGGCCCCATCAGCTTGGGTATAATCACTTGGATTTTACTGTTACACTAAATTCAATAAACCCATTAATAAAAAAGCAAAGAAACACACATATGAAAAATGTATTTTGAAAATAACTACGGTTGAGAAGTAAAATGAATTAAGAAGTAAGATTGGTTAATTTTGGATTAATTCAATAGGTATTGAATTGAATTGAGCTGAGTTAAAAAAAAATAAAATGGATTGATTTTGAGTTGATCTAATTGATATTTATTTGGATTGAATTGAATTTGAATTAATTTTTTGGACGAATTTGAATCGACTCATAAATTTGGATCAATTTTGCTAGACTAACATTAATTGATTTTATTTTGTTAGATAAGATATATGGATCCATTAAAAGTTCAATTAAAAAAATTTATATTTGATTCAAAATATGTTGAACCGAACCAATTGAAATTATTTCGATTCATTTGATTTTTAATTTTGTAAATTTCATTTTTGATTCGATTCTTATATTTTTCAAACTTTGATTTTCGATTGGTTTTGCATGGTACAAAGCAAAACTGAAATTATCATTTGCACACCTCTGATTAACATAGTTATGAATGAAAAATATGAAAGAATATCAATATTAATTTCAAAGGATTGAAATTATCTATATTTGTCCCTTAAAGTATTGAATAATGTCAAATCTGTACCATTTTTCTCTAAAAAATAATAAAAAAACCATTTTCATAATTCACTGGTCAATTTAAAAAAACAAAAATAAAATGGTATTTTCAACTTTTTCTGCATTGAGTGAGGTCATTTAAAAAAAATAAAATTATAAAGATATCTTAAAGTCTTTTTAGTTGAGGGGCACGGCTGCCATTGTTGACAAAAACTTTTGCTGATATAAAAGAAAAAAAAGATTATCAGGATCGGGTTCTCCACGACGCGTTTGCAGAAGATCATAAAAAACGACAAAAGGAGAAACAGCATTTTTCTTGCAAATTGAGTAACTGGGGCATAATGCTTTTAATGTACATTTTTATAATATCTCAAGGATGGGAATCAATTTCAAGGGGCACTTCTTCGCTCGGTCCTGCAATATAATCAGGGGCTGACGATCCTATGGCTGGAAGAGTTTCCGCGTGTATCACTGGATCAAATATAGAATATATGTCATTTTATATTTGGTACAATTGACTCCTTAGATTAATTTAAATTTATATTAAATAAATCTATAAATGAGTAAAATATTTTATATTTAAAGTTTAAATTTAAAATCTTTTGATAAAAGAATATACTTCTATTATTTCATCTAATCCATTGTGATAGTATAGTAAAATGTTATGTTTTCATTCAAAGGTGTGTGTATATATATATATACACAAGCATGAAATGCATAAAGATAGTGAATTAATATCATTTGAAAAAAAAATCACCTGTCATTTAAATGATTAAAAGTAGGAATAAGCATATATCGATTAACCATTTCATTAATAATTTTACTAAATCAGTTATTTAATTTTGATTTTTCGGTTAACTACTAAAAAATTTTAATATATAAATTTAATAAATTATATAATTTATAATATTATTTTTAATGGTTAAAAATGCTGTAGAAATAAAAAAAATACAAATTAAAAACAATATCCATTAAAAGAATCAAAATAAAATTAAAATTTTAATAATTAATTATAAAAATTAAATATATTAAATATTAAACTAACAACATAATGCTAATTATGTATAATAATAATAATAATAATAATAATAATAATAATAAGATAATTTTAATGTTTATTTACTAAAATATGTATTTTAATAATATTTTACAAAATTATATATTATAATATTTATAAATTACACAAATATTACAAAATATATATATATGTAAAATTTAAAATATTGTTTATAATATATATATATATAATTGATTCGGTTTTGGATCGGTTAACAACCAATTTTTAAAATTAAAAACCGTAACTTTAAAAATTCGGTTCGATTTCGGATTAATTTTTCTGTTAACCGAAATTTCAGTTTCTTTTTCTCACCCCTAGTTAAAAGTGTGGTATTTTTTTTAGTTTCTCATATAATTATTAAAAACAAGTATTAACAACAAAAGAAATTTGTGTTGTAGAGGTAGAGAATGATAGGCAGGAAATGAAATTAGTAGGAGAGAAAAACAAATAAAAGGGCACGTGTGGCAGGTTGGAATCCATATCGGCAATCACATTTCTGTCCAACCAACTGGAGACACAGTTTGGAAATTTATTCTCATGGTAATTGACCATTGTATTTATTTTAAATCTGATTCCAATAATCACATTACCGAACATGTGTTAGGAATTAAGGTTAGATATAGATTATCATGGATAAATAACTACTCAAAATATTTGATAATCCTTTAAACTTGAAAATTTTCAATTAAATATAAAATGAATTTAAAAAGTTTAATAAGAGTACTGTACATTCCAGAAATCCAGAAAGGTTAAAGGCGGATGAAGGAGATTAATCTCGTGAATAAAGTAGCTTAATTGCACTATCCAACGACTGCATGTGATCCCAAGGGCCCACAATCCCACAACTCAAGAACAACAATCCAAAATTAATTACACCCCTCATCTTCACCCTATAATTTATGTAATCCGAATTCTTTGGGGTAGACCTTACGATTAATGTTTTATTATTGGTGTGATTAATTCATATATATCCTATTTTGATTTTTATGATGCACTTATCCGGAGTGATTAATTACGCCCGTAATTATCGAATTTTAAAATTTATAATTAAATAATTATAATAAATTAATTTATAATACAAAAATTATTAAAATTTTATTTTAATTAAAATAAAAATAAATTAAATTTTAATTTTTTATTATTAAAATGACAATTAAGTTCGTTATTACGATTGTTATGTCATTTTAGCATCAATTAATTCTATAAATAGATTTTGATTAGTTTTTTAAAGTTATTGTTGTCCTCTAAACACGTTATCTTTCTATATTTACATGATCATGTAATATTTTTTTATATGGTGATCTAATTTATAAAGTTGATTAATTCAAAAATAAAGTAATAATTATACGTGGTACGATGATATGAAAAATTAATTTTTATATTATTTTTATTTTAATTTAAATAAAATAAAATTTTAATAAATTTATATTATATATTATTTTATTGTAATTATTTAATTATAAATATAAAAATTCAATAATCATGAATGTATTTAATTCAAAACAAATGCAATTGCATTTGGTGATTTTAAAGGGAGTGATGTTTCTGGTAGAGATTTTTCACCATTCAATAGCTCATTATGTCCATTTATCTAGTAAACAATAATAAAAAGGTGAGTAGGTTTGTTGGTCGGTATGCATCCACGTTACAATATCACAGTAATCCTAACATTCAACCACCAAAGGTAAGAAAAACTATTTATAGGATAAGACAAGTACCCGTGAACCATAAAACGTAAGTTTAACAACATAATAATCTTCAATCATCGAACTTTATGCAGCATAATTCTTAAACAAATCCTAAAAATCATACATTTCTTTCTCATTAAAAAATAAATAAAATAAAACAGAACTCATCCATTTCATCTGTTAATTGATTTCCAAGTGATTCGTCTCCAACTTCAAATATTAATTGGAATTTGAAATTAATGTTGATTTGTATTAGCATTATTCGATAATGAGGTTTAAATGGGCTTTAATTTAATAATACTAGTTTATATCCAGATTATGAGATTTCTGATGATGGGAATCCTAATAAAATCCTCTGTGATTTAAAAAAAAAAAAAGCTACAAAAATCTTCCACTAATTCAGGAAAGGAAGTGATGTTAATCTCACAATTAGCTGCAACGAAATTAGATCAGCCAAATTCTTGCACTTAATAAAAAGTGAGAGCTGGTGGAGTTCTTTCATCCCTGCTGAAAGATAAAAGAAAAGAAAATGGCGAAGAGAATAACAGGTTAAAGCTTAGTTAAATCAGGAGAGATATGGGACAAAAGCCGCAACCCACGTGAAGAAAGCCAACAATTTTTCACAGAAACCTTAATTTTTAATTTTCAATTTTCTCTTTGCTCAAATTTCTCACACACACTCACTGAATCTCTATCACCTCTTTTGTTCCAGGCAATCATTCAAAGAAACCGACACTAACCCACCGTCCCCCTCCCCTCTCTCTCTCTCTCTCTTTCTCAGCATCTCCTTCTATATTAAAAACCAAAGGGGTCGCTTCTATTTCTTTCTATCCTCAATTTTTCTCCTCTAAATTGTCTCTCAAAGAAAAATTATGAAGATGAACCCATTAATGTCGCTCTTGATTTTTCTCCTTCTGGGTTTCTGCTATGTGTCGGTGGCGAAGATGGAGAACAAGAAGAAGACGTACATCGTTCACATGGCCAAATCCCAGATGCCAGCGACTTTTCAACACCACACTCACTGGTACGACTCGTGTCTCAAATCGGTCTCCGATTCTGCTGAAATGCTTTACTTATATGAGCAAGCTATTCACGGGTTTTCCGCTCGGTTAACTGACGAGGAAGCCCAGTTGCTCTTAAGCCAACCAGGGATTCTGGCCGTGTTGCCCGAGGCCAAATACAAGTTACACACGACTCGAACCCCGGAGTTCCTCGGACTTGACAAAAGTATTGGTATGTTCCCTCAGTCAAACTTAGTGAGCGATGTGATAATCGGCGTGTTAGACACCGGTGTTTGGCCGGAGAGCAAGAGCTTCGCCGATACCGGGCTCGGACCAGTTCCGAGCAACTGGAAAGGCCAGTGTGAATCGGGTACCAACTTCACATTGGCCAACTGTAACGGGAAATTAATCGGCGCCAGATTTTTCGCCAATGGCTATGAGGCCACATTAGGCCCAGTAGACGAATCCAAGGAGTCCAGATCCCCGAGAGACGATGATGGCCACGGAACCCACACCGCATCCACAGCCGGCGGCTCGGTTGTAGAAGGCGCCAGCCTTTTTGGTTACGCTGCTGGGACGGCGCGTGGGATGGCCGCGCGTGCAAGAGTTGCTGTTTATAAAGTGTGCTGGCTTGGTGGTTGCTTTAGTTCTGACATTTTAGCAGCCATGGATAAAGCCATTGCAGATGGTGTTAATGTTCTTTCAATGTCACTTGGTGGTAGCATGCCTGATTATTACAAAGACAGTGTAGCAATTGGAGCTTTTTCAGCTATGGAGAAAGGAATTTTGGTGTCCTGTTCAGCTGGAAATGCTGGGCCCACCTCCTATAGTTTATCAAATGTAGCTCCATGGATTACTACTGTGGGTGCTGGTACTTTGGACCGTGATTTTCCTGCTTTTGTGAGCTTGGGCAATGGCAAAAATTACTCCGGGGTTTCTTTGTTTAAAGGAAATTCTTTGCCGGGAAAGCTTTTACCTTTTGTTTATGCTGGTAATGCTAGTAATTCTAGTAATGGAAATTTATGCATGATGGATTCTTTGATACCGGAAAAAGTGGCCGGAAAAATTGTGTTTTGTGATCGTGGGGTCAATGCTAGAGTCCAGAAGGGTGCTGTAGTAAAGGCAGCTGGTGGGTTGGGAATGGTTTTGGCCAACACTGCTGCAAACGGCGAGGAATTGGTGGGGGATGCACATGTGCTGCCGGCTACATCAGTTGGTGAAAAGAATGGGAATGCAATTAAGAGTTATCTGAGTTCAGATCCAAACCCAACTGTTACCATTCTGTTCGAAGGTACCAAAGTTGGGATTCAGCCATCTCCTGTTGTTGCAGCTTTTAGTTCAAGAGGGCCTAATTCAATAACGCCAGATATACTGAAACCAGACCTGATAGCTCCTGGTGTCAACATTTTAGCAGGATGGTCAGGCTCTGTTGGTCCTACTGGGCTACCGACAGATTCCCGGCGTGTGGATTTCAATATAATTTCAGGCACTTCAATGTCTTGCCCACATATTAGCGGACTTGCGGCTTTGATCAAAGCTGCCCACCCAGATTGGAGCCCTGCGGCTATAAGATCAGCACTAATGACCACATCTTATGTAACTTGTAAAAATGGTCAGAAATTACAAGATACTGCTACTGGGAAAGAATCTACTCCATTTGATCATGGTGCAGGACATGTAGACCCAGTCTCAGCTCTCAACCCGGGCCTCCTGTACGATCTAACCTCAGAAGACTACTTAAACTTCCTCTGCGCGTTAAATTACACCGCAGCACAAATCACCACCCTTGCTAGAAGAAGATTCAGTTGCGATGCGAGTAAAAAATACAGCATCAATGATTTTAACTATCCTTCTTTTGCGGTCAATTTTGATACCATTTCGCAATTGAATGGTAAAACTAGGGTGGTTAAACATACAAGAATCCTCACCAATGTGGGCGCTTCAGGGACCTATAAGGCAGGAATTACAGGCCAATTTGAGGGAGTGAAAATCTCAGTAGAGCCTGAAATTTTGAGTTTCAGTCAAGCCAAGGAGACCAAGAGTTTTACTGTTACATTTACTGGAAGTTCAATGCCAACTAATACTAATGCCTTTGCCCGGCTAGAATGGTCTGATGGGAAGTACATTGTGGGTAGTCCAATTGCTGTTAGCTGGACTTAGAATGTGGAAATTGGGGATTAGATTGGTGAAGTTTGGGCTTCTTTTGGTCTCTCTCGAAGAGAGGAGTACCGATGCTTAATGTTAGTTTTTTCAAGCTGTGGATTTTATATTGTTAGATCCAGCAAATAAATGGATTAAATTTGATATATTTAATGAATTATTAGGTTGAAAGAATTAGAGATTTTATCTTATTTTGATTGAGTTAGGGAAGTTGGGTGTCATTCGTGCAAGTGGGAAGGGCTAGTGATGTATGATTTGTGTTATGTGTGTGCAGCTCTTTTGATCTCAGCTGGTTAGCTGTGAGAGGGCATTAATTGGAAGCTCCTTTGTAAATATTTGGAAGCCTTTGTTTTTGGCACATATGTAACTGCTAATTTAGTTGCAATTTCTTATTCGCTTTTGCTCAGATATTTTCTCATTTGTCCATAGTTATGTGCAGCTGTGGATGGTTGATTTTGGAAGTACAGATGAGCACTTGGTGGATATTGAGCAAATTGGGAGTTTTATAATAGTTAGATGTTCTTGAAATAGTTCACGTCATTAAATGAGAGCCCAAATATTGGTTTAGGTATAAAGGTGATTTGGGTTTGGGCCTGGCATTGGAGTTGGCCCAATTATAGATTTTAAACCTTTGTTTCAAAGTCCAATCCATTAAGAAAAACTTCACACAAAATTCATATAATTTTTTATTTAATAATAAATATATCAATATATTGATGTTAATAATAAATATATCAAAAATAAAAACTCAAAACTCATTTTTTTTTTCTCCTTTTGAACCAAACTCATCCCATTCAGCCATTCTCATCATCAACACATGCAAGACTGCTACGTGGCTTGCACCTGTCAAAGACTCGGGACTATAGCCGAATGAGAAAATTAATTTAATGCAATATATAACGAAGCTAAACAAATTCCTGCGGCAGCCAACAATAATGGCGGAGAAGAAGCAAAACCAAGATATGGAGAAAAAGAGTAGTGAAGAGGACAAGAAAGAGAAGAGCTCATTATTAGAGGGTCTGCCGGTGGAGAGCAGCCCATATGTTCAGTACAAGGATTTGGAGGATTATAAGTTAAAGGGGTATGGAGCTGAAAGCCATATCCAGCCTGAGGCTGGCCGTGGCGCCGGCGCAACTGATGCCCCCTCCCTTTCTGGCGGTTCTGTCCCCCGCGAGGCTGATGTTTCTACCATTGATACTATTGTGAGTCGTCCGAGATAAGTGGAGGATGTCTTTTTTCCTAGATCTCTTATGTTTTGTTTTATTTTGTATTGACGATGAAGATTGAGATTTGTAATAATTTGTTTACAATGAGTTAAAAAATTTATTGTTTTTTTTTTTGGTCACATGAGAAACTTTTATTGTTTTAGTGTGTATAACCATGAACAGTACCGTATGAAACTGTGATTATAAAAATAAGTGAAAAGTGAAAACTAATAATCTTCTCTCTTTCAAAAAAAGATTATTTTCGAAAAGATCCCCTTGGATCCGACCGTATCAGTCCATTCATTTGACTCACTGTTGAACTCGGTTTGCTTAATCTCTCAAGGCTTACCTGAAATATTAGAACCAAAAAAACAGTCTTATCTGAAATATTTATAATAAAAACTATATATATATATATATATATATCCAACCCTATTGCTCGATTCGTCCGACTCAGGCGGGGGAGGGAAGAAAGGTAGTGTAACGGTAGGAATGCGGGAGGTTTATACAATGTCTGAACAGTTGGATTACACTTTAATTCTCGATCCGATTCGACTCTTTTACTACGGTTGATATGGATTAACGATTCAAGATGTCGATTTAAATTTATGTAATTCTAATTGATTGAAATTGCATGACTTGCCATGTTTTTTTGGGGGTTCAAATTTGAGCTTCGAAACGGAGACATTCTTATGCCACCAAGTCTAATTGAGTAATTTTTGCAAGGCATGATTATCATGATATTGCAAAATATGCATCAACATATTCCTGTACGATTATGCTTTTCAACATATTCTTAGGCTATATATTGTGGTTTTCCACACTGGGTTTCCGTATTTTAATATGAAAATTGACTAAACTTTTATTTATTTTTTCCTTAAATTTTGCAAATCATTCATTTTGAGTTTAAATTTAACTGTATTAAAGAATGTGATAACCATGAGCTGTTAAATGTGTGTGCAGTTAAAACGGGAACTATATGTCTAATATATTTTAGAAAAAACATATTATAATTGAGATCCAAAACCATTACAAATTTTTGCATTTGCTCAACGTGTTTTCAAAATTTAACATTAAATTTTCCTTTTGAAAATTTTACATTGAATTCGAAGATGATATTAGATTAAATTGTGAAGTGTGAATTTGCAATGTAAGTAATATAAAAAGTAAATGAATTGAATTAATGTTAAAATTTGAAGTATAGGAATAATTCAGAATAATTTGAGAAATACAATGATGTATTTTTTTTAATTTTTTTAATACGATAGTGGTTAATGTTTTAAGATATTTTTACTTGATGCACATTGTCTCATCATTTAAAATTATCAAATTTAAATTGATTTAAAATATAAGAAAATTCATTATTTAAAAAAAATCTATTATTACGTGAATTAAAATTATCAAATTTAGACTGATTTAAAATTTAAGAAAATTCATTATTTAAAAAAAAAAGATATTTCATGTTTGTAGTGATAATTATTTATAAAATTATCAACAAAGAAAGAAGGCTAATTATTAAATTATGGATTTCATTTCCCAAATGATCTGATGTTTTGTGTAAACTCCAGTTTCTGCAAATTTCCTTTGTTGTTGGTTTGTCCAATTTCAGTGTTCATGTGAAACAAAAGAGTGGTCCTTTTTGTTCAACAAAAGGCCAACATTCATGATAACTATGAAAATATCATACTCCAAGATTCAAGTTGGTCGGCCCATTACACCTGACATCATCCAAAATTCAGTAACAAAAAAGCACAAAGCGTGAGTTACAATCCAAGAAAAATACCACTTGATATCCGATCGGATTGATGGGACAACAAGTCTCAATCAATTTACTAATATAAGGCAGAGCCTATGCCATCCAACTGCTTTTTACCACTTCACCGTTCACATGTTCTAACAGTCAATTATTACGTCCAAGGCATTCAAATGCACATCTATTATCTTCTATAAATAACCCAATATACAGTTGTTTCATATATTGAATTTCTGAGACCATCTTTCTAAAAATTCTTTTTAGAAAGCTATTAACTTAAATTTCGGAATACTTACGCCTGATCCAACCGAACTTCCTTTCTTGCAAAAACTCACATCCGATCGGCATCTATAGTCGGCTCTCTCTCTCTTTCAAGATAAAGATTTAGACGTCTTATCATTTTGTGCTTTCTTATACGGACACCACTAAACCCTCCTTCTTTTTAAAAAGGATGGATAAAGTTACCATTTTAGTTCTCCAACTCAATGTTGTTTGAGTGTTAATCATGTGTATCGTAACAGTGTTATACGATGTGTACATATATAATTAATCAAAAGACAAATTTTAATTAATATTGGAGACACTTGGTAGACCTAATCAATGGGACAAGAAAGAAATGGTGAACATAAATTACAAAATTAGGTAATGTTTGCACGAGGAAATCAACAATAATTTTCTTATGTGTTCAACAAGAAAATGACGTTGGGTTTGGTTTGAAAAGCCTTTAAAATACACAAATATAAAGAGGGTTGATTTGACTCCATCAAATAATCTCACTTAAATTATAATTGCAGCATATAAAACAATAAAATGAAAATACCAGCAAATTCACGTTTGGAATACACAATATATATATATATATATATATATATATATATATATATATATATATATATATATATATATATATATATATATATATATATATATATATATAATGTAATCAAACTTATAATGCAATATAATTAGCGATTAATCATTACATTTCTAATGAAAAAATGCACACTACATCGCATAAATTTTGCAGAATTTTTATTTAAAAAAAAAAAGTGTAAAATGCCATTGGAAGTTTGCAATTAAACTATATATGGCTATGAGTGTGAGAGCATCTTTAAATGTTTAAAATATAGGGTTTTACTCTTTTTTTTTTTTTTACGAATTTACCTAACAAGAATCAAGCGAATAAATTTTATATACGGATGGTTTACCCAAATAAAAATTAGATATATGGTCGAATAAACTCCATCAAATATCCGTCGCAGCAAAATTCCAACTTTAAATAATTGGAGAAGAGTATTTGGGTAAGAGTGGTCCAATCCAATTCAACATCCATCGACTTGTAGTTGTAGGGCCGCCATCTCTTTCTATAATGTTTGAGGCCCATCAACTTAAGTTGTCATGCTTTATATATATTTTTTATTATTTATGGAAGTAAAAATGATAATTTAATGTTAGGCAAAATTATTTTCTTTCAACTCTATAGACTTGATCTTTCTAACTTTATGATTAGTTATATTTTAATTTATTTATCTTATACCATTGGCCCCTCTAAAATGCAATATATGGTTGGTTAATTATAATATATCATTTGGTTCTGTAAGTGTAATCATATGCATATACATGTTATGTTATGTGCTTTTCATGAAGGAATTAAAAATGCACATCACAAGATTTCTATTCTTATAACTTTAATTAATTGGATTCACATGCTAAATGTACACATACATTTGGATTCTAATTATTTACCATTTTCTTCTTCTTAATTTAATTAAAGGCATAATTATAACTATAAAAACAGCCGTAAAAGAAATTAAAATCAAAATTTCCGTAACTAATTTTAATCTGGGTAGATTTAATTTGATGATTAGTTATATATATATGTATGTGCATAGTTTATTTACAATTAAAAATATCGGTGAATATCTTTTATGGTGTGATGGGTAATTAATGTAAGAATAAAATACATTAGAGTTATTAATGCCAAAACGTCATGTCCAGAAGAAAGTAAATTAAAGAGACCACCTTTAGCATGGTTATTAAAACCGGACCGGACGGTCGAACCGGTTTAACCGCGAACCGTTGGCTGATCCAGTTGGTTTAATGGATGAAAACCGGGAAATACTGTTTCAAACCGCCAAAAACCGGTTGAACCTGGATAAAACCGGAAAAATCCGGTTTGATTTTAAAAAACCAACTTTTTGTCCAAAATATTTATACAATATTATTTTTTCTGGGAAAAAATAAAATAAAATTATAAATACAAAATAATTAAAATTCAAACAATTTAATGAATTTTTTTTATAAATAAAAGAAAATTTTATAATTTATATTTGAAGAATTTCTTTAAAAATTTACAATTTTTTACTATATTTATCTTAAATTTTTATTATAAATATTGAATGACTTGAAAATATAGTCCTATTATTAATGTTTGATGATAAATATTTTTTTCTAAACTATTTTTAATTTTTTTATATAGTGATATTTTCATAATATTTATATAAAACTTAAAAAATAATATATTTTTTAAAAAATGAAAAAAAACCCGGTTGAACATTAAAGAACTGGTCGAACCACGAACTCTTAACCTTTTCGGTTCGTTATTCGGTCCGATTTTAATAACATTGACCTTTAGTCACATATTCTGCCTCTATAATCACAAGCTTTTTATGATTCTTCATTCAAAAATCTTATGTGCATTCAATTCCACCACACAAATCACTTCAATATCAGTCCAACAAACCTATTCTCATCTCAACCATATGCCATTGCCATATATATATATATATTGAGATTGCAATAAAATTAAGCCCTTAGATTAAGATAATGAGATTATCAAAAGATAAGATTTTGAAATTTTCATGTTTATGTAATTAACCAATTACTGGAAGTTAGGAGACAAATCAAAATTGAATTCTTATTATAAAAGCATGAAATTGGATTAATTTCACATACACATATGAATTTATGCACATATAATGAAATAGTCATGAAAAAATTATAATACAAAATATCTGAATTTATCTATTTTAACTTTAAAAGTCACTTTATTTAGAAATTTAACCTTATAGCAACAGCTGTCTCCTATTGCACATGTGAGAAAATTTAAGCTTACAAAAGGCAATGGGGAAATGGCCAAAGCTACTATTTTACTGTTCAAAATGGAGCATATTTATTTTTTTAAAATTTTTATAAAAAAATATATTTAGCGTGATAAAATATACTGAAAATAACAGATATTAAATAATATGTGGATCTGTTTCCCCTTATCCCAAAAAAAATAAAGATGTGTAACATCTAACACTTATCTGAATAAGTTAGATGAATAAATGCATAAATTACGTCAATAAAATAATAACACCTAAAATAAAATAATAAAAAATAATTGATTATTAATCCAATACATAAATATACTATTTGTTTGGTATATAAAAAAATGTCATGGATTTAAACAATAATTTTTTCACAAGTAAAATCTATACAGATTTAAAAAAAATATAATTTTTGAAGCCGTCGTCAGTACATTTACATACGGTAGTTTTTTTCTCTTTCATTTTCCTTTTTCTATTAAATTTATATTTAAATTTTTAAATTTTCTATATGTTTATTTTAATTTTTTTCAAATCTGTATAAATTTTAATTTTATATGTGTTTATTTTTTAGTGTTTTAATTTCAATAAACTTAAATATAAAATTTTTTATTTTAGATTTAATTTTCATGTTTGCGCATATCTTATTTGTGTTTTTATAAATCTATTTTATTTAACTCATATTGGATGTAATTTAAATTTTTTGTCATATAAGTTTGTTATCCAAATGTGGAGTTTATTGTTTTCATTTATGAAAATTTTTGTTTTTATAGAATAAATTTTTTTATGAATAACAGATAAATTGAGTTTTCTGCTAAGAATTAGATTGTCTTATTACTATTATCTACTGTTTTCGTCGAAAAAATTTAAAAATATATTCCAATAATTTTTTTAGTTTTATACATTTTATATATTTTTAAATTTGATAAGTTTATTTATATTTTTTAAATATATTTTTATATTATTAATGAAGATTTAATTTGATGGATGAAAATCTATATATGTTAGAAAAGAAAATTACAGGCCCTAATTCCCATGGAATAGGCTACCACTTGAAGACCTCTCTTTAATTTTTAATTTTGGTGATATTTTTTTTCAATTAATACAAATATTATAATAAAGATTTAAAGATATATAATTTAAGTATAAATGTTAAAAAAAGAAAGTTTTAAAATTGAGAAATGGGCATTAAATTAAAGTTTCGGTATTTTAAGGACCACTAGCCGGCCCAATAAGTTTATTATATACAAAGTTTTACGACAAGGGACCGTTTTTATTTAGCCTGCACTGCCTCTCCATTTTTTCTTCTTTCCTTTCTTTCCATTAGCTTCTTTTTCTCTGTTTCTTCCACATGTCTCTGCCCTCTCATCTTTATGAGACCAACACTAATTTAAATATAATTCTTCTTATTATTTGGATATAAATCTCAGATTCTTTGATTATCTGAACCGAGAAAGATTCTTGTTTCTTGAAATGGCAACAAATTCTGGTGAACACAAACTGGAACATTCTGAGGAGGAAGACGAAGAAGAAGCATTATCTCTCTGCGATTTACCGGTCAATTTGAACAAAGAAGAGAATAAATCAAGTCAAGAAGCAATTCAAGAAACTCAAACAGGTCAAGAAGATTTCGATTTCGATGGCTGTGTTTCTTCAAGATCAGAAATGTGTGCAGCTGATGATATATTCTTTAAAGGCCAAATCCTCCCATTTCGGCTCTCGGTAAGTTGTGAGAATGGGAATGGTATAAACAACGAGTCCAAGCAACAAAATTCAACTCTAAGGCTATGTTTGTCGAGGTCAGAATCAATGGATCATGGTTCATTGGGGGGATTCACAAGTTTCAGTAGCAGAAGCAGTAGTAGCAGAAGCCAATTGTCATCTTCAAGCAGCAATTCAAGCACTCTCATTACCAGAATTTCAAATTCAAGAATCCAAAACCACTTCTTGACCCACTCAAGCCCCAAGCCTCAAATCAGAATAACCAGTTCCTCGCCGGGAAATCAAAACCGGAACCGGAAATCAACGGTTTGGGAATTCTTTAGATTGAGTTTAGTCCGTACCCCAGAAATTGAATTGCAAGATCTCAAAGCTAGAAACTCTGTTAGTAGAAATAGCAGTACAAGTAGTAGCAGTAACTGCAGTAGCATCGGCAGTAGTAACCAAGGCAAGCAAATGGAGAAACAAAGGAAACAGAAGAAACAGGGTTCAATTGAGAAAAGATTACTTTTAAGTGGGTGTAATTGTACAGCCAATTCAGTGAAACCAGTTCCTTTAAAGGTAATTATCATTAAAAACAATAATGGGAAAAATGAAGAGACAAAAGAGAAGGAGATACAGCAAGAATTGAAGATAAAGAAGAAGAATCAGAAAAAGAATGAGAATGGAGGAAAGCAAGCAATGTCACGTCATAGAACATTTGAGTGGATAAAGGAGCTTTCAAATTCAAGCTTTCTTGATCATGAGCAGGGCCATGTAGCTTAGACTCTTCCACAATACTCTCTGCGCATGCTTCGTGTTCTTTTCTCTTTTATAATCATCATCTTTTCTGTTCTTGCCTTTTCTTTCCTCTTTTTTTTTCCTCCATTTCAATTTGAATCACTATGTGGCACTGTTTTTTAGAAGTAAAAAGTCTTTCTTTTTATTGAAATGTCAAGGTTTGTTTTTTTTCTTTTTTCTTTTAATTATAAGGTATCAGTTGAGAATCAAGAAATGCTTTACTGCTAACGAGCAAATACTAGACTTCGGGCTTTAATGAGTCCTTTTATAATGTCTGTCCAATCCTAGTAAAAGAGTTTGAGCTATTATTGCTAATTAATCGCTAGTTATTATGAAATCTGATTACTGCAATAAATATTTGTTCAAGTGTATAATATCGAAAGAAAAAAGAAATGGTGCCCTGGTAAGTAGAAATGATAGCAAGGAAGGGTGGTGGAGACGGCGGTGGAGGGGAGGTTGTCATGATTAAAGTATGACAATTCTTGCTTTATAAAATGTATGGCGTGAAAATGGCAAATCATACGCAGAGCAGGAAAAAGAACAAAATAGTAATAATAATAATTGGAAGGAATTATGGGCACCTTTCTTTTTGATGATTTTATTGATTACAGATTACCTATTGCAGATGTAATGTGCCATTGGATCTTTATGTCTTATTTGTACAATTCACCGTTTCATTATCAGCTTAAAATGTCGGTGCCTAATTAATTAAATATCCAAAAATATTAACTATATTTCTTGTTTCTTCGTCTTATTGAAGGCAGTTATATTCCTTTTCTGTGAAAATATTATTAATGATGATTAAAGCGTGACAATTCTTTACTTATATTATTATATGTTACCTTTGGCTTGTTTATTAGTAAAAGTTAGTTTATTCAAAGATTAATTAACGCTTACACCTCTAAAAAACCAGTAAAAAAAAAGGAGAAAAGAAGAGCATAAAATAAAAAAATAATCGAAAGGTGAAATGGTGCAGGAAAAGACATGATACAGAACTAACATGGGTTGAAACTTGAATGTTTCTTTGTTCTTGTACATAGATTTAATAATATTGTTAATATTTGGGTAAGAAAAACAAACATTTGTTTATGTGATTAAAGGGATTTTAAGATCTCTAAGCCTTCTTTTGAAAACTACAAAGCAGGGAAAATTCATAGTAAAACATTGAATTTTACTATGCATGAGAGTTTAAATGTTAAATGATGAATTTTGCTACTAGGTCACACTTCATGAAGTTTAATTTTCCAGTTAGCAGCCCCATTAAATCAGGACTACCAAATAATGAATAGCTTATCATCCTCTTCTCTGACTTCACTTTATCTAACAAGAATTCACGCTCCAATAAATAATTATAGTTATTGTTGTTTAACACTTAGCAATCTTAACAAATAAGGACAAGTATATGTTGAAGAAAGAAGTTTATATTATAATACTTAGTTTTCCTACTTATTTATTTGCATAAAACATTGATACGTGTTTTTTAAAAAATAAATAGGTTTCAAATTAAAATTCTCGCAAAGAATTCTGCATTCACAAATACTAAATGATGCAAGTAATTAGATCATGGTTGGTAAGAAATATTGTAATTTAATATAATGCAAGGGATAATGTATCGATTACTTTGTTTTGCTTGTTTAACTCAATTTTTTTAAAATATATTATAATCATAAAGGCATATATAATCATCAATATATTAATAGAAGTATTTCTTAATTTATAATATTTTATGTCATTTTCTATTATATTCCTTGTGATTTTTTTTAAATGTAAATTGTACCGCTGTTGTTACCATTCATGTCGATAATGTAACACATCCAAAATCATAACTTGTATAAGTAGCACTTTTCGGCGATAAACAGTGACATTGAGATGAATAATACTGTTTCGAAAGTCACCGAAACCTATAAATTTTGTATTACATTACAGAAAAATACTATTTATGATGAGTCTGATGATATAATTTGAGATGAAAATAAAACTATTGAGGTCAATAAAAGTCAAAAATAAAAATAAATAGCGGAACCGTAAAGAGAGGTTAGTTTCACATAATCACCCATAGTTACTGAACTTGTGACGAATTTTATAACAGTAATAAAAAAATTCATAAAAATCAACGAATTTTTCAATATATACAACAAAATTATTTTGACCAGTTTTCGATAAGGAAGATGCCGAAAAGTCCAGCTGGCATGTCCGATTAGCACAGCATGATACTGTAACGCCCCGAGTTATAAAGACCCGAATAGTATGGTTGGATCGATCCGGTTTTAGAAATGATCCAATAAAATAAATGGTTAAAAATAAGAATAATAATAATAATACTGATAATTCTAATAAATAAAGGGGTCTCTAGAATTTTCAAAAAAAAAAAACAGAAAAAAAGGGAAAAATAGAAAGAGAAGGGGGGAGAGGAGAGAGAGGGGAGATCGGGGAAGAAGAAAGGGGAGCAGGGAGGGAACGACGTCACCACCGGCTCGCCGACGGAGCCCTCCATCGCCGACGAAGCCCCTTGTGTCGCCACTTCTCCCTATCGCCGGTCACAGCAGCGGCGCGCTCCGCTTTGGCCACCAAGAGCGTCACGATTATCGGTGGCTTCTTCTCCTTTCACCGACGATCGATGACGGCGACTAGCAGCACGACCAGCACCGGGGGACTCTAACGGGAGAGACGAATCTTCTGAGCTCCCTCACCGCTCCTCACTCGCCGGTGGTGCTTAGATCGGACCGGAGATAGTTATGGGTTCAAGGCTGAGTTCCGGTCATTGGGGGCGGCGCTTGAGCGTGTGAGCACCGGCAGCGAGGTCTTGAGGTTTTAGCCTCCACAGTGGCAGCGCTGATCCACTCCGGTGAGGCTCCGGCGAAGTTCCGGCCACCGGTCCGGTGAGTACAGTAACTCGATTTCTTGGTCAAAAATGAAGGATTTGAATTTTTAATTGGTAAATTCTCTTATTATTAAGAAAGGTGCATAAGACTAAAGATTGAGTTATATATATATATATATATATATATATATATATATATATATATATATATATATATATATATATATATATATATATATATATATATATTAATTGGTTGAAAAACACTTTTGATATATATATTGGACCAAATAGGACCGAAACCATTAGGAATATAGAATCATGAATGCAGCTATATAAATAGTTAGATTTGGAAACATCTTGTAAAATAAATAAAGAAGTATAGAAGTATTAATTGTAGTTAGATGATGAGATGGTTAATAAAATGGGTAAAAAGGTTAAATATAAGGAATGTTTGAGTAGGTAAATAATTAATGATGTAGAATTATTATAAATTAAAAAGAAATTATTAAAATGGTTGATTAAATAGAAATTATGGTTGTAATTAAGTACTTATTTTCTGGATGATATGAAAAATAATGGAATGCAAGTACATGCACACTATAGCCTACAATAGGTGTTACAAAATGGATGTTTAAGTGTGGAAACATGCTAAGAATTGGTATAGTACTTGTTTGTTATTGGCAAATTGAGTTGCTTGTTGGCAGTTATTTAGAAACAGTGTGTGCTCTTTTATAGTAAAGTAAATAATTTGAATTAAATTTGCTTAATTTGTGTTAGGTATTGATTTAATATAAATATATATATGTTAGTGTATTCTACTACTAAGGTATATGGTTAATCATTTTGTCTAATCGTATGTATATTGTAACTATAATATGTAAATTAGAATTAACTGAAGATTATGTAGTTTAAGATATTTAATGAGATCGTTTAACAGACTTAAGCTGTTTAATTTAATTAGGAGAACATGTTTCTTTTTGTCTTATTATTACTTAACCCTTCACACTGTTTCTTTGGAAAGTTATGACTGTAATAAGATAACTTACTGCTATAAAGTGTTTATAAAAACAAAACCTTGAGGGGTCGGCATGATCTCTAAAGCAGATATGTGACGCCCAAAGAGGACAATATTGATTAGTGCCCCGGCATGATCTCTAAAGCAGACATGTGGAGGCACTGAAAGATGCATATTGGGGGCTCCGGCATGATCTCTAAAGCAGACATGTGGGGTACCTCAAAAAACAAAACCGTGAGGGGTAGTGGTTGCTCGGCACGATCTCAAAAGCAGACGTGTGAGACATGGACCCCAAAGCGGACAATATCGTGTTAGCAGCTATCTGGGGACGTTATATATATATATATATATAAGTATGCATTTTAAACTTTGAATCTTATGACTATTATGCGTACATTGTAAATTATTGTATGTGATTAATTTGACTTACGATTAATTACAACTAATTATGATTGATATTGAATATATATATATTCATATTGTGATTAATTGCGTGTTGCAATCGGGAGTAGTATGACATAATTAGGAATGCGTATAATACTGTTATGTATTTGTAAATGTTTGAAAAGTGATAAGCAATATTCTTGCCTAAACCAGATTGAATGATTACTTATTTAAAGTTCTATATTAAGTCTCGAGATTAGAGAACTACGTGGTTCTGATTCCCTAAATGGGATACGTAGGAAGCTTGAGAATTAATATCTCAAGTCCGAACCAAATTATGTTCATATGATCATGTGCATGTTAATAGGTACATTGAATCATGGTGACGAAATTCTTATTTATATAATAGTGTATATGAGTAAATGTTTATAATTATGGTGAACTAAGTTGCTATGTTGAAGCCAAGTATATAAACTATACTTGAGTGGTTGTGATTGTGTTGAGATGAAATTATAGAAGTATTGTGTTGCTGATTGAAGTTCTGGAGTTGGATGAATGATATTGGGAGTGTAAATTAAGTTTTTGCAGGTTTGGGTAGCATGAATTTTAAGCTGTCATGCTGCCGAAATTTTATTTAATTGCATAGTAAAATTAATAGCGTTTGAAGTGACAAGTAACTGAGATTCTGAAAGTAATTATATAATCTAAGAAATATTTTATATTTTCCTTTCCTCAGGAAATAGCCATTAACAAGGGGAGATTCTGTTGAAATTTTGATAGAATAAATAACATGTTAAATTAATAATTTTTTTTTTTAAATTTAGACATACCTTAGAATTGATCCTCTCAAAGAGATCCAAACCCGAGTGTGACATCCGGTATCCGGATCTTTTAACTGGTCGGGTATAGGGTGTTACAGATACATGATATGCTGACATGGCGAGTCCAAATAGTGCCAGCTGAACTTTCCGACGTTTTCTTTATCGGAAACCGATCAAAGTGATTTTGTTATATATATTTGTAAAATTCAGTAATTATTATGAAAAAAGTTATTACTGTTGTGAAATTTACCACAAATTCAGTAATTACAGGTAAAATTAACCCCTGTAAATGATTGATCAAAACTTTAACTGTCTAGAAAATATTTTGCAGATCTCAAAAAATAATTCCGATTGCATGGAATTTCTTGAAATAATGTAAATAAATTTTTGAAAGTGAAAAATTAATTTTTGAATAAATAAAAAAATAACTTTCAGACTGGTAATTTAACCGAAATAAACTCGTTTTGGACTGAAACTTTACATACATTCTAAATATTTTTTTTGAAATAATTTTGGTAAAAATTTGACAATAAAATAAATTGGATCAATCATAAGTAGACAAATAGATTAATCATGACCATTTAATAAAAAACCTAATAATCAAATCATAGCCAATGATCAAGATATATATAAGTATCACACGTTTGAGATTTTCAACCATTTTTCACTCAAATTTCCAACCAAATATAAAAATATATAAGTATTTACATTGCATTAGTAATATAATTAAAATTACATTTCATTTTATTATATTTTTTAATTCATTATATTATCCAATACGTTATCATTTATTATTTCTTATCAAATATAGTCTTAAATCGTTACAATACCACCCTCGCTACTAGTATTTCCGCTTGAATATGTTGGAGGTCAATTCGACTTCTATAATTGCAATAATTGCAGTGAAATGGATCTAAATATCATGTTAAAAAAAACATCATAAAAAAAATTTAAAAAGTATTAATTCGATGTGTGCATACACCTTATATACATATATTTCAACTAATGAATCAAGATTTCACTTTTTATCCAACATCTGAGATTTTCGGGCACTATATTTAGTGCCCCAGAATTGAAGCCATTGCTAAAAAGTCTACAGTAGCGACTCAGCTTAAGTCTCTCCAATTCATTTTGGGCCTCATGGACCGCTGTCCAATTTAGTTGGTTTGAACCAATGACCATTGGCAGGACAAAATACCATCTACAATTTGGATATATATATATATATATAATTCTAATATATTTCTAGATTCTTTCCACCTTAGTTGTTAATCTTGAAAAGATCGAAATAGAAAAAAAATAAAATTATTCCAATTTTTCCAATATTTACAAACATTTATTAAAAAAAAAGGTTACACGATTTTTTTTTTAACTACCTATATCTTGACATAGGATCAAGATATGCATATCTTGATCTTTCAAGATAAAAAATAATAAATAATTGAAAAAAAAATATTTTTAATTCATCCTAAAAAATTTAACAAATGATTGAAAAAAGTTTTTGAAATATTTTACAGTTTTATCTTATTTTATATCTTGATTCGAAAAGTATTTTAACTTTGTCTGAAAATTTTTTATCTGGATTGATTTCACAAACACTAAATAAACGGTGATTACCTGAATAATTTTCAATATAAAATATTATAATACCAAAAAAGCATCTCAATCACTTTGTTATGCTGGAAAGTCTCTTTCATAACAGTAATTGCTAGGATAATTGAGAATAATTTCTTCTGTTCAAACTCATGTTCGTGAGGAAGAATCTAATATTTTCTTTTTAGCTAAAGAAATTGTCATAGAAAAATCTGATTTTAAAACTCCACGTAAAACATTTTGTTTAATTCTTTTCAAATTGAGGCAAAATCAATGTATACCTGTTAGCTTTTAATATCAACATATATCAGCATATGCATATATGGAATACATAGTATTTTGTCATTGAACAGTAATTCTTTTTTTATTTTTATTTTTTTTGCAAAATAATAAGTTATTCAATGCGTTCAGATGAACTTTATTTTTATTTGATAACACAATATTTTTTTAATCTTGAATTAAGATTATTATTGATAAACGTAGTTTATCAGCGTGTATGACTAAGTGATAAGAAGTCAAATCTACAAGTCTACATTAGCATAATACAATCAAATTAAATATGTTTTTAAATTTCAATTTTTCAATTTTCATCAATTGACGAAAAAAGCAAACGCAACCGTCAATATTCAGTCTTATTAAAATTAAGCAACAAAATTAATTAATTACCTTAATTTCACGGCAAATAGGGTCAATTATGTAATTTTGCTGTCTCTAAATTCCTTTGATTAAGACTAGATGGCCACCTCTGCATCTGCAATTGTAAATTTTCAGAAACATTATCTCTTCTATCATCATATGTCCATACCTACCCTTTATAATTAACATCTTGTATATAGACTTTCATCCACAACTTTAGCTCATACATAACTATCTCCTTCTTTATTGTTTTTGAGTGTCAAATCAAAATATCTAACAGACTTTATTTCTCCATGAAAAGAAAAGAAAGTCATCCAGCTGCAATCCAGCAATTTTAGTAGATATTAATATATATCTAGAATATATTTTTATTTGATATTTTTTCCATTCTTTGTCATATCAATCAAACTTAAATATACTGATAGATATATTAATTGATTGATTGATTGAAAAATATATATTTTAAAAGTTTTGCTGTTAAAATAGAATTTTAACTCAACACTCTTAGAAATTTTGATAAAATAATACCGTGAAAGTAATAAGCTCTTTTCGGAAGAAAGTTATTATCTATTGGAGTTGTTGAGCATAACGAATTAAGCAGAAGATCGAGACCCTTCTGTGCATCTCTCTTGGCCATTAAGATAACAACTTCGAACATGGTCTGCGTATAAAACAATACAAATACTAGAAATCAAGAATTAATCACCGTATACTAATTAAAGTACCTCTTAAATAAAAGATTTAGTGATAATAACAATAAATATTCAAAAGAATTTTTTTTTTCTTTTTGATTTAGTAAGTAATTGATAAAGTGAATAGATATGTCAATTACTAATTTTTTTTTTAATTTAAATCATATTATATTTTTTTCGTATGGATGATGAAATAGATGAAAAATTTCGAAAATATAAGGGTATAAATACAACTTATGCTCTGAATGGGAGGTAATATTGAATAATTTTGTCTATGAATAAGAAACCTACAAGAGGAATACAGCTAAGAATCCCATGAAGACTGGAGAGTCCGATCCATATATTAGTTAACGGACGCAGATGAAGAAAATAGTTTGTCCAAAGAAAAATAAATAAGTAAATAAACACTTGTCTTGATGTCTCAGGAAGCCAAATATTTGAGCTGCTTATTGGTGTTGGGGTCCAAATGAATGACGTTTATGGAAATGCAGAACTGGAATATCGTTCAATTTCAGTGAGAAAACAAAGCTTGCAATTAGTGGCGAAGGGTCCTTTCGCACTAATTCAATGAAGATTTTGTTGTGCTTTGTATAGGATTTTCCACTACAATCATTGCTCTAGGGCCTAAATTTCGAGGTAAATTTATTCTAATAAAGCGAGTAAATTTGGAAAGCAAAAAAATAATAAAATATTTTTGATTTTTTTTTAGTGCTGGTCAACCTATTTGCAAATTGGCGTCAGGAAAATTGCATACTCAACCTTCAAATTCTAACCATTTTGCCTAATTTTAACCTCAACATTTTTCTTTGTATTTTTTATTGAAATTTATAGTAAATGCTGCTAAAAATAAATAAAACATGGAGTTACATAAACCATCCATGGAGTTTTCCCAAACAAAAATGATTGCAATACCGTAACATCTAATTCCATATATTGTTTTAGTAGCCTACATTTCTGCCTTAACACTCAATAAATGGCAAAAACAAATAATAATAATAAGATATAAAGACGTAGAAGAAATTAAGAAGAGAGGAGCAAAAATAAAAGATTAAACTGAGATTCATATACAAAGATAGAGAGTAGCTAGATCAGCGAGAGGACATTAATCAATAGGGGATGCATTGAACATAGATATGTACTTAGTAATCAGCTAACATTAAAACATTAAAGACCCAACAACAGAACACGTTAAAGAATGGGGTTTCTTTCAGGTACAAAATTAGGAACAATCAAATTGGATTGTGGGCTTAGCACACGAAGTTAGGACCACACCCCAGATACCCAACAACAGAACACGTTAAAGACTCATGTTGGCGATTATCTTGTTTCATAATTCCTGAGTTGGCCTTTTTGCTAGCTTTCCTTTGAAGTATATGCTTATATAGGTGTCCCCCCCAATACCTACTAACCTAAATATGAAATCAAGCAACCAAGGAGAAAAATCTTCAGTCGCTGTACAGATCTATCTAAATGCAAGCAAGCAACCAAGAAGAAAAAATGAAAAATCTTCAGTCACTGCACAGATTTATTTCAAACAAAAAAATTAAGCAAATTGGGAGTTCTTACTTCCTAGGCTTATTGAAGGATAACTGGATGAAGAAGGTGACGAGACGTTGGAGGCGGCCAGAAAATCTTAGGGCGGCAGAGACTTAAAATTTTTAGAGGGATCGTGAATCACAGAATTTAGAAGAGAAAAATGAAGAAAAAATTAGGATTTTTTATTTATATACTTAGTAAATCGGGTTGGTCGATCGGATCAATTTTAGAGAGTTTTCACCCGACCTGACCCGAACCTAAAAAAAATTCACAAACCTCCTAACCGAAGTGACCATACCAACCCGATTAACCCCATCCGAATTTATCGGGTTGGATCTATTTTTGCACACCCCTGGAGGGAACCAATTTTCCCAACTCAAATGAATGCCTCAATTTATGTATGATACTTAGTTTATTTCTTTCTTTGGACGATTTGCTTTTGTAATAATTTAAGCAGTTGATTTAATTTATTTATTATTTTTCTTAATTGATTGGGATGTTTATTTAATTTTATCGCTTTGTATCTGGTGAGAAAGGAGAGGGGATTAATGCATAAAATTCAATTATAAAACAACACATAACCAAGGTGCCAATTAAGAGTAATGTCCTGAATACCAATCTCTGTTTAGACATCAAAAGGTCGATATTCATTTTCTAACATTTTATTGAGTGACAACTCCATGACACTTACCTCTTTTGAGCCCATTAGCAGACGCTTTCATGGGTTGACTACCAATAATAATTTGGGTTTGATATCATTTTATTGCAAAATAGCCAACTTATAAGTTATAGTGAGCCTCTTCAGGTCTCGGACCTTAAAAGCGGGCTGCTGAGAGTGAATTCGAAAATGAGCGTTGGCTCCAACACGCGTCACATATATCTTCGCAAATTTGGTAACTTGATGCTCGGGAGAGGAGTAGCCAGGATGGCTTTTGACAATGGGGAGTGAAAACTTTCTTGATATTGCAAAGTATTGCGATTTTGATGCTTCAGTAACCTTTCTTTAAAAAATTTTTCGAACTCATCTACATTCATAGTGATAGTTGGAGCTGAGGCTAATGGAGGGGTTATAACGTTTTGGGTGCTGTTTTTTGTGTTGGTAGTTTGTGGTGGCGATTGGGGTGGTGTTTGTGCTGCCAAATTTGACAGTATCACCAAAAGAGCTTGGGCTACTTGTGAGGTAAGACCGGGTATGGGAGTTGTGGAGGCTGCAGGGGGCATATTGATGATAGGACGATTAGTAGAGGCATTTAGAGTGTGTTCCAAAGGTGGAAAAAAAGATAAGTGTGGAGGTGATGGTGTAGTGTTTCGATTATTTCCCTGTTTGGGTGTTTGAAGTGTCTTGATCTTGAGAATTCATGGTGTTTTAGGGGATGAAGTTGATGCTCACCGCATTAAATGATAACAGTTCGGTTTAATAGTTTGTTACCTAGGTCAGACTTGAATAATAATTAATATACATCACAACTTCTTAGATACCTGAAAACAGAGAACTCCGACGGTATTTTCGACGAGAGAAAGTTTCGACTGTCAAGTCAATAAAAAACTCTAAAAACATGTTATTGAGTCAAAAAAATTGATTAAGAGAGAGAAAAGTACCTTATATTCTGCCTATTTATGGGGATATAAATCCTATTTTAGTTAGGATTCAGTTTCCTAACTAGGAAGGATTCTAGTATCAACAAGATTGCTATCAAGGAAGACATATAACCTGATCAGGAAGATAACTAAGTTTTCGGAATAGGAGTTCTACCCTCTTTAAGTAACTACAAATCCTTCTTCAATTGTGATTTCTTAAAACGACATTGCTGAAGTAATAGCTCGGATCCGGAGTTAACCGAATAACTTGAGGACCAAGCTGCTCGAGGGAGTCCGGTTGCCCAATTTAGTTATCAAATAATAATAATAATAATAACAATTTTATCTTATGGTAACAATCAAAATTTTATCTTGTTGCCAACGCCTATAATCAAATTTAAAGAAAATTTCGATATTTCGATATTTAGATCCAATACTACACGATAAGTACTCTATGTTCACGTCGCATTGTATTATACCTAACGGAAGTTCCAAGTGTCCACGGCATCCTAGACAACAGGTTTGAAAGCATCTTGCCCAACAATTCACATCAAAATAGTCAAGCTAAGGATTTTGATTCTTGAAGTCTTGCAATCTGACGAAATAAAATAGAGAGAAGTTTTTCTCCGTCCACGTCAACTCTTAAAAGGATTGTTGTTTTTTTTTTTTTAAAAAAAAACGGACTACTCACCTTCTTAACCGTTTACTTTGAACCATTCCAAACTTCCAACCGTCACCCAACTCCCAACTTTTCTCTCTAATTTTTCCTGGAAAATTAGCTTCTTTACTCTTTTTTTTTCTTCACATAATCTGTAATACCCATAAGCCAAAGATTGTTTCTTTTTTGGGTTTTGAGTAAAGGGTTTGGCGTTGGAGATGTTTACAGGTCCAATAGAAAGGTGTTTTGGTGGTGGAAATGGTAGGGAGGAGCTTTTATGGCACATGGACCTGAAGCCTTATGCTTCAGGTGATTTTTCAATTGCTGTTGTACAAGCTAATTCTTTGCTTGAAGACCAAGGCCAAATCTATACTTCTCCTTCTGCTACTTATATTGGTGTTTATGATGGCCATGGTGGCCCTGAAGCTTCTCGCTTCATCGCTGATCATCTTTTTCCTTTTCTCCAAAGTGAGTTTTTCTCCCCTTTTTTTAATTCATTTTTTGCCTTTTGTTTGGTTTCCGGGAAAGTGAGATGATATTTGTTGCTGTTGACTGTTGCTTCACCGAGTGATTTCACTTGGTTGAGATGATCAATTTCTCATATTGGGTATTCAAATGATTAAGAACAGTCAAATAAAAGACCAGAAGTTTTGGTTTCATTTTAATTGTGTTCGTCTTACTTATCTGAGAAATTAAGTATGAATTATTGGAAAGTTGGATATGTGTTTGGTAGCTGAGAAAATGTAGGAAATTTTGAAGTATCTGACAAATGCAAAAGTTAAAAAGAAAAAAAAAATTGGCTTCATTATGCTAGCAGCTAAGTATGCATATATTGTAGTCAATTACTAAACCGATATGATTGAATCTTTTGATTTCCCATGTTTTGGTCTGAATCTGATAGATTTTGCTAGCAGAATTTGCAGCAGAGCAAGGAGGGCTGTCAGCAGATGCAATAAAGAAAGCATTTGCTGCAACAGAAGAAGAGTTTTTGCAGTTGGTGAAGCGAGCATGGACAACTCAGCCTCAGATTGCTTCGGTAGGTTCTTGCTGCCTTTTTGGGGCAATATCAAATGGCAATTTGTATGTAGCAAATCTTGGGGATTCAAGGGTCGTGCTAGGCAAGAGAGTTTCTCAAGGCAAGGCAAATGCTTCAGTGGTGGTGCCTGAACGCTTATCCACTGATCATAATGTTGGTGTTGAGGAGGTAAGAAAGGAGGTTGTAGCTCTCCATCCTGATGATGCACATATTGTAATATATACTCATGGCGTTTGGCGGTTAAAGGGCATCATTCAGGTACCATTTGAGTTAACACCTCAACATTTATTTGCATTCTTGGAATTCATTGGATTGTATTTTCAATTGGGTTCTTTAAATTCTTGTAGCTTTGAGATGAAGTGAATCGAATGAAATTCGGTGTTGTATAGCCCATATATTGCTTATAATCCAACGACTAAATTAAATTTATGGGATGAAATTTGTTCAATGTTAGTGATTTTTGTTGTCCTTACCACTGGTATGCGTACTTGTTAAGAATTTGAGTTCATTTTGCATTGAGTAGTCAGGCTTCAACGTACTGCAATAATGCTGGTTCTTTTATTGCTCCTTTAGGTGATTGTTCATTTCAACTGTTATTTTCCCAATTTGTTGCTTAGTGATTGTTTTGATCTCACATTTTCTATTTAGAAGCAGGGTACACAGTTGAAAAAATTGCTTAAAACTGATGAGTTCTTGAAAAACCGCTGACTTTTTTGTCTAATATGCCACAAACAGCTGTACTTCTTTCTGGTTGATCATAATTTTGAAATATTACTAGTTAAGCTAATTTTCCAAAGCTTAAAACTTTATTAGCCTCAAGGCAGAACACGTGGTTTCTTTATTCTGTGAACATATCTCAGTTGTCTGGATTGTTGGATCCAGCATATTATTGGTCAATATTCCTGTGACAAAACATCTGTAAAGTGTTTGACTAAATTTTGATTCACATGTTATTCTAAGAAAGAGGAGAAATTCTTCCTCTCTATGTATTGAACTTTTCTAAGGATTCACAGCTCACAGGATATCTGTAGGCTAAAATAAATTGAGAACTGCCAAGTAGTCGTGAAATTAAGCACGTAATGATCTGGGGCTTTATTCAACTCTTGTTTCTTTCAGGTTTCAAGATCAATAGGAGATGTCTATCTAAAGAAACCTGAGTTCAACAGAGATCCTCTTTTCCAGCAATTCGGTTTGCCTGTTCCGTTGAAAAGGCCTGTGATGACCGCGGAACCATCAATATTAGTTCGACAATTGAAGCCACAGGATGAGTTCTTAATATTTGCTTCAGATGGTCTGTGGGAGCAACTGAGTGATGAAACAGCTGTAGACATAGTTTCGAAAAGCCCACGATCAGTAAGTATGATCTATTTCCGTGCAGTTTCCAACTGCAGAATTCATGGAATAAACGTGCTACATTTTTCTCTGACAGGGAATAGCAAAACGATTGGTGAGAGCTGCAGTCCGAGAGGCAGCAAGGAAAAGAGAAATGGGATATGGTGACATGAAACGAATCGAAAGAGGAGCGAGGCGACATTTTCATGATGATATTACTGTGATTGTGATGTACATTCACCATCCATTAAGTTCATCAAATGGCAGATTAAAAAATCACAATAATGTTCAAAGTACAAGGATCCCGATCGATATCTTCTCGCCAGATTTTAGATGAATCACAATGTTAGCTTCTCAGGCAATCGGTTAATGGGATGTGGTACTTGGTGAATAGAAATTATGACTATGTTAAGGCCTCTGTTTTGAAGGAAAGGATAGGCTTTTGAAATAATAAGAGTTTGTGTATATATTATATTATCCATGATGGAGACCAGTTGAACCTACTGGCTTCTCAGTTTTGTTTTGGGAGAGGGAGATTGTAACTGCTCTTTCTTCTTGGATTGTTATACTACAGAATTAGAGGAAATTCTAAGATCAAATCAGTTGAATTATCAATATTGTAGAGGTTAATTTTATGTAAGGGTAATTTTCTTCTCTTTTTCTACTTTCCATTTTGGTTTTTATATGGAAGGTACAGTCGATATTCAAAAATCGAATTTGATAATTTATTTTTATTGCAACTTTTAAAACTCGAATTTGATAATCCAAATTAGGGAGTCTTTTATTTTATTTTATTTGGAGTTTTGAATTTCAAAATATGGGTACGAAGCATTTTTAAATATATTATAAAAAAACGATAATCAATTTAATGTCCTTTTCTATGTGTTCGCAAAATTTGACTTTAGTCAGTAGGCTCCAACAAATTTTATACACATATATACACATACAGTGACAGTTTTCCCTCTGATTTGAGAATGATGGTACGTTCTTTTGCGTTTATATAAAACATTAAACTGTATGTCCCCAAATATAAGCACATAGCAAAAATGATTGGTCAAGAAACTTGTCAAAATCGGAGATAATTACAAGAGAACTTGAAGAAAATGATGAGATGGACTTGCCTTACAATTAAAAATTACGTGGTTTAAATTCGGTCCATGAATTTTTTTTTCAGGCGAAGCCAACAGTGCAGGTTTAATGACATTATAACAAACCTTGACCATGCTGTTTGGTTGACAATTATGTCTGGTCAAATGCCTGGGAAGCAGGCTTTAGCCAAATGGGCCATGGGTGGGGCCTATTTTGGCCCGAATAGATGCAAATGATAACAGGAGTATTATGAGGAATGTGCAGTACAAAAGCCCGAAGCCGTTAAAAATTCATTTAAAAATATATATGCAGCCATTGCCTAAGATCTATCTATCGGATTGGGGAATGTTAATTAGGAAAATTTATCCCATCAATCTCTCGCAGCAACTGTTGGCAATATACGCAAGCAAATAAAAAGCCATTCAAAGTGTAAGGAATTTTATTTTTAAGGGGTATTTCAGTAGCATATGTTGGTTTCAATATATTGGGACATTTCAAATTCAAATCTCTACTCTCTCATTTTTCGTCATTAAAAAAAATAAATAAAGTGTAAATATTTGATTCTTGAAGTTAGTTGCATTTTGCTAATTAAACGTATCTGTCAAAAGTTACTTTGATCTTGCTAGTTTTGTTTTTTTAATTTCCAAATCCTAGCTGTAACTTGTAACAACCAATGAAATTAAAGGTGTGATTTTTTTATATTGTAAGATTTTGACAGGATCTAGAATTTGAAACTTTATAGTTTTGTTGCAATATCAGTGTGGCTAAACTAAAATTTATATTGTTAAATATATATATTATTCAAAGTTCAATTGAATAAATAGTGTGGGGTTACTTTTTACAAATTGTCTTATTGATTATTAAGGGATTTTTTTAGAAATAATGTGTTTCTCAATTTTATTTGGAAAATTGGTGTGTTTGTGGAAATATTTGGGAGAGTGAGGTGAGTGAGTGCTTTTTCTCAACAACAGGCTGCAGAATTTGCAAGGGTCATGTATATCAAGCAGAGAAAGAAAGGGTAGGAGGAGATTTACACAAAAAGAAAGAGTGTCTGAGCAGTTCATTTTCGCAGCTGATTGCCGTGGAAATACTTATTATATTGTGTACTTTAAGTAAACCGTGGTTTAATGGTTAAAATGTGCACAACACTCCTTAGGAGGTTGCAGGTTTGAATCCTGTGAAGCTCTTTTATTTTTTTTATATTTAATATATATTAAATAATAAAAATTATTTCAAGTATACAGTTGCCTAGTTTGGTTTAATGGAAAAACTGCATTATACTTCCATAAAAAGAGCAAAGCCAAGTCAAGCACAAGTGGCTTAATTTTAAATATTTTATGCTTTGCTGGCCAAACAATAAGCTAGTAGATATTCACTTCTTGTGATATGGACATGACCTTTAAACTATGAGGTAGCCCTAGTTACTAGAAGGTATTTCTAAATTTATCAGAAGAAGAAGAAGAAGAAGAAGTAGGTATTTGCAAAAGTTCAGTATCTTCTCCTCCAGCCCTTCATAGAGCTTTTGCTTTTACCTTTAAGTTCTGGTGATGTGGAAGCTTCTGATTTCACTGAATATTCTTTTTTACAGGTTGTGTTAATGGATGCATCTCCAACTCTATACCTTCAGTTTCAATCCATAAATTTCTCATGAAAGAAAGTGTATGAATCTTATTTTCTGAATGAAGTGTAAGTTGTTGGGAGAGCTGCTTTTTAATTATGGATCCCACAGTGGTTAACTTTAGATTAATTGGTCACATAAATTTAAAAAAATCACGTAAAAAAATAAAAATATATGCAATATATTATTACAAAGGTAAAGAAACTTCATTATTTTCTTAATTTCTAGAAAAATAGTTCACAAAATTTAATAATCAAACACTACTTATTCAAAAGGGCATGATAATCACACATGAGCATAAATTGATTAATCGGTCCATTGATAATTTTTTAATTAGTTTATTAATATCGATTTTTTAAAATTATTAATTATTATTCAATACATTAAATTCGATTAACTAGTCTACTGATTTAAGTTTTTACAGTTTGTTTAATAAATATTTTTTTTTGGTTAACTATTACGATTTTTAGTATACAATTATATAAAAAAGGTAAAATTTAATTTAATTTCAAATATTCAAAATAATTTAAAATAAAAATTACAAAACAGATATAATATACTGGCTACAATTCATGTTCCACTTTCACCACTCTCTATTTTTTATGGTTAATTATTTTAACAAATGAATAACTAATATTATAAAATAGATTTGATATTTGTTAGAAACTAGCATTCTTAATCCTAGATAAAAAAAATTTAAAAAAAAAATAAATGTTAAAATATAAAAAAATATATAATTAAATATTATCAATTAAAATATAGATATCAATATATATAATAAATATAACATATATAAAAGGTTAATCAGTTTCTCTATATAATTAAAGAAAATAACATAATTTTAAATATTCTTTAAAGTATTATATTAATTTTATGGAAAAATAAAAAAAAATTAGTGTATAAAATAAAAATATAATTTAAATATAAATATATATATATATATATATATATATATATATATATATATATATGAATCGGTTAATCGGAAATTAACTATTAACTGGTTTTCAAAAACTAAAACCAAAATTGATAATAAAAAAATATTAAAAAATAAAATTCGAAAATAAATTTATCAACCTGATTGATAAAAAAAATGACATAATTTTAAACAGGTTTTCCAATTAACTAAATTTTTTTTTCTCCCTTATAATTAATGTTTGAAACTAATTTAGATTTGAACATCAGAAAAGTCCATAGGTATGTGACAGAAACTTGACGATAAAATAATACAAAATAAAATTGAAAAACAGAAAAAAAAATCGATAGTATTTTGATATATCCTTCTCATTAATTAATGTTCTACAGATATTATCGATGGAGGCATTGCCCATGTGAGATTGGCCATTTATTTGGAAGTAGATAAGTCTGCAATTATCTATGGTCGGAATGCACCAGCAAACTGTCTATTTTCATTATTGATTTTTTTTTTCCTATGACAATAATCCAATAACATTTATTTGTATATAGAACGTAATTTTCTATTTTACAAAATTTATTGTGGTGCCAATAATCAATACCACATAATAATTCTATCGTAAAACATATTAAACATTATTATATTAATTTCTATGAAGCAACAGATACGCAACATATTAGAAATATTAGAAATATTTAAATATTGTAGTAAAATATTCAAATCGTTGCAATAATTTAAGATAATAAAAGTAATATAATACTTATCAAACCCTTGATGTATAATAAAATTATTCTATAACAACAATTTGATAAGTGTCATATCCACTTTTACTGTCTTAAATTATTGCAGCACTTTAAATATTTTATTGCAACGCTTAAATGTAATGTTTGTAATATTGTTTTATATAAATCAAGATATTAATTTAAAATATATGGCTAAAAATTAGATTTATTTTTTAGTAGTAAATATATATGAAAAATATATTTTTTTATTTTACAAATGTTAAATTAACTCTCTCTCCATATATATATATTTGGAGTTCATTTATGTCACCTCAAATTACCCGTGATTTCTTCCACTAAATCCCCTTTGTTTAAGTCAGCTTTGAATTGTCATTATCTCATATATTGATTTTAGATGAATAGAAGGACAGAGTTGAACCAAAGGCACTTCTTTTACTGGTTACGTGTCTGCATCCCATATATAATGTTTAAATCTTTTTTATTGACTAAAAATTATATGAATTAGATTTTTTTTTTTAGTGTTTAAATCTTTATCAACTGCTTTATATATATGCAATACCCGAAAGAAATAAACTTATTGATTTATAGATATAAAATTCTTATTTTTTTGACAATAAAATTTGAAGCTCAACTGAAAAGTAAGGTCATTGCTAACTGATTTCAATCACAGTTTCTTTTTAATATTATTAAGATGTAATTATTTTTACATTGACATAATCCATAAAAGAAAAGGTGATATATATATATATATATATATATATATATATATATATATATATATATATATATATATATATATATATATATTATAATTTCATTTTTATTCATTTCCCTAACAGAAAGATAGTACCACGGACATTTTGAGGCCTAATTAGGACTGACATTAATATATATATATATATATATATATATATATATATATATATATATATATATATATATATATATATATATATATATATATTATAATTTCATTTTTATTCATTTCCCTAACAGAAAGATAGTATCACGGACATTTTGAGGACTAATTAGGACTGACATTAAAATTACATGTATTTAACTCAAAAAAAAAAAAGGAAATTAAATTGATACTATTTTTTTTCTTTGCTTACTATACATGCACTAATTCAGTTCGGTCCATGGTGACAGTAAAATTTCTTTATTAGTTTGATTTTTTCCATTTGAAAGGCTCGATTTATAAAAAAATTAAGTGTTAAGGCTAATATAAATTACGAGATATCAAAAACATTGGATGTCTAGAAAACTGCTGAGATTTCATATGAAGAGACATCGTGTCGCATTAATTCGACAATAAGTTGATCAAGTGGTCAACTGCCGTCTGATTGACATTAAACTACCGAAAGTCTAATCCTAGCAAATCTATATAAACCTAACCTAATAATTTATCGTCGAAAATCAACAACGAGCGGTCCTTGTCAGCCCCCGTCGGCAACGACAATAACAGCAGCCCAAAAAAAAGTCTTCACATTCGCACTATTTAATCCCTAAATTTCCCAACCATAGAAGAGGACCCAATTGAAAAACCAAGAAATGGGTACGATAGAAGAAGCTCATAATCTCAAGACTTTGGGTACAGGAACCCAAGTTTTGGTCCTTGCTCATGGGTTTGGCACTGATCAGTCGGTTTGGAAACACCTGGTGCCTCATCTTCTTGATGATTTTAAGGTTGTTTTGTACGACAACATGGGAGCTGGTACTACCAATCCAGATTATTTTGATTTCGATAGATACTCCAGCCTTGAAGGGTTTGCTTATGATTTGCTTGCCATTCTTGAGGAATTGCAAGTTGATTCTTGTATTTTTGTTGGCCATTCTGTTTCTGCTATGGTGGGCGCTATTGCTTCCATTACTCGACCTGCCCTTTTCTCCAAAATCATCTTGCTTTCTGGCTCTCCAAGGTAATTTATTTTTTATTTTTGTCCTCTATCACTTACTAAAATTACGGTCAGTTTAGAAGCCATTTGTAGTTTGCAGATTTGGACTAGCATGGAAATTAGTGCTTAGAAAATGCTTTAAAATTGCTATTGTAGACGTCATCACATGTAAACTAATCAAAATTGTATCTACTTAACTTTCCAAATAACCATAGTTATTAAAAACGGACCAGCTGAATCGGTTGGTTTAACTGTACAAAATCAAATTGATAAAAAATTAGATTGAATCGAAAAAAATCGAATTGAACCAAAAAATTGGACAAAATTGAATTTTTAGCTAAAAATTGCAAAAAATTATAATTTTTTTTGTATTTTTTCATCCCCATATATATATATATCATTATTTATTTATTTAAAAAAATTAGTATTTTAAATTTTAAATATGTCACTTAATAATTTAATATACTTATTATATATTTGGTTCATTATAATCAAATATATGTGTGTGTATATATATATATATATATATTAAATTTTTAGTGTTTTAAAGTCTAAAGATATCACTTAATAATTTAATATACTTATTATCTATTTGGTTCATTGTAATCATATATATATATATATATGAAATTTTCATGATCTATTTCTTTGAAAAATATAGTATTTTAAATTCTAAAGATGCTACTTAATAATTTAATATACTTATTGTCTATTTAGATTTATTGTAATTAAATATAATTATATTCATATATGCAATGTTAATATTTTTTGTGTTTGCTTCATTAGTACTCTATCTAAAAATTTTTTTTTTCATGATATGATTATATTTTTATGTTTCTAATATATAATATTCAAAAATACATAATTAATTACTTGTAATAATAAAATTAAAATTATATTTTGTAACTTATTATTAGGATATTTGTGACATATATTAATGTTTGATGTATATTTTTTTAATTTTTATACAATAGTATTTATAAAATTATAATATTTTAAAAAAAATTCGGTTGAACCGGTCAAATCAAGAACTCTCAAGCTCGTCGGTTTTTTATCCGATCCGATTTTAATAACATTGCAAATAACTTAATCGAATTATCCCCTCCAGTGGGTATAGATTAATTAATTAATTCTACATCTCAGGGACTATATTATGAAAACTTATAATATATTTTATTTTAATCTTGAATAAAAATATATCACAAGTGTGTTTTCATTATTTGATTATAATAAACTATTGCCGGTTTCAAGTAATTGTTTACAATGATTGATTGGTATATTTGGATCTTTGCACGCTAGTGGGTGATTACCTGCCACTTAAACCACCAAGACATCTTTTTTCTCTTAAGTATCACCAGCCTTTAGCCAATAAGTACTTTTTCTCTTTAATAAATGATTAAAATTTACAATAATAATGCCCGGACAAGATGCATAATATTCATCCTTTTATCAACGTCCAACTGATAACGAAGGCACTTTTTTGGATGGAGCATCTCATGATCTTTCTAGCTTTTTTTTTAAAACCATACAACATTCAAAATTTACTTATTCGACTAATTTGAATTCAAATTGTTGATGGTAACAAATTAGAGGTAGAAGATTGAATAAGAATTGTACTAATGGAATTGTTTTTTATTAGATACTTGAACGATGTGGATTACTATGGAGGATTTGAACAAGAAGATCTAAACCAACTATTTGAAGCAATGGAATCAAATTACAAGGCGTGGTGCTCAGGATTCGCTCCCTTAGCTGTAGGTGGAGACATGGACTCGATTGCGGTTCAAGAATTTAGTCGTACTCTCTTCAATATGAGACCGGACATAGCCCTATGTGTTGCACAAACAATATTTCAATGTGACATGAGACAAATTCTACATATGGTCACCGTATCTTGTCACATCTTACAAAGCGGTAAGGACTTGGCTGTGCCAGTTGTTGTGTCTGAATATTTGCATCAGCATCTCGGCGGCGAGTCAATAGTAGAAGTCATGCCAACCGACGGCCACTTGCCCCAATTGAGCTCGCCGGATATTTGGATTCCAGCTCTTCTAAGACATATTAATCAAGATATTGCTACTTGATGCTTCAACATGGCATTTTCTATCTATCATTACTATGTTCTAGATAAGACTTTGTCTAGACCCGATTTAAGAATAAATTTAGAGACCAATCCAATAATGAATCTACGTGTATTCAAAATAAGAATTGTTATTTTATATACATGATAATTTAGCATTGGATTGGTCTAGATAAGAAAATTTATTGTGTGGGTTGTTTTCCTTTAAATGAATTGGGGCAGTTGTGAATTGTGAATCTCCTTATTCTTAAAAACAAAAATAAAAACCTACATGAATATAATAATATAACATGCCACACCTACCTATATAATGTGTCAAGTTGAAAACAAAAGAATTACACATAATGTGCAAGAAAAACATATACAATTAGTTACAGTTTCATTTTTCATATGTAGGATAACTAAAGGGTCAATTTCACCCACGACCATTGAACTTAGGCCTTATTACACAAAAGTAACTGACTTTTTTCGTGGCTTAAAAGTCACCGAACTTATCAAATTTTTGCATAAAAATCATGTTCACCGATTTTTGATGAGCACCATTGTCGGATTGATGATATGACATGTCACGTCATGTCCTGAACACATTTGAAACTAGAAATATTGCCATGTCATTAGATGATGTGTCAAATTTGACACGTCAGCCCACCACATCAGCATTGAAGAATTTTGACACATCAGCATTGCATAAGAAATGGACACATGTCAAATAGCAGAAATCAATTTGCCTTGGTCAAATCTTAAGTGAATATTGATCACCTTCTTTCATTTTTGTTATAAATGCGGGATACTTATAAGGGGAACAAATTCCCTATAGTTTTTCGATGTGGGATACGGGAATACAAACAAAAAATGTCAAAGAGAACAACAAGCTCACACTACTCTTCAAACACGCACAACATGCATAAACTACTCACTATGATCCAGCACCACCTTCACCTCCTTCTCAACCCATCCTTAACAGAGAGTCAAGGAGCCAAATGGGCAAATGATCAGTAGTTTGGTTACTGCTATCAGCAATTTCCTAACCGACTAAAAATTTTTTGTCTGAGCCGGCACTATAAGAGACATATAAACATCCTTAATTTGATCTATCTTTCAATGGCGGCATGGATCAACTTCTCTTATCACCATTTAAGCATACAATTTTGGCTCTCAAATGGGAAATTGACATCAAAATATATTATATCTACCAAGATATCCAAATCTCCAATTGACGAATTGGTAACTGAAGCTGGATTCAAATTAGATTCCGACGCACCCATCCCAAAACTACTAATGTGGTATGGTGATACAGAGAAATTGAAAGTTGCCAAAGATATAAATGCCAGCAAAAAAACTACCCAACAAATCACTTTCCATAAAAATATCATTTTCCTCATTCCCATTCCCTATGTTAAAAGAAAACGATGGAAAAATATCTTCCATAGTTTCCGATTTCCTGGGTTTTGAGGTTGAAAGAGATGTCTGGCTTCTGGTCTTCATGCTGTTCAAAATTTTCATTGTTTAATTTGGGATTGTGATTGAAGACAAAGGGTGAAGGTGGTGGTGGATGACGGTGAGTAGTTTATGAATCGAAGATCGATTACTTTATACTGAAAAGCTGAAAAAATAGAGATTTGGGTTTTTTTTTTAATTAAAACAATAACAAATTTAATTTGAATGGTAATTTTACTTTGTCGAGAATGTGGAGATAGTGGCGAAGGAGCAAATTGTAGTTTCTATGAATTGATCCACCCAAAGAATTCTCAACAAGTAAAATTGCTCGATCTACAATCCAAAGCTCTACCGCCTAAAAAGTGACCTCGAATTAATCGTAAGGGATAGTTTCACAGTTTTTTCAGCGGCTTAGTGTTGTTGATGTCATCAATACTGAGTCGGAGCAGTAGAGATAAGGAATAATGAGTTTGTTAGTGTGAGTAACCACTACAAGAAAATTGCAATTTAGCAACGAAAAATAGCTAATCATAATTAGCAACGAAAATTTTGGTTGCTAATCCGGCAGTTGCTATTTTTTAGCAACAGAAATACAATTTCCTTGCTAAAATTAGCAACGACAATAGAATTTCGTTGCTAAAGTTAGCAACGAAAAATGAATTCCGTTGCTAAATTCAACCAAGACAAGTTTCGGTGCATTGGTCAATTTTAGCAAAGAAATATGGAATTCCGTTGCTAATTTTAGCAATGGAAATAGAATTTTGTTGCTCTTTTTAGCACGGATAAAAAAATTTATGATTGTACCATCCGTCATCATTCCGTCACAAACAATTATTACTATTTTTTAATCACTACAATTAGAATGGTAGGTGAATCATAAAAATCTAGTACTTTGTAGGAAGCAAAAACAAATTAAACCAACTATTTTAAACATATTGCAATGTATTTAGTTAGAAAGATATATAAAATTTCAAAACCCCAAAACTCGATTTATATTATAGTAAGTAGTAACTTACATTAATTAATAACATTTTCTCTCTTTCATTTATTGTCCAAACAAGAGAAAGTAAATTCAATATAATTTACTCTACCCTAAATTCCCCTGCATTCCATCCAAAAACCAAACTAAATTGGATGTAAGTGCAATCTAAATAGTCCTAAAGTTGCTTTTTATGACTGAATGCTGACAATTATTCCAAGGGTAGGAACATCATTTTATTAGTTTTATACCAATTTGGAAGTTTATTGTTAAAAATGGTAATTGGGAAGTCTACCTTATCATAATGTGCAGTGAGATATTCAGCTACCACAGTACCATGTGTAGTAAGCAAATCCTGTAAGGCATTAATTAACATTGATGTAAAGTATGAATAACCTGAGGCTTAACAACTAACAGCTAAACATAAAGAAATTAAGAACTTACAAACTCATAACTCTACCTTGAAAGTAGAGAAAGCATCAGAAGAAACATCAAAGTTTGGTAGTTCCACAAATTTGAAGAACAACTCAAAGCTTGCACACTCTAATAAGTACCTGAAAAATCACTACAAAAAATTAAGTGTGAAAAACTTGAAATTTGATGTAGTATGATGCATGCAAAGCAAAATTCAAAAGAATTATTTATAAGTCCAGTTTACCATTCAACCTTTTGATTAAATTACAAGCAGCACTACAAGAAATTCTGGAAATAGCAACGGAATCACAATCCGTTGCTATTTGTTTCCGTTGCTAAAATTGGTTAAAATTTATAAATTTAGCAACGGAAAAATATTTGGTTAGCTTCCGTTGCTGAAAGTGGAGGGAATTTTGGCGTCATTATTTAGCAACTAAAATTAGCAACGGAATTAGTATTCCGTTGCTAATTAAGGCAGCAACAAATGGCAGACAAAATTTGGGAAGAAAAATAGCAACGGAATGTAATTTCCGTTGCTATTTTAGCAACCGAAACAAAATTCCGTTGCTAAATTGCGAACACTGGATAGATATTTCAAACACTGGATGACAGCAAATACAATATCAATCTCTATCAAGCTGCTCTAGCTAGTCTATTCACTGGATTGCCAATGTTATGAGAAAGAAAATATGCAGAAACATAGTCCTTGGATGCCAGCCTAAATAAGTAATTCTAATGTACATTATGCAGTTCTAAAGGAATCAACTTCTGGATATTTTCTATTCAAGCAGCAAAAGAGGTTCCAATAAACATATTGGCACAGTCCCTAATGAATCAAAAATATGAATAGTAATTTTTTCCATCGGAGATGAAAGCTTATAGTGAAACCAGATTCATGCATGAGCAGGTAAGTCCATTTTTTTATGCAAAATATCATGTCATATTATTTAGAAAAACTTTAACATGACATAGAATGCTGTGAAATCATCTACAACCAAGAAGGAAGAGAAGCCATAAATGTACCCAGAGAAAATGTATCAAAGTGTAAAATTTGTTGAAGGCAGCAGCTTCAAATTAAAAGGCTCAAAAGATGAGAATCCCAACATAAATATGATGTAATTATTAGGGAAAACAGTCCTATTGAAATATAAACAGCAAGCTGGAATACAAACAAACAGCAAGTTGTTTGTTTGTAAACTGTCAATATTATTAGGGAAAACAGTCCTCTATTTTCGGGTATTCAAATGTAACTGTTGTACTTATCTTCTTTTCTTAGTTCCTTGCTGTTATATAACTCTTATACTTTCTTGTACATATAAGCACCATTTCAACGATAATCATATATGGGAGCTTTACTAGTTAAATTTATCTCTTCAGCCGATCAACTTGCTGCCATCCTCACCAAACCACTTGCTGCCAAGCCTTTTCTCTTCTTTTGTGACAAGCTTCATCTTCAGTTCCTTCCGTCATCAACTTGAGGGGGGTATTAGCGAAAACAGTCCTACTGAAATACAAATAGCAAGCTGGAATACAAACAAACAGCAAGTTATTTGTTTGTAAACTGTCAACATGATTAGGGAAAACAACAAGCTGGAATACAAACAAACAGCAGTCAACATTATTAGGGAAAACAGTCCTCTATTTTCGGGTATTCAAACGTAACTGTTGTACTTATCTTCTTTTCTTAGTTCCCTGCTGTCATATAACTCTTATACTCTATTGTACATATAAGCACCATTTCAACGATAATCATATATGAAAAATACAATTCATTTGACGATACAACTCTTAGCTTCTCTTCTCTAGTTCTACAGTAATATATAGGAAAATGCCAAAATTAGGATGAGAGATGCATTAATAACTATAGAAAAGGTCCTCCAACTCTCCACCAGGCTCACAATTACTTTGATCCCCACGAAAAAAAAATCCTCACACAACAAATTAACCAGAAACATAAAACATAAAATCATAAAAACATAAGCAGCCATGCAAACTAAGTTCCTTTCACTTCTCCAACTTTTGAAAAGCTGCATCACCAAACCAAGCATATAAGTATAAGCAAATACTACCAATCAAATGAGTAGCCCACAACTCTGATGATGGCAGACAATTTATAAGTAAGGGATCTAAAGTCTTTCCATCAATTCACACATAAAGCACCAATCTAATAGTTGCAAAGGCTTAAAAACACCATGCTAGTAACATAAAAGTAAGATAAAATAACAGAAATCACTTGCTTTCGCTAGCTTACAGAAATTATTAATTTCAAATATGGAATAAAACACAAGCAACTTAGACTCCACTTTGATGATGATAAAGATGATATACAATAATGTATATATTTTGATAAAGATGCTATACAAGAATGCCTACACACAACTATTTGCAATAAAATTGCAAAAACTACATGTCTTCACCTTTTAATCGGAATGTATTTCCTTTAACAAATGATAAATGCATCAAAATGCAGATACTTGAGCATATTTTTTGACACTTCTAAATTCAAATGAATAGGAAAATCTCTAAAGGTCTACGAGTTATCTCACCCTATCTTAGATCTCATATTTCATATTACACTAAGGGACAAGTAGCACAGCTTTTAACTTAAAAATTAATGGTCCAAGATTGCATAAACAACAATAATGTGTATTTCTTACAGTTAATAACTCTTATTGAAAAAGTGCACACACAAAATTCTTAAGTTTCAACAAAATGGACCAACAGTGCACTAAATCCTTTCTCGCCTGGTTTAAAAAACAATTATATCTCATTAATGCATGGAAATAAACTCAAAGTGCGTATTTCAAAAGTAACAGCATAATCACACACTATTTATAGCATAAACCTATTAACAAGATAACTACCCATTATTTATAGCATAAAAACAATATTTGAAGGATAAATATACTGATCTTTATAAATTTAATAATTAATTGATTAGTCCCTTCAAGAAATATCAAAAGTTGCAGTTATTATTAACAAATTTAGATTGAATATATTTTGGTGATAAATGTACCATGGAGAACTATGTGGAATCAACTTCAAGTGGTATTAATTCACAGCATAGGCACTGATAATGTGAATAAAGTGGGTCTTTGTGAAATTAAGATAGAATTGAATATTTATGTGTTAAGCAAAAGAGCAATTAAATAAGGTTCAAAAACAATTTGAATGCAACAACACCTGAGAATATATTTCATTCTTGAATAATGAAGTGGCAACTTCAATTTCTCCTAGAGATTCAACTTGTCAAGAAAACTTACTTGAAAGTTAATAAAGAAACAAGAATTTGGGCCACATTACATAAGGATATTCTAAAATGAAAATAAGTAAATCAAAAAAACTTTCTCAGAATTGGAAGAGATGGATGGGTAAACAAAGTGTCAAAAATTATATCTAAGTTTAATAGTTGAAAGAATTACCATTTCTAGCTTGCATTTCAATTTGTAATGGGTGTCAATTATAAAATCACCTGCAAACGTCAACTGCTTCACATCATTAAAGTTAATATAAATTATTAGGATTATTAACAATCTAGTAATTAGTCAACCCTTGCCCCTTTCTTTTAAGCCTAGTTAATATAAACTCAATGGCTTAATATTTTTATCTTTATTTGCAAATTAATCAACTCAAGCTACATATTCCGTTTAGTAATGCAAGTTAATCATATTTTATCTTTATTTTGATAAACTGCTATTTATTATTTTCAAGTTAATCATATTAATTTTAAATAATTCTAATGAGAAATCAGTTAAGACACTAGTACAACACTAATAACTTGCACAAAAAATAAGTATTCTAATGAGACAATAGTCAAGACACTAATACAACACTAAGAACTTACTAGTGTTCATACACCCAAAAAATTATCATTTTTTCTTGAGAAAAATTATTATTTATGTTCATTACCTGCTTAGCTAATATTAGAATATTAATAGAGGATTAAAATAGTAGTGGGTTGATTTTTTGTGGGTTATCATCACGTAATGTTCACATCTATTGGAGCTATTCTTGTGCCAAAAAGGTTAAAACAAAAAATTATCTAACTACACTTCATGCTTGTCCTATTATGCACTATAAATTAATTAAACATATCCACAATTATTAACTTCCCTCTAATATGAATTAGTTATAAATTATATTTATTTATCTAATTTCTTAACATAAATGCTTGTATTGATGTTTTTTAAAGGGTTGATAAATGATTACCGATTCCAAAAAATGTCTTTAAATATAAATTAAGAGAATCAGCGTACATTTTTTTGGTATAATTTGGATATAAGTTTAAAAAATTCAATTGGAATTCAAAGAATTTAATTAATAATGGATATATGATGCATGAAAACGACCTTGAAGAAAGAATCAAAGGTATGTTTTTGCTTATTTTCCTTAAATACAAGAAATCTAATCATTTCACAGCCACAAATGAATCATCTATTATGAGTATATATATCTTTTTTTAGCTCTTGTCTTGTCTGTGAGGCAAGAAGTGATGCCGTTTTGATTCTCTTTATAAGAAAAAAACAAACCAATGTCTTTATGAAAACAAACTGATGTCTTCATAAACCCAAAAACAGGGAAAAAAACATATAAAAAAACCAACCTTGAACATGAAATCTACGAAAATACCTAGAAACACAAAACGCAATCCAAAGAATAGAACTACAAAATTCACCTAAAATAATAATTTTTTCAAGAAAAAAAAATACCTGGGTGGGTTCATCTTTCAAATTGATGTTCCAGGAAAATCAATTAATTAAGAATGGCGGATCAGATTCTTGAAATGGATTCTCCTACAAGAAAGATCGCTCAGTTTATTTTGCATCAACCATTTGGGGAAATAACCATCTTTTCCATCACTAAAGAATTCAAATCTATAAACTTCAAAGCGAGGTTAAACTTAAAAAGTTTAAAATTAATATAAATACAACATTCATCATTTTATTATTTCATAGCTTATCAAAAGTAAACAACATATCATTGGGTCCCAGGGAAAATTGAAGAAATACACAGTTCAAACAACACAGGTATGCACTTGAGTATATAGAAACAAAACAAAATCTTTTTATCAGCATATTACCAACCTGTGTCTCAATAATCCCTTGTACTACGCACTCCATCGTCAGTCACTTGATTTCCTATCAAATTTTGACAGCACTCCTGCATAAATATCATTAAAAAACATTCCCGCAAGAAAAAAGAACTTTCGACTAATATGCTTCATAATAACAAGAAGAGAACATACAAAAAGCACAGAAAAACCCTACATTTTTATATAAAAGACTCTCGAACTAAAAATAATCAAAAACAAAAGGGGTTCTCTCAGACAAATGCCTCGATTGTCATCAAGGTTAATGGAATGGATTAGAGATCGGACTCGTCATCTTTGTTTTCATCATCATAGAGAAACCCCACTCTGCGCGTTAAAAAAGAAAGATGCAAAATCTGAGGGATTCCCTTAGAATCAAGGCTACAAATTGCGGGTGTGTTCAGGGTATGGATTATAAATAAGCCATACAGTGTGTATAGGTTTAGGGTTTAGGTAATTTGATAAGGGAGAGAAGGAAAGTTAATAAGAAACGAGGCAAAATGGGAAACGAGGGAGAGAAGCAAAGTTAAGGAAGTATTTATACTTAGGGCAAAAATAGCAATGAAATTCATTTTCCGTTGCTAAATTTCATCCCAAATTATTAGCGCCATTACTAGTACTTAATTTAGCAACGAAAATTAAATTTTGTTGCTAAATATAATGCCTTCCTATAATTCAACAGTAAATAGAAACGAAATTTAAATTTCGTTGCTAAATTTGATCCCAAATTTTTTGCGCCAGCTACTGTCGCCATATTTAGCAACGAAAATTGCATTCCGTTGTTAATTTTCGTTGCTATATTTGACGCTAATTAAAATCTCCCCCCTTTTTTTTAGCAACAGAATACAACCATTTTGTATTCTGTTGCTACATCCCTAAAGCTTCAACTAATTTTAGCAACATAATTCATTTTTCATTGCTAAATAGCAACGGAATTGGTATTCTGTTGCTAATATAGCAACGGAATGAATTCTTTTGCTATTTTTTTGTTGCTATTTTGATATTTTCTTATAGTGAACCTAGTCGAGTCAATGTCGAGTGGGGAGAAAAGATCCGAGCTGAGAGGAGAAGAGAGAAGAAAAGTGTTATCTTAGGGTTCCCTTTAGTTGTTATCTGTTTCTGCTTAAAATCCCACATCGAAAAACCATAGGGAATTTGTTCCCCTTATAAGTATCCCACATCTAAAACAAAAAAGAAAAAAGGTGATCAATATTCACTTTAAGATTTGGTTGAGGCAAATGGATATCTGTCATTTGACATGTGTCCCTCTCTTATTCAATGCTGATGTGGCAGGTTGACTGGATGCTGATGTATCAAAATTATTATTCAATGCTAATGTGGCAGGCTGACTGGATGCTGATGTGTCAAATTTGACACGTCATCTAATGACATGAGAATATCTCTAGTTTCACATGTGTTCAGGACATGACGTGACATGCCATGTCATCAATCCGACAAGGGTCATCGTCGAAAACCGGTGAACATGATTTTTATGCAAAAATTTGATAAGTTCAGTGACTTTTAAGTCATGAAAAAAAGTTAGTTATTTTTGGATAATAAGGCCTAAATCTAGTGATCGTGTGTGAAATCTTGGTATTATGATTGATGTGGCTTGAATTTTAATAATGTTGACCTCGCAGGGATGCGAGAGCAAAGTCCCTAAAATATATGAATCAGTCAAAATCATGTTATATTTCTGGCTCTTTTTGGATAGTTAAGAGAATTTAGAAGGAAAAAAAAAGTTTTTGAGTTATATTATATATTGAAGGTTGTACAACGAGTTTCATAATAATGAAAACTTTCTGTTTGTGTTCCCCTGTGCACATAGACATTTTTCACCAATCCCATTAAATATTTTGTGTTTAATTAGTTTATGTTCTTACCTTTTATTTTTGTGGAATTTTGTATGTGATTTTGATGCTTTTCATATATTATGAAATTATCCTTCGTGTTATTAATATTATCAAATTATCATGTTTTATTCCGCATGTTAAAATTACTTTCGTATATATATATATATATATATATATATATATATATATATATATATATATATATATATATATATATATATATATATATATATATATATATATATATATATATATATATATATATATATATATAATGCCGACTAATTTGATAATCTTAGCCTTCATTTGCTAAATAATCCAAGGAATAAAAATGATTGTAACAATGAGTTAGAGTCAATTTCATCCATGATCACTAGACTTACGTCTAATCGCCCAAAAGTAACTGATTTATTTTTCGTGAATTAACTGTCACTAAACTTATCACATTTTTGCAAAAAATTCATTTTGATTGGTTTTTGACGATAATCCTTGCTGAAATGCTGACGCAACACGTCACGTCATATGTCTAGATATACGTAGCATGACACGTTAGCAGCCACATCACCGGAATAGGCTACGTGTATCCAGACATATGATGTGGCGTGCTGACATATCGTGTGATATGGCCTCTTTCGATGACGTGACTGTTGATGTGTTATGACACGCGTATCCAGGCATATGACGTGACATGCCACATCAACATTTAAGTAAGAATTATCATCAAAAATCGATCAAAATGATTTTTCTGCAAAAAAAATAATAAATTCAATAACAAAAAATAAGTCAGTTACTTTTGAATAATTAGACATAAGTTTAGTGACCATTGATGAAATTATTCCCAATGAGTTAAGTCCAAAAACAAACGATTTTTATTGGTTTTCGACGATATTCCTTGCCGAAATGCTGATGTGGCACGTCATGTCATATGTCTGGATATACATAGCACGATACGTTAGCAGCCACATCACTAGAAGAGGTTACGTGTATCCACACATATGACGTGGCGTGCTGATATATCGTGTGATATGACCTCTTTCGATGACGTGGCTGCTGAAATTTCATGATACATGTATCCAGGTATATGACGTGATATGTCACGTCAATATTTAGGTAAGAATTATCATAAAAAATTGATCAAAATAATTTTTCTGTAAAAAAATAATAAATTCAATAACAAAAAATAAGTCAATTACTTTTGAATGATTAGACGTAAGTTTAGTGATCATTGATGAAATTGTTTCCAATGAGTTATGTCCAAAAAAAAACGAGATAAAACACTTGTTTAAATTAAGTTCATGAAAATATTGGTTTAAGCAAACGAGAGAGTTTTACCCTAAATGAAGTGGTTAAAAAATTGAAATTAATTTCATTTATGGTCAATTGATATATACAATTTTAATGACTCGATCATAAAAAAATTGCACTTTGTAAAATATTACGTATTACTGAAATTATTTTAGCTGAAAATTTATGAATTCAGCATTAGAGTACTAACTAGACTTGCCAAATCAGCTTAAAATATTTTAAAAATGTCACCTGAAATTTTTTATAGCATGTCTTGTCATGCAAATATTTTAAGCCATGCAAACACTATTTTCATTATTATCTGGCTAAAGTGATTTTAATTGTAATATTTAAGAAATTAAAATATTTTTGTGAAATAAGTTTTTGTGACTCTAGTAATTATGGATAAATTTTCAAAAACTTGTACTAAGTGGTTACAATTCAAGGATAGCAATTTATAATTGGTTTAGACTATAATTTTTTTAAGGAAAATGGTCACAGTTATCCTTAAACTATACAAATTAAAATAGTATAAATTTAGCATCGAACCAATTTTTTTATAAATAATATCTATATCATTACCAAACTGACTCGCATTTGCCATTGTTTGTTATTAATAAAATGTTTCATACTTACTCTTAACATTACAAATAGAAATAACAGTAAATCATTTTAATAACAACATAGTTTTTTTTAAATATAAAAATAAATGTATAGCATTTTGCATAATTTTAATGCAAATTTAGTCTTTATTCCTTTATCATCTTTTTAATATATAATTCTCTTTTTCAGAAAAAAAAAATTGATGGAAAAGTATCCATTTCTTTATTAGCAGATTAGCCAGCGATCGAGCGTGTAAGATGGTGTCAACCAAACCCTAATTTGGATGATAGTTAGACACACTATGGGGTGATTTAATTTTATTTGGAAATATTCAACTCGGTATTTGACGAGTCAATTTATAGTTTTCTACCGTTCTTTAATAATTATATTTTTCACACAGGTGATAAATATTTTTTAAGATAATAATAATAATAATAATAATAATAATAATAATAATAATAATAATAATAATACACATCATTTCTCTACATTAAACTCAGTTGAGTATGAAATGTATACTTTTCATATATCCATAAAATTATTGATATTTCGATAAAATTCTATTAGAAATATAAAAAGTTGGACCAACTTTCTATAACAATTGAAAAAACCATATTATGTTTGAGTTTTAGCCTGATAATTACTTCTTTTGTTGAAAACAATGGTATATATCTCCTTCGAAATATAATATAATAAATATTCACAATCAATTCAATAATGCAAATATATATTCATATATAATAAAATGAATACACCAGCAAATAATAATAAAATGAAAATGCATTGTTATATATAATCTAACCAAAATAATAACGGATTAATACTGCACAGGGAAAAAAATTGTTAAGAAACACAACATGTTAAATAAATTTGTTTCAATTATATTCATGAATCTTGCAATAATAGTCATAGTATGTATCTAGAGACCAATCAATTTAGGTCTATTTTTTTTTTCAAATTTTGATAAAATTTGTTTAAAATAGGTTTTAAAAAAATAAAATCAAACACCGAGCTAGCTACTTAAAAAACTAAAGTTATCCCACTATGAGAATTAAATAGAATACGAATATTAATACTTAATGTCACAATGAAACAATAATTATATACAATAACTAATTATTTAAAAATAATTTTGTCAATAATATAAAAATAATAAAAGATAAAGAATATTATTGTCTAAAAAATTTTCACATGTACACATCTAACTCTTCTATAAATAGTCACTACAAAAAAAACTGCAAATTTCGGTCGCTAATTACCAAAATTCTGTCGCTAATACATTAGGACGGAATCCCAAATGAGTTGTTAATTTAGCGACGAAAAATTTAATCGCTAATTAGCTTGTGCTGTCACTAATTTATGTTCATAATTATTCGTCGGTATTATAATAATAATTTTTAGCGATTACATTTTCCGTCGCTAATTATTAATTTTCTGTCAAAGTTAGCGACGAAATCTTAGTCGCTAATGATTTATTAAATTATAATGTTTACATAGTAGCGACGGAAATAATAATTATTAGCGACTACCTGTTCCGTCGCAAATTCAGTCGCTAAATATTAATTAACTCTAAAAGTTAGTAACGAAATATTTGTCGCTAATTGTTTCTTAAATTCTATCTTTTACACATTATCTATCGCGAATCCGTCGCTAAATTATTGCATAATTGAATTTTTTCTTTTGCTGTATTTTAAAATTTTCATCCCGTATACAATGATCGCTATTTATTTATTTTCATCCCATACATAACAACGATCTCACACATACAGGCATATATTTATTCCAAATTAGAATATGTTCCAAAATACACATATATATAGAAAATTATTTGAAACCTTATATAATATTATTCTCAAACAACCTCTCATAAAATAATAAAATAGTAATAATATCGTATTAATTAGCATCAACAATATCATCCAAATAAAATAATGATCAAACATGTAGTGCGGCTGATACACTGGGAAGTAGAACCACCACCATGAGCAAATGGAGAATCATTATGTGGATGATCATCTTGTGCAGCTGAAGGGACAACATCATCATGTCCAGGGCAATCAGTAGCAGTATTAGGCTGATCAATAGCTGGTTGTTGAATCCCCAAGTGAGGAAACAATGCTCGAATGGCTTTTGTGACAATTTCCTTGACATCTTCCTTGGTCAAAGTGTTTTTACTCGCCACGGCATGATGTAGCTAAACTGGATCCAATATGAGGGATATCTGAGCCCAATCCATATAATCTTCTTCTTTTATTGCATTGTGCAGCCTCATAAAATAACTCAGTCTCATCTACAGATGATTCCCTTTATGATCGCTCATCTCGAAGCTGCTCATACCTTGCCTATAAAATGTCAAAAATTACAACTCATAATTTACAAACACGAATCTTTAAATAATTGTAAAAGGTAAAAGTAATAAATTTTATATTACTTACATGCACTTCCTTACTTTGTTCAGCCACATAAGTCTTTCCATCATGATTTAGTGTGTGTGTGAAGGAAGGCCTCGGGAAGCGTAGGCGGCCGGCCATTCTACTTCTCCTAGATTTGAATAGTAACGATTTAGCTTATATTTTATAATTAATCGATAAACTTCCGTAGTCATATAATCAATTAAACACAATCTTCATCATCTTTCAAAAAAAGGCCAGCAAACTCCCATAACCATATGACCAATTAATATTACCAACCCAAAAAATAACAAGCTCCCATATAGGCATATAAGCAACAATATGCATATCATCAATAACAATAACCAGCATATCATCAACAATAACCAACATATCATCAACAATAACCAACTATTAATTATATTAATAATAGCAAGCTCCCATATAGTCATATCATCGACAATAACCAATATATCATCAACAATAACCAATAATAACCAGCATATCATCAACAATAATCAGCTATTAAGTATATTAGTAATAGCAAGCTCCTAAATTGAAGTAAAATTTAGAACATAGAAAGGCCCGACATACTCTTCAACAATTACAATAATAAAAAATAAAAAACAAAATGAACCTGGATGCTATCTTTTGTTGATGGAGTGTAAAGAAACTAACAAATCTAAACCCTAGATCGTCATCTTCTCGGTTAAAAATTTAGATGGCAGATGGAAGAGTATCAACACTAGAGCCAAAAAGAATGATCTCCAACGAGAGATGGAGACTGTTCACCAGAAAATTAAGCAGATTCACGGGGAAGCGAGGGAATTTTCAGATGGAAGGAAGAAGGGGAAAAACAGAGGCAACACACTTGGCATTGGGGCTGTCGGAGGAGGGAGAGAGTAGCGAATGGAAATGGCAGAGAGGGGTGAGGGGAGAGAAAATGTTGATTTTATATGTAGGGTAAACTTTTGAAATTACTAAAATTCCCCTACAAATTTCATCATTTTGTCCTTGTATTGAAGGATAATTTGGTGAATATATATAACTAAAATTTTTAATAATTTAAAATTTTATCAAAATTTTAACAAAATAAAAATAAATTATAAATTTTTCATAATCATTTTAAATGCAATAATAAATTTTATATTATTATTTTATAAATATTTATTTTTATTATTTTTTTATAATTTGACTATATAATAATTGTAACAATTAATTTATTATTATTATTAAAAATGTAAATTTTTTAAATTAATAGGTTTAGATTTGGGGATAATTGATTAAAAATCATTATCTTTTCAAAAAAATTATAATATATAAAATGAAAAAGAAAAGAAACATTTGCCAAAATGATTTAGTTTTGACAAATGCTCTCTTAGGTCCTTTCTTTTTATACCCATAAACAATTGAGCTCCAATTCTTTTTCTTTATGCCTTTAAACCCCCAAATCAAATCAAATTCAACCTATAAATTATTATTTTTTTGCTCTTATTATTTTATATTTATTTTACTACCAAATCTAGACATAAATCGGATCAATTCGATTATTGCTCGGGGTGTTACATATCCAACTTAATCGCCTTAATTATCTTCATTTACGACATAAATATTTAATCAAAGTTGCCTATTAACAATTATCAAATTATAAAATAATTTATAAATTTTTGTTACAAAATAAAATATCCATTTCATATGATCTTTAATAAAATTACTTGAAATTATACATAAATCACATGACTGAAATTTAAAAAAAAAATTATTTTTTTTGTTTTATTTGCGACGGATTAGCGACTAAACATCACCGTCGCTAATCTTATTACTATAATATAATACTATTAGCGACAGAACAATTTTCATCACTAAACCGTCGCAAAAAATGCGCTATATTTTTCCTCAAAATTATCGACTAAAATGTTTGTCGCTAAATTTTTCGAAACTAATTTATGAATAAAAAATTATAAAAATTAGCGACGAAAATTTTATCGCTAATTCCGTCGCAAAACATGGCTCGTATATTTTCGCCAATAATTTGCAACTGATTATTCATTCCGTTGCTATTTCGTGGCAAAAAAAATAAAAAATAATCTTCCCACGACGAAATTGAAAAACAATCGCGAAATCGTCGTAAATTTGCGACTAAAATAATGCCGCCGCTAATTTACAATTTTTTTTTGTAGTGAGTATTGATAGATATAAATAGTATTGATAGATAAAGGCCAAATAATTGATTATAAATATAATTTTACTGAAGATGTGAAGTTTCATCAATAGTTCTTTTTGTTTTTTTATTTAAAGAAAAGAAACGTACAAGCACGCAAACAAAGTTCATCTTCTTATAACCAATAACCTCATGTAGCAAAGTTTTAGCAAATAATGGATTATATATGATGACAAGCTGAACTTTTTATCGTAGGCCGAGCACTTGGAAAGATACTTCATAAAGAAATCTGAACTCCTTTAAGAAATGGAAGAATTGATTTTTCATTATCGAGAGCCTTCATAAAGACTTTTCTTTCCCGACCATCTGAGGTTGATATGTCAATCACAAAGACGATGATATATGGTTGTCCGAGGAGAAACAACGGGTATTGGTTCGATGGAGGGAGATAGTCCTAAACAAATAGGATTTGAGGAAGCTCGATGGTAATCCTCTCGCTTCTAAGACTGATCAGCTTAGAAAGAAAGGTAAATTGTAGTTTGTGTTTCTAATATTATTTTTAATTATTCTTTTTTTTTTTACAGTTATGAAAGAGAGGAAGTACTCTGAGCACGGCAGAGATTATGAGGGCTAAGAGGCGGACGGCTAATAACTCGACCAGCATTGCTTAGATAACTCTGCAGCCACCAATTATTCCCAAATATAAGGAGATATCAACTCCTTGCTTTGTTGAGGTTCCTGACAAACCAGTCCGTAATGGCTGCCAATAGCTCGACAATAAAGGACCTTACCTTCTTTTGACATATGAGAAGTCCCTGATGCCAACATTGGATCTAGCAAAAAGGACCTCCGAGCTCTCACTACTAAGGTTTTGGAGTTTTGGGATAAGCAGGGTGCATCTTATTCTAGGAAGAGCAATATCTTCACAACTTTTGCATACCTGATTTCTTGTGTGCCGAGTGAGGTGGCTCCTCTCACCAACCTAAATGCCAATCAACTATCCTCGATGATGAAAAGGCACTAAGTCAAGGTAAGGCATCATTAATTCACCACTTTTTTTTTATTTTACTTTACTTTACTATCTAACCTTTCTTTTGGGAGAGGTCCTTGATTGCCAGAGCTATGCTTGCCAAGATGAATTCTCTCATCAAAAGATGTCACCAGGCTAATCAAACCTCTGCTAGTTCCCTCGCTAAGCTGAAGGAGGCCAAGCTTAAAGTGGTTGAAGTTAAGAAAAAGGCAGCTAAGGTTTAGAAGAAAGCAGCTGAATTGAAAGGTTCTCTCTCTTAAGAGAATGAGGGTGCTCAAGCCTTTGTTGCCAAGTTAGAGAAAACTAAGGCAAAGAAAGTTACGCTTAAGAAGAAATGCTCGAAGCTTGGAATGAAGAGCATAGAGCTGATACCTAACAAGTGTATAACTTTTAGCAATAAGCTTTTTTCTGCTGTAAAAGAGAAGTATCTTGATCTAGAATTATCCTAGATGGACAAAGCATATCCAGATAAGGATCAAATGTCTTTATCATTTTTGTTTAATGAATACGCTTACACTCTTTTTACTGAGCTTTATTTATTCCATTTTGCTTTGGGAACTGCTTATTTAATAAGCTTTTAAGTTGAATTGGGCTTTAGTTGGCATTCATACCTTCACTTTTTTCAAGTTATATTGGACTTAGCGATTGCCTGCATAACTGGCTGGACTTCTTTATTGGAATTGTTAAAGTTCTTTTCATAAGTGTACTCGGATCGATATAAAAGCCTGTAAGTGAATACTAAAATTAAAAAGCAGTGATATTGTTGGAACTGAATAGCCTATTTTTTATTCATCATAAACATATGTTTGGAAGGCGATAATGTCGATAAGCTAAAAGTTCTTACAACGAAGCAAACTTAGATGGAAAAAATGCCAAAAATATTTAAGGAAAAAATAAAGTAGAAATAGTGATATTGTCGAACTAGTGATAATATTGTTTGAGATTTGAAACATTCCATGAGGGCTGTAATGTCTTACCGGAGAGGTCTTTAAGCCTGTAAGCACCTCCATTGATGACCTCGTGAACTAAATAAGGCCCTTACTAGTTCGAGCATATCTTGCCAACTCCTACTGTGGTCTGAGCTGAAATGACCTTTTTGAGGACCAACTGTCCCACTCGAAAGTTTTTTGGCTTTATTTTTTGATCATGTTATACTGTTATACGCTGCTTACAGGCTGTTGATTGGATTTGGGCGAGCTCTCTTTGTTCTTTTAGCTGATCTAAGTGATAAAAGAGGTTGGCTTTATTTTTTTCCATCTTATTAGAAGGTTCGAACTCTTGGGATTCCTATTTTGCAAGGAATGACTACTTCTACACCATATGTAAGAGAGAATAGTGTTACCTCGGTTGCTGCTTATTGAGAAGTTTGGTAAGCGCATAGCTCGTTGTTGAGCTCATCCACCCAAAGTCTTTTAGCCTCATCTAACCATTTTTTTAGACCCAATAAGATCATCCTGTTGTTTACCTCGATCATGCCATTGAATTGGGGGTGGTACACCGAAGTAAAGCACAGGTGGATATTCAGTTCCAAGCAACATGCCTTAAAAGTTTAGCAGTCAAATCGTTTCCTATTGTCTACAATGATGGTGTGCATAATCCTAAACCTTATTATGGCATTCTTCTCCATGAACTTGACTATATTGGCCTGTGTGATAGTGGCAAGGGGTTCGGCTTCTACCCATTTTATGAAATGGTCTACGGCCACCACTAAGAACTTTCGTTGACCAATTGCTTGGGGGAAAGGATCGAGGATATCTATTCCCCACTTAGCAAAAGGCCATATACTGTGAATCAACTTTTGTTGAGCTAAGCCTTGGTGTTTGATGTTGATGAACCTTTGGTATTTATCACACTTTCGAACCAAATCTTTCGAATCTATTTCCATTGAAGGCCAATAGTATCTTTGTAGGAGTACTTTTCAGGCTATAACATGTGCTTCTTCATATACACCACAAATACCCTTATGAATTTCCCTCATAATGTAATCTTCTTCCTCTATGCTAAGATACAATGTCCAAGGATGTGAGAAAGATCACCGATATAGCTTGTCATCTAACACTGCATATAGGCTTGATCTTCTGACTATCTTTCAGGCTTGTACTTGGTCTTTCGGTAGAAATTCTGAAGTTAAGTATTGGTAGATGGGGAGGCACCATTCGTCCATTGGGTCTTGCATTTTGGAGTTAATATGTTTCATAGGTTTATTGTGAGATTATCTCTTAGAAGATATCTATTGTTCGAACTGCACCATTAAAGGAAGCATGTTTTACCAAAGTGTCCACTTTTTGGTTTTCTGCTCGGGGTATTTGTGTGATTGACTAGGAACTTGTCGCAACCTCTAACCTAGTTAGAAGCATCAATGTGAGTTCTTTATACCGAATCATGTAATCTTTCTTAGCTTCAAACTTTCTAGTCAACTGGCTTACCACTAGCTAAGAATCCGAGAATACTTCCAATGAATCTGATTTAACTTCAATTGCTATTTTCAAGCCGAAACATAAAGTTTCATATTCTGCCATGTTGTTGGATACAGGAAAAGCTATATGTGCCATCCCTCCTAGGTTGATTAATATTACGCCTACTCATGTCCCTTCCAAACAAGTAGCTCCATTGACATTATTGTAAGGCACGACTCATACCTTATGTCAAACCTCCTTAGGTAGGTTGCCTATTTTATCATTCTTCCTAAGGCTTTTGGTTTTTTCATTACCTTCAAAAAACTGGAGTTGATCCAAACCATTATGGTGTGTGCTTAGAAGTATGGTCGTAACTTTATTATCGAGGTAACAAGTACAAAGGCTAACTGGTCCAAGATTGGGTACTTTAGCTCGGAGCCTTGAAGGACTTTGCTAGTGTAATACACTAGGAATTCCTAAGTGCCTTCCTCTTAAACTAAAATAGAGCCCAATGCACTCGTCAGCAACAGCTAAGTACATATACAAAGTTTCACCAACCTGGAGCCAGCTAAGCAATGGTAGTGATGTGAGGAACTACTTTAGTGCTTCAAAGGCCTACTGGCATTCTTCTGTACACTTAAAGTCTATCAAATTCTTAAGTGCCCGGTAGAAAGGTAACCATCATTTGGCTGAATAGAACCTTCCTAAAGCCATGATTATACGGTTGAGCTTCTAAATGTCTTGAACTATCTTAGAGGGCTCTATGTCCAAAATAGCTTAGAATTTCTCGGGGTTGGCCTCTATTCCTCGCTTTGAGATCATGAAATCCATGAACTTTTTGAACTGTTCTCCAAAGGAATACTTCTCAAGATTTTAATTTGAAGCATGCTTTTCTGAGAGTGAGGAATGTTTCTTTGAGCTATTTGGGCAAGTCTACTGCTATTTTGCTCTTTATGATTATATCATCTATACATATCTCTATGTTCCTCCCCAACTGGAAGGTAAAGAGCTTGTTCATCAGCTTTTGATACATTATGCCCATATATTTTTTTAACCCGAAGGGTATAATCTGATAGCAATAAATACCTCGATGGATGATGAAAGCAATCTTCTCTTTGTCTGATGGGTTCATTGGTATCTGGTGTTATAACATCAAAGCATCTAAGAACATATATTCTTCGAACCCTGTTGTAAAATCCACCAGTAGGTCTATATTTGATAAAGGATAACTATCTTTCATATAAGTTTTATTTAATTATGTAAAATCTACACTACTTTAGCTAACCAGTTCGGGTAAAAAATTTCTTAGATGAAGCCATTTTCAGCAAAGTTTTTATTTCCTCCTCTGTGGCTAGTTGTCGTTTAGAGGCATGATTCCTCTTCTTTTGCTTCATTGGTTTACATTCTGGTCGGATGTTTAGACAATGGGTTATGAGTTTTCTATATATGCCTATTATATCCGATGGCTACCAAGCAAACATATCTACAAACTCCGTTAAGATTAATATAGGGGTTTTTTTGGAACCTATTTTCCTAGCTAATATCAATACACTTTTTCCATAAAAAGATTTCGATGCTTTGTAATAACTCCCTTACTTCAGCCTTTCGCTCTCCACTGTCCAGGATGTCTAGTGGCAGGGCTTGATTGGCTTCCCTTAGCTTGGTGATATAGGTTTCTTGAGCTGCTCTCTGGTTTTCTTTGAGAACTACCGTTCCTTCCTTAATCGGGATCTTGAGCACCAAGTTTTGTATAGATATACAAGCATCTACTGTAGCTAACAAAGTTTGGCCAAAAAATTATGTTATATGAGAGGGAAATGTTAACTACCATAAACTCTAATTTGCATGCCTTGACTATTGTGTCATCTTCGAGTTGGATAGGTAGGCTGATTGACCCTTCCACCTTGATCGGTTGCTCTAATATGCCAATGAGAGGGATAATGACCTCTTCTAAGAGATTTTTAGATACCTCCAGTACTTTGAAAGCTTGATGTGTGATTAAATTGATCGCATTCCCCTTGTCTACCAAGATTCACTGGATCAAAAATTCTTTGATAAGTTCCTCAACTACCAAAGCATCCGTATGTGGCTGCCGAACTTGTGATCAATCTTTTTCTAAGAAATTCACAATGTACGGATGGGTGGGGATGTCCGCCTTGACTATAAAAATATTTTTGGTTTTTCTCTTATTAAAGTTACCGGTGTCACTGCAATGTTTTCTTCCTCGCATCACATGAATAACCCCTACCAATGCCTTATTGCTGGAGCTAGCTCTGCTCCTATTTTGCTAAGGCATTGGTGATCTGTGCTATTTTTCACTTTCATTTTGCTTCACGAACTATGACAAACTACCTTTCTGAACCATGTGTTTTATCTTGCTTTTGAGCTGGCGGTACTCTTCTATCTCGTGGCCCTTATCTTTGCGAAAGGCATAGTAGAGGCTCTAGTCCTTATTCATGTCTTCCTTCATTAGCCTGGGCTAACTGACTCACCCGTTCTATTTCATCCATGCTAGGATCTCTGATCTGGTGGCATTCAAGGGTGTAAACCTATCTTTCTTCTTATCCTCAGGGTAAAGAGTGGTAACAGTATAAGCTCGATTGGACGATCTAGTGCCCCTATACACCTTCTACTCATTCCTACCTCTATTTCCACTATCCCGTCTTATTCTTCTCACATCTTCCCTTTCTGTGCCTATCTTTTTGTATGTGTTATGCCATAATTGGTAACCTTTATCCATCTTGATATACTTATGAGCCCAGGATATGAGCTTGGTGAAGTCGTTCAGAGGCTTCTTGCCCAGCGAGTCATTGAAGTCTTAACATATTATATTTTGGATTAGGGCATTTATTGCCACTTCAAGATTGAGATTCTGAATATACATTGCCATCATGTTGAACCTTTCTACATAAGCCCGAAGAGGCTCACCCTTCTCCTGAAGTATTTGATTCAGATCAACTAATACTTTGTAAGTTAGATAGCAACTACAAACTTTGGGATGAACATATCATTGAACTGCTTGAAGTTCTCCATTAAAAGCTCAAGAAGGTTTTTGAACTAGATCTAGGCAGAGTCAATCCGCATTTGTGGAAAGATCTTGCATAGTGCAGCATCATTTGGGGTCAGTACCAGCATTATATAGTGAAATTGATCCAGGTAGGCTTGAGGGTCAACATTTCCATTGTATTTGGATAAGTTAGGGAGTTAAATTTTTTAGAAAGGGGTAACCAGGATCTCTCGGGATAGGAAAGTTGCCTTGGTACTGTAGGATGTTCCTATTTTGGTATTTTTGCACTCGATCTTCAATGAGTCTCTCGAATTGTTCAATTATCAAGGTAAAGGTAGATCCAGGTATGGGAGGTATGATTGATGGGAAAAGGTCCATGGTAAGTGTCTGGAAAGGCTGTGAGGGTGCTGTTTGAGGCATTTGAGCAGTTATAGCTAATAATGTCGTAAGAAAGGATTGGGCTTCTTTTGAAGTGAAGCTAAGAATGCTAAGAATGGTTATTATAGGGGATAGTAGGTCTTGGGCATTGGCTGGTGGAATGAATTACTATAAGGGAGGGGGAGTTTATTGAATGGTTTAGTTATATTGGTCTGTCGATGAGGTAGGGATAAGACCTAAGTCTGGGAAAAGATCCATGTTCTACGCTCATCGTACCAAATGTTGATGAGCTAAACTTCTTATCATAGGTCGAGCACCTAAAAAGATATAAAAAAGATCAATCGGGATAATTTGATGAGGGAAGCTCCTACAGTTAAGTCGATATTTGGGTGATTTAATAGAATAATAAGAAAAAACTAGGGTTTTATACCTGAGTTGAGCTCTGTATATAAGCTGGGAGTCCCTCTTTGATTATAAAGCTACTAAGGGAATTCATTTCCTAGAAAAACTCTGATTCTCATTGAATGGGATAATCTTTATATTTCTTAGTTTTAAGAGGCGAATTCGATTTATGGGCAATATGTAAGGGCTTAAGTTATACCTTGGTAGGAATATGATGTGTTCATGTATATGTATAATGGTTACATAGGTTGACGATCGATTTGAGATATAATCAGTAATAACAAAACTATCAAAGGGAAAGTTAGTAAATTATTTTACGTATGTCATGTAGGCATAAATGTATAAAATCATAAACTTAAAAGTTATGTGAGCTAAGAATTTCATGTAATTAATTAATTAAAGAAAATTTAAGGGCCAATGTGTAAATATAGAAAAGTTAAAAGGTGTAACCAATGGGAAGCTATTGTGTTCTCTTTTAGAATGTTGTATTATAAAGCAACAAAATGAATAAGAAAGGGAGCAACTTGAAAGGCTAAAATTTAGATTTTTTGAGCTTTATCTCTCCCATAAACACATAAAAAAAATTGCTTTTAAAGGGTTTAGTAGAGACAGGGCAAATTAAGTTGGATTTCAAAGTAAAAGAGGTAAGTTCATAATAAACTCCTGATTCATTCTTATTCTTTATCTTATCCCTCTTAAGGATCTAGATTTTATGGATTTAAATAGACATAAATATATGTGTATGGTTGTGATCTAGGGAAAGAATTAGCAAAATGAAGAAAAAGGAAGAGTTATAATATTAGGAGAAGATTTCAGATTGATTAAGGTATGGGAACCTCTTACTTTGATTTCTTTTATAATTTTATGTATTAGATATCTAAATATGATTCTTGACATGATTTTTAATGATAGATAAAAGAACTAAATTCGAGTTGGGTGTGGCAGATTGATTTACTTTTTGAAATGATAACTAGCTTAAACTCTATTTTTTGTTCACTTGAACCAGTTCAAATGTTTTGGCCATAATCTGGTCTATACACCTTTAAATTGAGTAATTTTAATGCCATTGGAATCTAAAGACATAGTACTTCAACTTTTATAAATAATTCTATAGATAATTCTATTGTTAGGATGCTTAAAAATGACCTAAGATTTTAAAGTTTGTTGTCGGCCTTATTTTGTACTAGCTTGTGGTATTTTTCTGATATCTCTTGATTCATAAGTCTGATTAGTTTGATTTTTAAAGCTATGGAAACTAGAAACATAAAGAAATAATTTTGTAGAAGACCTTTTTGGCTTAAAATGTCATTTGATAGGTCTAAAATAGTATACAAATTGAACCTAGAAATCTTTCTTTAGGATTTTAGAGCAGAATGGTACTTTATGGTTATAACCAATCAGTTACCATCATGAGCCCCTTTCAAAATTAAATTTGTACCTATCTCATGGTCACAACAAATTGGTTGCCACCATGAGCCTCCTTTATTTCCTTTTATATTCAATTTTTGGATCCTAAAATGTCACCGAATTTCACTCGAACTTTCTCGGATGCTTATGAAACCTTACACACATATAGTTGGGGTTATTAAATGTTGTAATAAATATAAAATGACAAATTTAACATTAAAATATAGATTGTTATAAGAGTATATAAGGTGAACAATGAATATTATAAGGTTTTTAATATATCTTACCTTAATGCTTATACTATTGGATTGTATCTTGAATGTTTAGGTGTAGGTAAACATAAATATGCTAAAGAACCATGCAATTTGTATTTTGACTATGAAATTAATTTTGTATGTCTGGTATGTGATGGTTGAGGAGCAATATATATCCATATTTTTAGATATTATATTTTAATATGAGCATGATTGGCTAGAGTCTGAGTTATTGGTAAATATGCATGCTTAGAAGGGTTGCAGTTGTGGTTCTATTAGGCACTGTGATGTTTTTTATTAAAGGTTATACCTCTTCTGTTAGAGATAATGTCTCTTCTGATTTTTGATTCTGAAGATGTTTGATTTAAAGGCAATGCCTCTTCTATATAGATACTAATGGTATCTACCGCTTTGTTACCCGTTGCCCACTTTTTAAGACAATAGCCATCAATTTTATAGTTGTTTTGATTTATATTTATATTTATTTTGTTGTCTTATTAAATTATTTAACTTGTTCAAATTTTGATTCTAGTAAAATTTGGTAAGACTCTGGTAATTATCTTGGTTTATTCCAAATTATATTTTGAATGTTTACCATATTAAGTAGCCAATAATTATTATCTTATTAATGATTTTAGATGTCTGGTGATGTATTTTTGTTTTGGTTATTTAAATATTGTAGGCCGGTTGATTGAAATTTTTATGCAATTACTGTGAGTAGTTATTATTATGTATAGTTAACCCATACTAAGCTTTATGCTTAGCATGATAGCTTTTTCTTGTGTGCAGGTGTTAAAATTTGATTGGAATACAAGTTAGAGTCGGGACAACTGCAGTCGGTCAACGTAGAAAGCTAGGATTTAAGTTTTCTATTTATTTTAACATCTAAATTGTAATATCTATAAAGTTATTGTAAATGTAATTTCATGGATTGAAAATCTAACCAGAGATAGTCCGAAATTTTTGCATATTAACTAACATATTTTACTGGTTGGTTTTGGCACTTATATATACTTTTAGGGGGTATTAGGGTGTGACACGATACCCCACATATTCTCTTTAAATCTTCATGAATCAAGCTAGTGGATCGAGCCAGTAGCTCAGGGTTAATCAGGCTGTTGTTAGACCTTGTTATCAATATAGGAGAAATAGTTTTCAATCACTTGTCTTTAATTTTGACGTTATTTTAGACTAATATGAAAATAACAAATAGTTATTTAAAATATTCCAAATCTAAGATCCTTATATTTGCATTTTTTGTATCCTAAAGCTTCAACTTCAGCTCAGCTTCATCTTTTTGAACAATAAGTTGGCAAACAAAATAATTTTCTTAATAACCATCCAATATTTAGAATCTTTTAATCCAATTAATCTGAATTTATATTGTACAGTCTATAAATCCGTTAAAAAAGTATAACACTTTATTTTAAATATTTAAAAATATTTCATACTTAAAACTCGAATCCAAAACCTCTATTTAAGAAATAATGAATCACTATGTTTTTATAAAAAGAAAATGCCAAGTACATATGACAATAAGTTGGGAAACAAAATAATTTTCTTAATAATCATCAAATACTTGGAATCTTTTAATCCAATTAATCAGAATTTATGTTGTACAGTCTATAAAACCGTTAAAAAAGTATAATACTTTATTTTAAATATTTAAAATATTTCATATTTAAAACTCAAATCCAAAACCTCTATTTAAAAAATAATGAATCACTACATTTTTATAAAAAGAAAATGCGAATTACATATGTTAGTTTGAGATGAAAACAACAAAAAGACGAAATAGAAAATTAATTATAGGAAATACATAAATAAATTAGTAAAATAATAAAGCAAATTAAGAAATAACAATATCTAATAAAAAGAATATTCAAACAATAAATTTTTATTTAATTTCTAGAGTATCTGTTTTATTTTATTTTATTAAAATAAAAATCGATATATTTGTTTTATGTTTTTTTGCTCTCATATTTATTTTATAGAGTTTATAGATTACTTTTAAAATATAATTGAAAATAAAGTGTGCATTAAATTAAGCAATTTTTAAATAAACTTTTAAAATTGGGATAAAATAATTTGTTTTTTGACAAAATATTAATGGCAATAACCGGATATGAAAAACGTGAAGAACAAAATAGTACAAGTTAATAGAAAATGGATCTATCAATGATGTGAAAGGATAAACCAATGTAAGTTGGTCTGAGTGTAACAGGCTTTGCTTGTTTAAACAAGCAGTTTTAGGTTTGAATTTTTGCGGATGCAGCAAACTTCATTGGGAGATATCTCTATTTTGGCGCCTAACAATACCTTAGATGTAGATTAATCTGAATATAATATGATTTAAAAATACCTTCTATTAGTACGGATGCCACATTTAAAATAAAAAAAAAATGTGTGCACTATGTTATCACCTTTATCTTTCATGTCAACGCCATTAATTTTACCCTCCCTCGAAAATGGTTCACGGTTGTAAGAAAATAAATAAATAACGTAATAACACCAATTTCTAAAAATTTAATGACATTTTCAAAAGAAAATGTAAAGAAACCTTTCTCCATTTTTCAGCAAAGGATACTTCATCTTACTTTTGCTTGCACTGCGAGAAAGAATCTCTTTTGCACCACTGGATGTATGCCAAAATATCCCTATGCTTAATTTTTTTTATCATAAATAATTATAAAACATTTAATGTGGGCATCCTACGATTTTCATCAGCTTTTGAATTTTAAAAATTCTGTATTGAATTCTTTTTGCATCATTGATACTTGAGTTCGCAATTGACTGTATTGACGGGCTTCAAATCCGTTAAATATGCGTACGATCAAAATAGCATAAATATGAGTCTATATTAATATTAGCCTATTAAGAATTTATTTTAATTTTACAACTCAGCATTTTAGTAAATTGAAAAAAAAAATCAAAAAAGAAAAAGAAAATTAATTTAGAAAAACACGAAAACCTTTGGAAATATTTCAGTGATGAACCATTTTTGTGGCATGGTGCCGTAATTTCATGTCTAGTCTTCGTAACTTATAATCACCAACAGTAAAATTTACAAACAAAACAAATATGCTAAATTATATTTCATCAATCTTTCATTAAAGAAATTGAATCTGGAGAGAGAGAGATGAAAGTTTTAGGATTAGAATAAGTATACTATTAATGGAAAAAAAACTTGTCCAAATCGGATAAGTGCTTACTAATCATATGTTACAATTTATTTGTAGTATATGTTCATATGCTTCATGTCTGGTATAATTCATACAAGTTAGTAAAGAAACTCTTTTATCTAAAATTTTTAAAGTATAGATATTTAATAGATTTATTTTTGGATTGAGATGTCTAAATGAATTTTTCTTACAAATGCAAGTGTTGTTTTTGTTTTTGACATATTTGGCCATTACTCGCAATTCAAATCACAAGATTCTAAAATGCCCATATCAATCTTAAACCCACTTATCATTATCATTTTAGATGAGTGCTGAATACATTTTCGTAATACATTGCCCTAAGTTCATGACACGTACACAAATTTAAATGTTTTATCAAATAAAAAATTCAATTTTCAAATAATTTGGACACATGGCAATCAAGATATACAATAGTAAGTTAAAAAGATAAAGTATGAGGAAAAATTATTTGGCATTTGGAAAAAAAATATTAAAATACTCTTCATGTTTTTGAAGGGTTGAAAACTTGAAATGCCCTTAAAATTTATTTTAGTAGAAATGCTTCGTAACTTCTAAAAATGATACTAAAATATCTTTTTATTAATATATCGTATGTTTTTGAGTAACAATACTGACATAGTGCCATATAAGTGAGAGATCTACCAGTAAATATTTTTAAAAAAATATACTAAAATACCTTACATATTTTCTAAATTTGGTTAAAGTATCCCTAAATTTATGAAATTGATGCTAAACTGTCATTTTGTTAAACCGTCTTTTATTTTAGAGATAATGGAGTTGACGTGTTATATTAGTAGAACTAGTTATTACTTATGTGGCAAATATGCAAGTAAATTTATGCTATATACGCGATAAGTAAGCACGAGACCCATAATGAAATTTCTGTTTACTTTTTTTCCTATTTCTCTCTCTTTTTCCTCTTCTCTTCCAAGTACAATATGTGTTTTCTCCCTCCAGCAAACACAAAAAATCCATAAAGTAAGTATTTGTTACAAAAAAGCACAGATCGTGCTTGAAAAAGAAGAGAGAGAAGAGCAGAAAAAAATATTGTGAGTCTTGTACTTACGTGGCGCTTGTATGGCATAAATATGCTTGCATGTCCGATATATAAGCAATAACCAATCTTACTAATATGACAAGTCAGTTGTGTTACACTTGAAGTGAATGACAGCCTAGTGGAAAGGTATTTTAGTACCAATTTCATAAATTCAGGGGTATTTTTGGTATTTTGTTAATGGTGAGTTCCTCATTTATGTAGCGTATATGTTGCGCTACGTGAGCACCATTATCCTAAATTTGACAGTAAATTAATGGGGATAATGTTTTTATTTCTCTGAAGCAAAAACAAAAAATATATATATTTTTAAAAAATTTTGGAGCATTTCGGCCCTCTAATAAAATGTGAAGGGCATTTTAGCACCTTTTTTCTTAGTGTTTCTTTTTTTTTTTTTAATTAAAACCAATAAAATGCTACTTGGATACTAATATTATTAGTATTAGTATTTGTATAATGATCGATAAATTTAATTAATTAAATATTGCAATTTTTTTTTGGTCAATAATAACAAGCCTAAGACATGATCTATAGGGGAAACGGAAAAGAGATGAGGGCAAAAAAAAAAAAGGTTGAGACATGACTTAGACTCGTGATCGTATCCAAAATTTCAACACACCTTTGTCATTCTGGCATCTCCTTTCAAATATTAAATTTTTAAGTTCATATTATAGAAGGAAAGGTTTTTTTTCGAATATATTATAGAAGTAAAGTTAGTTACAACTAAAAGTTTAAACTATAAATTACATATATGTAAATTAAAATTAAATCTCATATAGTTAAAATTTCATCTAATATCCAAATTAAAAATATTATAAAATTGTAAATCATTTGTAATTCAAATTATTAAAAATATTACTATTTTTTCAATTAGTTTGAATTTCAATTAAAAAATTTAATTTTCATGAATCCCGCTTAAAAAAATTGCAATTATAAATAAAGTTTACAAAATTATATAAATAAATTCAAATAATGGATACAGATACATCTTGAATAATATTGTAACTAATGCAATCACGCCCATTATAAATAATATTGAAAATTTAACGATTTTTTTTTTTAATTAACTTGTGCTGGATTCCAACCCAACCAATAAATGCAATTATGTATAAAAAAATCACATTCTTAAAGTTCCATTTAGGCATTTATCCCAATGCAAATTCTAAATCAACACCTACACACTTGGTGAATGTTTGGTTTTGCAGTTTGAATGGGTTAGCAGTTTTGGGGTGAGCACGGGTTTAATAGAAAAAAAATAACCAGTTTATTAATATCGATTTTTTAAAATTATTAATCATTAATCGATTTATTACAATCGATTAATCAGTCAATTATTTTTATTTTTTTTGTTTAGTTAACCAATATTTTTCAGTTAATAATTAAAATTTATAACATGAAATTATAAAAAAAATTAGGTAAAATCCAATTTAATTTCAAATGTATAAAGTAGTTTAAAATAAAAATCACAAAATAAACATAATTCATAACCAAAATTCATATTCAACAAATTAATATCTAATATTATAAAATATATTTGATATTTATTGAAAATTAACATATTTGATTTTAAGTCATGTAAAATTTTAAATAATATTAGATGTTAAAACATAAACTCTAAAATATAAGAAAATGTAATAAAATGCTATTAAGTAAAATATGAATATATATATATATATATATATATATATAAATTAATCCGTTATTACATATAAATATTACTATATAATTAAACAGAATGATATAATATAAATTTATTTTAAAATATTATATAAATTTTATAGGAAAATATAATAAATTAAGATATAAAAACTAAAAATATAGTTTAAAATACTATTTTTTTTGTAAGTTTTAGAGAAAAATAGAAAAAATTAAGGTATAAAAATAAAAACATAATATATATGAATCGATTAACCGTTATCAAAAATAAAAAATATAAATCAAATTAATCGGATCGATTAAATTTAAAATCAATTTTGTAATTAATTATATTTTCAATTTTTTTTGCTTACCGTCGGTAGCTTCTGATCCGGTAACCAGATTTATGTATTTGGTTAACTCTTTGAAACAGGAGTTGTAGTTGTTTATCATCCAAACAGCTGACTTTTTAAAAAACACTATTTTAAAACTTATTCACAACCTTTTACTAATTTATTTAAAACAAAAAGAAAATAATTCATTATTATTTATAAAATATCTTTGTAAAATTACATAACTTTTCCATTATTTTATATTGATAAATTACATAATACTATTAATATTTGTTTTTTAAAATTATCTATTATTTTCATTTATTAACTAATATTTATATTAACATATGGTAGTTGTTTTATGCATTTGTTAAATTTTTATATTTATTGATTTATATTTTTTAACATTGAATTGCTAGTTTTAGTAACTTATAAATTTTTATATTATACAATTAATTGATTATTTGTTAACGGAAAATAAAAAAGTACCATTATATTAAAAAAATGTTTATATATATTTTGGTACTTGTAGCTAGCAAGGTTCATGGGTTAAATCAAATAAGGCTTTAATTACCCAAAGAAAATTGAGTTCTCTCAACAATTTATCAACCGACCTCTAACTTGTGATCGGATTATCAAATTTCCTTATTGTATTAATTTGTGTTCAAAAGAAACGGTTAGCCAGTTGCAGGAGTTGCCAAAAAATAAAAAAAGTTTGGTTAATGAAAAATTGGTCCCAAAACCGAATCAATTTTTTAATTAATTAATTAATTAATCTGATGGACTTGATTTTAATTTTTATTTTTAACATTCAGTTATTAGTGTTAAATATAAGTTAATTGATTTATATTTCCATCATTTTTTATTTTATACATTTTTTATCTCTCTAAAATTTATATAAAGCAAAACTTTAAAGTGTTTTTCAATTATATATCATTCTCCTTAATTATATAGTACTATTTTAAAATATATTTTTTTTTTGAGAGATAAAGGACTTACTGTAGCAGAGACACGTCACAGGCAATTGCTGACTGCAACGAACTCCACTCACGCCTTTAAACACACACACACAAACCACATCCACCGATGTGGGAAACCCGAAAGCCCGCCCCACCCATAGAAACCAGTCTGGTTTTTTTGAGAGATAAAGGACTTACTGTAGCAGAGACACGTCACAGGCAATTGCTGACTGCAACGAACTCCACTCACGCCTTTAAACACACACACACAAACCACATCCACAATGTTAAAGTATGCGTCATTCTTTTTAATTATATAAAATAATCAGTTAATCAATATATATATTTTTATTATATATATTAATATCTATTTTTCTCTTTTTTTTTTGAATAGAGTCTATATATTTACTTGTTATTATCTAATATTTTTTTTATGTTTTAAAATTTATGTTTTAGTATTTAATTTTGTCAAATGTTTTTTCTTTAACGTAAGAGTAAGTATGCTAATTTTCAATAAATTTTAAATTTATTTTATAATATTGTCTATTGATTTATTGAAATAATTAACAATAAAAAGTAGAGGATGATTGAAAGTAGGATATAATTTTTTATTGGTACTTTATTTATTTTGTAATTTTTGTTTTCAATTATTTTGAACATTTTAAATGAATTCTGCTATATTTATATTTTTTATGCTAATATGTTAAAAATTTTAGTTATTAATAAAAAATATTAATTAAACATACTGAAAAATTGAAATTAATATTTAATTAATTAATGGTTGTAAAAAATTGATGTTAGTGGATACACCAATCCAGCCTCCCCCTAACCAATAGGGATTAAGCTATTTTAACACGTGTTATTCGCACGTGCAAACTCCTTCCTCCACATTCGATGTCTCCACCGCCCGGTGTCCCTCTCCTCCCCTGACCTTCATTCGTCTCTCTCGACCATTTTCTTTTTCACCTTACGACCTTTACTCTTTATCAGCAGCTCAACAGAACACAAAGCTGACCATCTCAACAAACTCGTTCGTATCGCGACTCTGACTCAGCAGTGGTCATGGCCTCCGCGATCTCCGACCGAGTTGAGCTTGCTAAGCTCTGTGCCTCTCGAAATTGGTCCAAGGCTATTCGAGTCCTCGACACTCTTCTGTCTCAGTCATGCATCATTCAAGATATATGGTTGCTACATCGATTTCCTTTTTTCGAAAATTTTTGCGTCTTTGATCTCTAATTTTCACGCCGATTGACCGAATTTGCTATTTGGACTTCTTCTTCTTTTCAGCAACAGGGCATTTTGTTATAGTCAACTGGAACTCCACAAGCATGTGATTAAGGACTGCGACAAGGCGTTACAGCTCGATCCTTCGATTCTCCAAGCTTATATCCTCAAAGGTGTTTTACTCTATTTCACCTTTCTTACTCCTGTGTCAAATTGAGCTCAATTGCTGTTTTCTTGATTTGAATTCGAGATTGCTTGAGCCAATTCCAATTTCTGCTTTCTTCAGATTTAGGTAGTTAGATTCAGTACTGATTTGATTGAATTTTTAGGTTTCACAGTAATAACTGTGAAGCGAGATGTTTAGGCTTGAATAACAATCCCTTCGGGTATCCTTTTTATGATGCACTTCCTGCAATTAGCCTAATAGTTGCATTATGAATCAGATGTATTGCTTGATTGATGTATTACATGGGAAAAGAATTTTGAGTACAGTCTTTTACTTTTAATGAAAATTACAAAAGAGTTTCTCCTAATTTGTCGGAGCACCATGTGTTTTATGTTGTCCATAACTTCATTTCTGCAGCCAAAGCGTGCACATGTTCTTCCTCTGTTCTAGGCAGTTCATTTTTGGATTATGTTGTTGACAACTGAAGCTTTCTCCTCACAGTTTTGCCTATAGGTCTCTATGTGCATATGATAGTACATCATGTTTAGTTATGTAGTATTTTAATAATTTAATTATTGCTCATAGAAGATCTATTCAACAATCTATCTGAAATATACATTTTGTCATGAGTTCCAAAAGGATAGCTGGGCATTGTGATCATATTAGTTCTTTTACTTGTTAGGTATAAGCATTCTTATGGGCATTGATTTGACTCCTAGAGAACAAAGATTTTCTATCTGGTGGTATAAGATTTTCTTCCCTCACATTTTTTTTCAAAAAGTTTAAAATAAAATGTAATCATAGGAGGCCAAACAAAGAAAAGTGAGGTTCTATTTGTTTTTGCGAAACATTATGGGTGTTTGGAAGATATTATCTAGAAAACATTTTGAGTGGAGTTATTTTCACTATGCAATTGTAATATTAAACCAATTGGACGAAGATTTTCGTGATTTGAAAACAATTAGATAAATAATTTTCTTGAAGTACAAAGTGATAATGAGAGTGTTTGGAGTCCATATGCTTATGTGCTTCTCTACTGTTGTTGTTGTTGTCGTTTTTATTTATTTTTATTTTTATTTTTTTTACTTTTTACTTTTTTATTTTTAATGTTGTTGTTGTTCTCTCTCCTCTCAAGTTTGTGAAATTTCAAAAACAACTTACCATTTAAAAATGAGATTCGTTTTCCTTAACTGGGGAAGTCATGAAATAGTTTAATATTCCTTCAATACTATTAATTTAATACTAAATAAGACTAAGTTCAATAGTTTAGGAGCTCAATTGAATTGTCTATTGGAGTGTGCAATTGGAGAGTCTTGACGGGTTCAAGGGCTTTGAACTGAGTAGACACCATTCCTTGTTTATCCAATATTTTTTTGGATTTATATTATGACTTGAGAGAAGCACCAAACCAAATAATTGTGGTACTGAATAGAATTGAATTTTTTTTGGGGAGCTCAATAGCTAAAATCTGAATACGTTGAGGAACTTTTTAATTGGTGTGAATCATTCCTTGTATCTGAATATAACATCAAAGAATGTCTATTGGCTAAGAAAGTGCTTTATAATGAGAGATAATTTTTATTTTCTTAAAGTTGGTTACCATGTAAATGGGTCATACATTTGGGGCTTGTGGGTTCTCTGCTGATATTAATCTTATGATTTTTTTTTTTTAATTTTTTGTCATGTAGGTCATGCATTTTCATCTTTGGGAAGGAAAGAGGAAGCTCGTTTGGTGTGGGAACAAGGTTATGAACATGCTTTACACAAGTCTGCAGATCTGAGACAGTTGTTGGAACTTGAGGAGCTTCTCAAGCTAGCAAAACAGGACGAAAACATTGGTCAAGAAAACCATGGGATAGAATCTAGTTCATCCATAAATGTTGCTGAATCTGTCCTTCATATGAGTGACGGATCAAATGAAACCTCTATGAAACAAAATAAAGCAATAGAGATCCACAGTTCATCCAGTGACTTCCAGAATGCATCTGAGATCTGCAGCAAGTTTGGAGATAATTTGAAAGTGCTCAGTGGGATAAGAGATGAAGTTGGAGGGCAGCCCCCTGTTACCATGCCTGAATCAGGATCTCATGAGAATGGAAAACCAAATGATATATATACAAATCCCAATATATTATTTGATAAACACAAATTATGTAGTGAGTCAAGAGATACATCTGAAATTGACTGCATGTCTGAAGATAATTTTTGCATGCTAAATAACTCGAGTGAAAAAGCTGAATTGGATAACAAGGCTGATGGCCGAATGGATGGAACTCATAATATTTTTGATAATCTGAGTAATATTCCTAAATCTTGTAATAACTTAAGGAATACATCAGACCTGTCAAGTAAATCATCTATGATTTCTAGCAGCTCCAGTGATACAAGTGAAAATCGCAGCAAGTCTGGTAATAAGAATGATAAGCCCAATGAAGCAACTGATGAAGCCAAGAAAAACAAAAAGTTCTGTGTTACTCGGATTTCGAAGACCAAGTCAATAACTGTGGATTTTAGACTATCCAGGGGTATAGCACAGGTATATGTCACTTTCACAAATGCTGGTACTGTTTTCCTTTTGTCAACATTTTATGTCTTGTACTCTGCTTAGAACTGTAAATTCGCAGGTTAATGAAGGGAAGTATGCTTCTGCCATATCTATCTTCGACCAGGTGACTAGTTGGGCACATGTATAACTGATAGTTCTCTGTGTCGTAGGAATGTATCTTCTGCTTCTTGTGTTATACTTGGGGCATGTTTTGCAGTACAGTTGCATCAAAAATTTGGGGTTTGTCCTTGTTACAGAGCAATGCATCAAAGTTCTGTAAACTTACTATTTTTTTCGAATGCTGCTCATGCAGATATTACAAGAGGATCCCACTTATCCTGAGGCACTAATTGGTAGAGGGACAGCATATGCATTCCAAAGAGAACTGGAAGCTGCTATTGTTGATTTTTCAAAGGTATATTTAAATCTTCAATGATGAAGACACATGGAAAGATTTCAGTTTCTCTTGCAAGTGCTTTACACAAATGATTTTTTAGGCAATTCAATCAAATCCATTAGCTGGTGAGGCATGGAAGCGAAGGGGACAGGCCCGAGCTGCCTTAGGGGAATCTGCAGAGGTAAGAATATTTTAAGCTATTCATCAAATTCCAGAGTCTTTGTAAGCCCAATATGAATTAATAAGTATTGGCTTTAGATATGTATTCTACTCCTGGTTGCTAAACAGTGATATGCTTGCACAGGAAACTGGAAAATGTACACCTGCATTTCATTGATTATGTTCTTTTTTTTTTTTGGTTCCTGAATGTTTAAACCTCATTTTTTGCATGCAACAACTGAATTTCTGTTCACTTAATAGTTTGTGGCACAAGAAGGCGCCAAAGAAATTGGTAGGACCCAGATCAATGTGGTTTTTTTTTTTCTGTGAGTCTATCACTGAGCGATATGATGATTTTGTTACTTAGTGCACTTTGGCGATTTTGTTACATTTCTATGAGTCAACTGAACCCCAAATTACATATGTGATACAGGCAATTCAGGATTTGACCAAGGCGTTAGAGTTTGAACCAAATTCACCAGATATATTACATGAAAGGGGTAATTGTCTTATATCTAGGTCTTTCAATGTATTTTGATATCTTGATTTCTTTCTAAATCTAAGAGGATGTATTGCATGCACTTCTGCTTCTTGTCTCCCTTGTTGTTTTTGATTAGTGAACCAAATAAGAGGAACTTTCATTTGGAAGTTATATTGGAAAGATTTGTTGCTTATGGTCATCTATGTAAACCTAGAGTCTGTTAACGTAAAAAATGTCTTGTTTTCATATTAACTGTAATATCATAATGCACCTATAGTTCATTATCTTGATATTGCCAGTTGCGTTCTAGCAAAGTTGGGTGTTTTATGAATTGTGTTATTATAGATAAACTTGATGTTTTATGCTTTGGGATAATCCCATGGAAAATGTTTAAATATAATGCAGGAATTGTTAATTTCAAGTTCAAGGATTTTGATGCTGCAGTGGAAGATCTATCTACCTGTGTGAAGCTTGACAAGGATAACAAGTCTGCCTATACATATTTAGTCAGTCCTGAAAATCTGATGCTTTTGTAGTTTGAGATTATATTATTCATAATTTTACATTTTAGATTATCATTTTATGTTTGTGCACTTCTACATGCTCTGAGCAAGCATTTACTCCTTAGGGTCTAGCATTATCTTCAATTGGTGAATATAAAAAGGCTGAAGAAGCTCATTTAAAATCCATCCAACTTGACCGGAGTTTCCTCGAGGGATGGGCACATCTAATTCAGGTAACTGTGCAACTGTTGCATCTTCTCCAAGAAAAAGTATTTATCCATTATTAATTTGTTATTCTTATAGCTCTATTGATATAGCTTAGTGTTAATTATGGACAGTATCACTTATTTCATGTTTAAGCAAAATGTGTCTCTGTAATACATGTAAAGCATTGATTTGTCTATATCATCTTTCTTCCTTGCTTGACAAGTATCCATTTTAAGTTGCATTAATACTATAAATGAAATCAAGTATTTCAACGGAAAGTGTGATGATACTTTAGGCTTCTTCTTCTTCTTCTTCTTTATTTATTTTTTTTTTTGTAATGAAAGACACCCTTATTGCAGATGTTAATGATAAACCAATTAGAATATAATGGCAAAGTATAAAAGATAAATATGAGTGTTTGGGAATAAAAAATCAGGCACTTGCTCAATAGCTCCAGAAGGTTGCCTTCGTCTTTCCATGTGGTGTTTGTAATACTCTTTTGGATGGATGTTGCGATGTGCCTTTGAAACAGATGATGTGCTGATCCAAGTTTCCCACTTAGTGCATTGTAATTGATTTTTTAGTACTCTCACCGTCCCATCAATTTGTTACTTTTTGTAAAAAAAATTTTGCTCCACCAAATTGTTACTTAAATAAAATTTAAGATGAAATTCATTGCATGCATTCCAACTTGTTATTATTTAATAACTTCATTAATATTTCTCTTTTTCTACACTTTTCTTTAATATTTTTATTTTTATTCTTTTGAAATACTGTTAGATAATAGTGACATTGGAAAAGTAAACATCTTAATTTAAGAAAGGGGGCATTTTAGTCTCCTCAGTTTAATGTTTTATAAAATTAAGCAGAATCAATGATTACCTTAATATTGGTGAAATGTGTGAGAAGTGAAAAATTGATGGAATGGAGGGAGTATCTACATTTGGTAGCGAGTGGAAGAATTTACAAAATCTTTACAACTTTTATGTTACAGATGTCCTTTAGACCTAGCAGAAGTGAGTTTCTTTGTCAACTCGAATTCCCTACTTCAAAAAATTGAATGTTTCATATCATTTCTTTCAAGACTAAGCAGTAGAAGGCCCAAGAACAAAGTTTTTTTTTTAAAAAAGAATAGCCTATTCTTCTGTATCTCTCAAGATCTTTAACTTTTTTATTTTAATCATGTTGGTGTTAGAATTAATTCCCATCTATTTACCTATATCTCCCCTTGGTAAACAAAAGCCTTTATAGCTGCTCAAATGCTATGCCTCAAATCCATTGTTGTACCTTGCTCAGTGGAATATGGAGGTAGCATCGTATCTTTCTTCTTTTGGTTGCTTTGAGTAGGCATGTAAAGCAGTAGAAAAATGCTTTCCACTTGGAAGTCTTTATCATAGCTTCATTACTAAAAGTTGCAAATGTGTAATGATTATTTGTGTATACTTATTCTTAATCTACTAAAGAAACATATATGCAATGAATAGGTTCAACTTTTCACTTATATTTAGAGTTGTAAGGTTGTGGATATGGATGTCCAAACCCTTCACATCTTCATAATATTTAAATGCACACTGTCCTGTCATTATGCAAAGTTCTCTGTCAAAATGCTCAACTGTCACATACTGGATTTTTTTTTTTCTTTTTTTGGCAGTTCTACCAGGATTTAGCAAACCCAACAAAGGCATTGGAATGCATTGAACAAGTTCTCCGAATAGACACAAGGTGAATTACATCAGCCTGATCCATTTTGTTCATGTCTAAATGTGTAATGCTGAATCTTTATTACCTGGTTCTGATTTTGATGCCCAGAAATTCTGCCTAAATTTTGGACATAGTCTATATGGAATTTCTGGCTGTGATTTTGATGCCTGGTTTCTCTATTTGATTTTGGCTGATGCCCTTCCTGCTTTTTATAGGTTTGCAAAGGCTTATTATTTGCGTGGGCTACTGCTGCATGGAATGGGAGAGCACAGGTATGCACTAGCAAATCATTGATTTTTCATAGTTAACTCAACTAAGCAGTATCCCAAATAGCAAACTTGAAACCGGATATCTCAAGCAATACATCTGCTTAAATTGTCAAAAATGGACCGCTTTGTCATACTGTCACTTTTTTGCTGAAGTGCATAGAATTATAGCCTATAAACTGGTAAATGTATAAGAAATGTAAGAAATATATTGCATGACAAAGTGACTGTAATCCTCAAGAGGCCTCGTTCTCTTATGGACTTAGACATTTAATTCTGACACAATACTTTCCCAGTTTAGTGTTGATCAATATCTATGTTTTTTCTTCTGTGGCACGACTTGCATGTATGCATTCTTGCACATTCATCCTTGTCCTTCTTTCCATGAAATTAAATTAATGATGGAGAATTATATTGCAAGAATTCAATCTTAGTGTGTAAAGAAACCAACAGATATGTATAAGAAAAAAAAATAAGTTGCAAGAAAATGGGAAGTTGAAGTTTTACCCACTTAAGGCATATGGGTTTTTGAATTGTTATTCAAGTGTGTATTCTTCTAAGCCCATAATTTGTGCCTCCTTCCATTAGAAGGGACAATTGTTGGGGCAGAAACATACTACATTTTGGAATTCATATGCAACAAATTTTCCAGTAATCCATTACCGTGTCACATTGGAATAAAAAAACTTTAATGAGTTCCTGTATGGGAAAATTTTAGCTTTTTCTCTCCAATGTCTTAGCGTTCACTTGTTTATTTGACATCATCTCTACTGAACTCATCATTTTCTAGTTAATGGTTAACAGAAATGTACAATAAATTGACTGCATACTGTTGCAGGAAGGCCATCAAGGATTTATCACTGGGGTTGAATATTGAAAATTCAAATGTAGAGTGTTTGTACTTACGAGCTTCCTGCCACCATGCCATTGGAGAGTATGCAGAGGCGGTAATAAGTTTTCCCTAGAACTATTTTTCTTCTTGGTTTTGTTTGGAAGTTGTGCATTATCCACCATTGTAAATCTGTTTCTTTTATTTTTGGTTGTTGGTCAGGTGAAGGATTACGATGCGGCACTAGATATGGAATTAGACTCGATGGAGAAGTTTGTACTTCAGTGCTTAGCCTACTATCAGGTGTGGTTTGGTCCAGAAGATTATGACTTTTGGAGGTTTTTTCCATGCATTACTCTTTGTTGTGGACTATATCATTTTCATGGTGTTCACATAAGTAGGCAGGGATGAGAATGTAGATTGATATATGAAAATCTAACAAGAATTAGACCATTTTCTGTATGAGTTTTTGCTTATTTCTAATGACTGCATTGAATAAAATGCAGCTATCCAACACTAGTTGGTTGATCTACAGTGCAATACACCACAAGAAGATGATCTTCTTTTAGACCCTAATAAGATCCATGGATGATCTTGCTCTCTCGAAGGTTTCTGATTTTAGTTTTTCTATGCCTTTGCAGAAGGAGCTTGCTTTGTATACAGCTTCTAAAATCAACAGTGAATTTTGTTGGTTTGACATTGATGGAGATATTAATCCTTTATTCAAGGTAATAATTGACAAAATTAAAAAAATATATCTTTTTTCTCATGTAATGTTTGTTTTTCAAAAACAAATTTACTTCTTTTAGTGCCTGTTTCAGAATTAGTAAAAACATTTTCTTTTATATATCTTTCGAGAGCTGAAGTATAGGTGTCTAAAGAATAATTGCATGTTTTGAATATCAAAACATCTACCATGCAAGATTTATTAGGACCAATGTTAGTGTGTCACTTGCTTATTTTTGTTTTGTGCATGTCATAATTGAATGCTCAGGAGTACTGGTGCAAAAGGTTGCATCCTAAGAATGTGTGTGAAAAGGTTTACCGACAACCTCCTCTTTCTCTAAAAAGGGGTAAGCTGAGAAAGCAAGACTTCTCCGTTACAAAGCAGAAGACAGCTCTTCTACTGGCTGCTGATTCACTTGGCAAGAAGATCCAATATGATTCCCCAGGCTTCTTACCCAACAGGCGTCAGGTGATTAATTTTACAAAAGATATACTCTTTTTTGTGGTCTCTAGATTTCATTTTCCTTTTCAATTTTTTATTTGGAGAAACTTCTACCTCTCTCATTCCAAAGCTGACTACTACCTCTTTTCTGGTGCACTGGATTTTGAACGGAACACTGACATAAGTTTTATTATATTATCAATTCAACTGAAGAAACCTTGGCCTCTCATAAAATTAATTGTTTGTAGTAAGATTTTCTGGATTAGCTGTCTTATTATTATTTGTGTCAAAGGCATACACAACACCAAGCCTCTATGATATTTAGGGTAAGTTGGCCGGAGTTTCTGTATGTCTGAAGCCCCATTTATTGGCTAGTTAATTAAGCCTCTTCTGGCTATCATGACATTATAGAAATTTCTTCAATTGCAAAGATACTGAAGCTCACATCCTTTCCCTGTCATGCATTTGAAAATGGATACCCTTTTCAAATAGGAGGAAAGAATTGCTCTGCAAGTTTCAATGGTGATATCATTGATATCTGCATTGCCTGTTGTAATGGGAATATTAAAGTAAATGTATTATATGGTGTAATTGCCAATTTACCAGATACTCACATAAGTAGAGATGGTGCAAGTTTGATTCATTAGTGAACAATAAGTTGATCATTTTTTTGTCAGTTCAAATTCTGGAATCAAAATGCACTTGTGATGTTTTAAGGGTGCATGCTGATAATCTTATCGGAGTCCCACCTGACTTTAATAATATTTCTCGCTCATAAGGCTCATAGAAGTGAACATAATTTTCTTTCATAGAAGTGAACAAAATTTTTCTTTCTTGTTATGTTCATATGTGTTACTGTGATTTATCTTCTATTTTGTTTCAGCATCGTATGGCAGGCTTAGCAGCTATTGAAATTGCACAAAAGGTTTCAAAGGCATGGCGTTCTTTGCAAGCTGAATGGAGACATTCTAATAAAAACATGTCAAAATATGGCAAGAGAGCTCGAAGAAGAATTAACATGCCCAGTCAGAATAGAGGTGGTGCTGGTTGTAGTACTAGCAGTACCTCAGAAACATCAACTTCATATGGCATTACAGAGGGTAGATCATCTGGTCGTCACATGATGTCATGGCATGATGTATATTCTTTGGCTGTTAAATGGAGACAAATTTCTGAACCCTGTGACCCAGTTGTGTGGGTTAACAAATTAAGGTAAGAACACGGAATGCCAATACTTGGTTCTTGTTATGGTTTTTCAGTTTCTCTGTTACTCGATTTAGAATTTAGAACTGTCTTAAAATATGCTATTTTAGTTTCTTAAGTTGTAACTGTTCTTGTTATTAATGTAACAGCAGGGATGCATTATTCTGGCTTCCCTTCCTGTTGAATTTGAATCAATGTTCTCGTTTTCAGAATGTTTGACATTTTTTTTTTTGAAAAAAAATTGTCTCAGTATTTCTCATGACCATCCTGGCCTGAATTCAACCTATTAAATTATTGGTATTGAAGAACATAGGAAGGCAACGCTACAATCTTGTCCCTACAATGCTTTTTCTTTTTTTATTCTTAGAGTTTTCTGCTGAAATGCTGCAGAACTGACTCATGTGTCCTGTCTTTTCCAATGTTTCCTTTTGACTTAATTCATGCATTCCTGCAATTCAGTGAAGAGTTCAACTCTGGATTTGGGTCTCACACACCATTGACTCTTGGACAAGCAAAAGTTGTTCGCTACTACCCAAACTATGAAAGGTGAAACCTCTTTGATTCTGTTATAGATTAATTTTACTTTGGATACTCATTAATTTTTGGTGCTGCAGAATGTTAAGCGCTGCAAAAATCATCATGAAAGATAAAATGTATGTCCACAACAAGGATGATGCAGTCGTAGATTTATCCAGAGATGAAAAATTACAACATGTGGGTACTTTAATTATTTGTTTTGATATATATTCTCCTTTACTGCTGCTTCGTTATGATGCTTTAAGATAGGAACCTAGCTGTTTCTATTTGCTGTGTGGATGATGGAAATTTTGCTAATTTTACCACATCAGTAGCGAAAGATATCTACCTCTTTGTGGTTAAAGTGTTATGGTGTGCCCATGTTTTCATTTGGTTCTTCATCTTTTTTTCCTGGAGAAGTGCTAAAACATTTTCTCTTTATTGATCTCTTGTTTATCTCCTTTGCTACTTTACATGACAAGTACAAATTGATTAATTTACGTGCGTGCTATAACACATGAAGTTTAAAATTATGGACCCTTGTCATGCAAAGCATGGAGTTCAATAAACAATGTGATCCATATTTCACCAATATACTATTGCTTCTAGATAATTGTGATCAAATGTTATCCCCGTTTGTCATGGCATTCTAATAAAATATCATTATGGCAACATTTTATCTGAACCAACAGATTATGGATGCCAAGTCCTGTTCTGATTTTTACAAAGTAGTGGGTGAGGATTTCTGGTTGGCTACGTGGTGCCACAGTACAGCAGTTGAGGGGTAATCTTCGTTAAAACAGAACATGCAAATTATTATGAGTATAAAATTACTCATGATGACATTATTCTTAGCTGCTTGTACTCTTTTCAGGAAGCGGCTTGAAGGGACAAGGATTACCCTGTTGAAGATGTAAGTCCTAAACCTGCTTTTCCTAATTCTTTTCCATTTACTTTTTCCTGGTGGATTTTCTTTTGTATCTTTGATGTGTACATTCTTCTGCAATTTATTTCATTCCTGGATGGTCAATATTAAATGATTCTTCCAGGGGTGAGCGTGGATTTGACTTTGCAATTAGAACACCCTGCACACCTTCTAGATGGGATGAATTTGACACTGAAATGGCAGCAGCGTGGGAAGTAAGTTGGAAGTTCTGAAGAGCCTGTAAAATATTTTGTCAACATATTTGTTATTAATTCTGTTTTAATTGCTAATGCAGGCAAAATTTCCTTCTGCTAAAGTGTTCTCCTGTGTATTTCATTTTTGGCATTATGTTTTTTTAGTGGATATTTTTGGCATTTACACACACACACACACAAGGAAAGAAAGAAAAAAAAATCAATAATCCTTTTTAAAGGAATAGAAGCTGTTTTATTTGTGTAAGCATGTGGTCTTTATTTGTTGATTGTCTAGTCTCTTTAAAAGAACTGTTTTTTCACTGTCTATTAGACAATCTTATATTGGTTTGACGTGGGAGTTGTCCGTTCTACTCGACCTTTTTTAATTTGAATTAGGTTATGCATCTCTTTCCAGTGTCAACTTTGGGCATTGGATCTTGTGACATGGAGACATTTAGCATACTCACAATAGATAAAACTTTCAGAGGCGAATTTGTGTGTTTTATGACTAATTCTACAAATTTCTTATCCATGGATAAGCGGATAACTAGGACGCAGCAACCTTTTATTGTATTTTATGTTTAGCAAGTGTGCTTCTGCCTTGAATCCTGGCCGACCCTTGTAATGCTGGATGACTACTCTTAATTGTTTTCCCAAAGTCATTAACTGGAATGTTTCGACTTCACAGCATTGCTTTTAATGCCCTCCGGATAGATCTTCTGCTGATATTGAATCTTATTCATTTTACATCTACTATTAACAAATTGTCTTTTTCGGACTTTCAGGCTGTATGCAATGCTTACTGTGGTGAAATTTATGGCTCTACTGATCTTGATGTACTTGAAAATGTTAGAGATGCAATTTTAAGGATGACATATTACTGGTATAGTATGTTACTCTCGATACATGAAAGGGTTGGCTTGTTTCTGGAAATATATGATTCTTTGAATAATAATCAGAATGCTTTTCAGGTACAATTTTATGCCATTGTCTAGAGGATCTGCTGCTGTTGGATTTATTGTTTTGCTTGGCTTACTTCTTGCCGCTAATATGGAATTTGAGGGCAATATCCCGAAAGGGGTGCAGGTTGATTGGGAAGCCATCCTGAATTTTGACCCAAGTTCCTTTATGGATTCCATTAAGAGTTGGTTGTATCAATCTATCAAAGTCACAACATCTTGGAAGGATTATCCAGATATGGCATCAACTTTTGCCACAGTAGGATCAGTTGTAGCTGCGCTGAGCTCTTATGACGACTGAGCTCATTTGAATCTATAAGAGGTGAGTTAGCTGCATCAATTTCTAGACAATCAGCGAAAATGCAAGCTGAGTCTCATTGTTTTCTCAGCTGATGCTAATTCAAATTTTATGCAGTGAAGCAAAGCAATGCGCTCTGTGGCAGTTGGTTTTATGGTGGAGCTACAGAGGCAAAAATGATACCTTTGCGTCCACACTAATCTAACAATCTTATGAGCATGGATGTTGTTGTACGATTATGCATTGTACATTATTTCGGAATAATGTTTAGCTTCAATATTCGCTGTTCATTGGAAATAAATGTATTTGTTCCCTCAATTCTGATGGGGATATTTTTCATAGTGTAATTGTGTTCCATTAGTTAAAGAAGAATATAATTTACGGAGAGTCAATTGTGTTTGTACCATTCACATTCGTTTCTTGGATTATGGTCAACGAATGCTTATGTTTGATTGTTTTCAATTACCTGCCACCTTGCTGCAGTGCTTTAACGAAAACTGTAGAATGGGTTTCGGGGATTGAGTTGTGACTATCGCATGGCATGGATAGGCTTGAAATATATATACTTGCTTTTTTATTCGGTTATCTTTGTCCATATCCCACTTTTACTGCTCCTGCCTGCTGTTTTGGAAATTGAGCGTCTCCAAAATTGAGGTGACGGCTTTACTTTTTGACTATTAGATCAGGTTTAGATGGTATTAGTGGTGGTATTAGTAGCTGATATTTGAGGACCACAAATTTGATATCGGATTTGAGTTCTAATACATGATTGACATGAACAAATTTAGGCATGATCGTCTTGATCTCTTGCAGGACCTGTATTTGGGCGTAGTAATGATCTGTATATGCCACCTGCACTTCCACTTCTGGAGTAAATAATATATAAAAGAACATTTTGGAGCAGTCCGTAATATCTACTTCCTTTTTTTTTTTTATCTTTCGCTTTTGAGTAGAATTTAAATTTTATTTATCTATCACTTTTAAATTTTCAATGTAATTTAATTTATTTTTTTTAATAAAGTCAGAATTAATTAAATTTGATAATTTAATTTTAATTATATAATTTAAATTTATTTATTATTTTTAATTTTAATAAAAATAATAAAAATAATTGATAAAAAAAAGTGATTAATAAAAAAATAGAATAGAGGGAGTAATAAAATATTACTAGATGGGAATTGTTGGATACGGGACAAATAATAAATTATTAATTAATGCTATCTTCTGAGGGTACAATTAGTGAGTTAGGTATGATACGTGAAATCTTGATTAGGTATCCTAAAAGGTTTTATTAGCTCCCCTGGTAGGCGTCATCACCGTTAGATTACAGGTCGTAATCTAAAACAGGAGCCAGTGCAAAGATAGAGGAGAAGTGAATATAGAATTTGTGCTGCCATTAATGGCTTTCTAAAAGAGTTCGGGCTCTCCTGAACCACTAAAAATAAACCCCCCAAAAAAAAAGCTGATATTTATAAGAGATCTTTTGGACCATAATGGAAATTAAAATCCCAAACTAACTATATACTGTAGTTTTACATGTTGGATTATAGGGTTAACGTTGGCCTTCTTCGCCTGGCAGATGTTAGCCTGCTTTGCGGCATCGGGATATTCTAGACTTGCCAATGATTATTTCCTGATTACGGAGACGATGGTGTTTGGGTCCATAACTGATCCCTGTTCTCCATTTTGCCCCTACCTTTCACGATTCTTCTCGAATGGTGGGCATGCCTGTCCATAACAAATGTTAAATTCATGATTTTTGGCATATAATCAGGAGTGGGTGTAACACTGTAACGCCCTTGAAATCACCCACTGAAAAATAATTGTACTTTCTTTGAATAAACAATTGCAAACCAAAAACTACGGCAAGAAGAATATGTGGGGAAATTTTTACTTGCATCATGTTCATGAAAAATCACAAAATAAGCTAATAGCATAATTAATAAATGACTTTAAAAAAAAATAATAATGGATTGATGGGGTTCGCAAAAAATTTATAGATTGAGTTGAAGCAAGAATTTTCTTGACATTCTACTTTTTCTCTACCTTTTCTCTCTTTGGTCACCATCAATATCATCTTCAGCAGCATGTTTTCTCCATTGGAGTTTTCGAGCTTTATGCCTCAACTTGGCAGCTGCGAAATTCCACGTGGCATTCATTTGTTTGTTGATCATGCGAGCTGCGTAGTATGGCGTGTTCTTGATATTCTTGCTGCTTTTCTCAGACCTAAAACGGCCATTGATGAATTTTAAACAGTCCATTAAGCTCTCCTTGGCCATCCCTTTCATGTCATAAGCCTGCGATCTTCTCCACAAGCTTCTTCTATGGGGATTTGAATCACCACATAAGCTCAAAGCTCTAGTGCTATCCCTAATAGCAGCCTCTGGATTTCTAAGTAACAAATAACCTTGAGCTCTATTACTATAAATGACTATCCTTTCTTTTCTAAATTTTAATGGGCACATTTCAAGAGCTTTGCTGTACTTTATTACAGCTTTTTCCAAATACCCAGACCAGAACTTCTTGTTTCCTTCTTGTTTCAAAATTCTAGCCAACTCTTTCTTTTCTTTCACTTCTTCTTTAGACATTAGCTCCTCTTTCTTTCTCCTTTCCACCTTCAAATCCCATATCTCCTTTAATGCTTTTTCTGCAATTTTACTCTTCAAATTCAATCCCCCATATTTGAACTTATGATAATCTTGTAAAACTACTTGTGTGATTGTATCTCCAACCCTGGTTCTTCCATTTAAGCTTCTTAGCTCAACTAAGTCAGCAAGGAACAAAGCTGCAATTTCCATAACTTTATGTCTCGTATTTGTATCTTTTAGCAGTAAAAGAACAGAATCTATAGCCATATATTGCCAATCCTCAGAAGATCTTGCTGTGTGGCACAGATGCACTATCACTTCTTCCAAATTTGCTATACTTTCTCTTCCAAGTCTTGTGTTGCATAAACTTCTTAAAACTCCAATCCCACCAGCTGAATTTCTGACATTCCCTAATCCACCCCACATTCCACACAAATCCTTCAAGAATTGTTCTCCACAAATTACATCAACAAATCTTTCTTTACAAGCAAAGAAATTTAATAGATATAAACACCAGCACTGTAACTGGCTCTACCCCATTCTTCAGCTTTTTTATTCTCTATCTCTCTCCCTCCTACTCCTCTTGTGAGCAAATCACAGTGATACTTCAATCTCTTGCTATCTTTTACAACAATAAACTGTTCGTAAATCATTTCAAGACAATCTTGAGCTAATTCCATTGCCAAACTTACAATCTGTTGATGCTCAGCTACAAATTCAAAAGTTGTATCATGGCTTGCTAGATGGCCTAATGCTCGAACTGCAACTCTTTGCTCTACCCATGTGATTTTCCCTTTTAGAAGCTCGATTAGAGGATTAACCACGCCTGAATCAATTGCCTGCTCAGCAAATTCAGGCTTGTTCATGGTGTAAGAACCGATTATATGAGCTGCATAGTATGGGATATAAATGTTTTGATCTTTAAGAAGCCATTGTCGGTGACTGATGCCTTTTTCAATCAATTTTGCCATGGATTTAAAAATGCCAAGAGAAGGGAATTCTGGGTCATCAGGATGATTCATGGCGATGTTCCAAAGGCTGCTTAAGACCAATATATGTTGTTGGTCTTCTCCGAGAGGCATTTCTTTGAAGCAATGGCTGATTTTCTGTCTTCTGATTGATGGGTCGGACTCTTTCATGCTGCAAAAGAAGCAATTAGGGTTTGAGCATGTTGTGCTGGTACTGGAGAGCATCTTAGAACTGCACTTATTTGAATTCTTTAAGTATTTGGATTCCATTTCGATGGAGTTGGTATTCTAATGGAGGTTTTGGAATGGGAGAAATAAGAATTGCAGACTTTGTTTTAAATTTTGGTGCTTTGATTGACTCTTTAAAGTAACTTTACGGTGTGGACAAAGTTCAAGTCAAGAACTTTTCTTACCTAAACAATTTTTTTTCTTTTTCAAGTTTAATAATACAATTTGTAATAGATTTAAAAATAATATGATATCAACATTAGATAAAAAATACAAAATATCTCGATTTTAATTTTTTCTATTGAAATTTTTAATTTTATATATACAGTTATAAAGGCATTTTTTTTTATATAAAAATATAAAACGTAAAATATAATTAGTTTGTTACACAATCATATATAATCTAGTAGTGGATAGATAAAAAATTCGGTATAATGGAGCCATAAAAAAGGATTTAGTACATTTGTATGCAGTGCACATAATTTTTACTTATTTTATGAATTCATAGCCAGCAGCTTAGCTATAATAAAATATAGGATTATGGCATATAATGGGCTAAATCATATAGCCACTACTAAGCTAGACTAAGAAATTAACAAAAGCCTAAATATCATTAGCGAGGAAACACTACCATATGCTCTAATTAATTGATTATATCAGCGACACACACAATTTCGAATTGACTAAAAATGGTTAATTCAGAGATTGGACCACAATTCTTTTGTAGGACAATACCCATCAAACTCACTACCACTCGTGTCAATTTGATCATTCAAATTAGCAAGCAACAAACTATGAAAAGCACAAAGTTCTTAATTTATAAAAGGAAAGAAGATACAATTAATAAAAGTCATTAATCATGATGGCCTCCATCTCTTAGGTCTCTTTGGAGCTAAGAAACTAGGAGTTGGTCCCCTCTCCTCCATTTCAATCCAACTAAATTCCCTTGATTTGAAGATACTCTTATTACACAAAGCAGTCTTTTCAACTCTCTCTCTCTCTCTCTCTCTCTCTATATATATATATATATATAGAGAGAGAGAGAGAGAGAGAGTCGTTTGAAGTAGAAGTGGGTTGGTCTCAAGAAAATGCAGCTAGGGCAGCATATGAAGTTTGTGTTGATATATGTAAATGATGATTACTCCCACATATTTAGGCTGCGGAACTAAGTTTTGATAATGAAAGGAAGTGCATTTCTTTTTTCATCAAATCTATTTTATAGAATTATGTGTCTACCAATGGTTTATATAGACTTTATATTTTGACAAGTGTACCTGTTAACAATTAAGATGCAGGCGTGCATTATAAAGTTTATTTTACACATAATGAGCTAATTACTTAAGGGTCGACTGCATATGCAAGGGAAGTTTCTTCAAAAATAAATTAACTAAAAACTAATAAATCAATAAAAATAATCACTTTCTCATTTCGGATATGCATTGAAGATTTAAACTCAATCAAAACAACAATCAAGCATTAAACACAAAATTATTGCATAAAACTATAACTGAAAATTTATATATTAAATCAAATCATCTTCAACCCATTTGGGATTTTTATGTTTCCAAAAAAAAAAAACAAAAAAAGAATTACTAAATAAAAATAGAAAATAAACACTTGAGAAGATGAAAAAAAAAAGATTACAACTTAAAAAGTAATGAGAAATAAAGTATAGAACTCTTTAGTTCCTCGAGTTTTCAACAAAAAGTCAATACCCTTAAACTTCTCAAGAACGGATTTAATCCGATTTTTAAAAAAGAAAATTAATAAAAGATGGAAGATAAATGTTTTCTTAATCTAAAATTGGGGTGCATAATATATTCAAGAAAAATAAGTATAACTATAAGAAAACATGCATGCAATATCACACTAAAAACATATTAAAGTTAAGAATTATCACGAATTATGTGTGAGAGAGAGATTGCTGTCTAATTATTCGAAATCCACTAAATTACAAGTTACAAAAATAATTATTAAAATAACAGACTAAAATTGAGATTTCATTATTTTTTGAAAATAATTATAATACTATTAAATAAAAATTTTTTTGTTAAAACCTTTATATATTATATTAATAAGCAATGAATTCGTAAATTCTGCATGTCCACAATCCTCAGATTATAATGGGCCGAATCTTAAAAGTACACGGAAGTTTGTGGGTTAACCCATTAACCAATACTTGGGCTTTCTATTGTTGAGAAACTATATACACATAAAAATTACTAAAGACAAGTGACAACAAAAGATTACAGGTTTGGGAAAAAAAATAAAAATTTGTTGAATAGTATTTTCTTTTTCCTTTAATTATTTAATATTGATATTTTCTCTCCTTGAAAAACTTCAATATTGAGATTACACATTAAACTTAGTGGTATTTCGTGGTTAGGCATGTCAAAATATGCCTATACCCAAAATTCCACCCAAAAAAATTGATTCAAATCTGATTCAAATCCAGAAAATGTCCAATGGGCTAAACTAAAAAATTACCCATTTAAAACAGACCCAAACGGGTCTGTTTAACATGCCCAACGACCTGTGCCTCTAAAGCCCCATATGCCCAAACCTAATACCATTCCTTCTCTATTTGGCCCTCTCTCTCTCTCTCTCGCTCTCTGTCCAATTCTCCCATCTGCGCCGATCTCCTTCTGTCGCTACTTGCAATTGAGCCGCTAAACTCCACCTATCATCGCCGACCTCTGCCTATCGCCATGCCCATTCGTCGACATCCTCAAAGAAAAAACATGTAAGTGAAATCAACTTGTAATTTGATTTCAGTTTCTTGAAGTTTAATTCATCTTCTTCTCACTTATTTGAAATTAATGATTTATGAATGGAAATTATCATGTTTGATTTGGCCGAATTGAGTATGAAAGGATAAATTACTGAGATTATCGCATCTTTAGGGATAACTATGAGGAAAACTCTTCTGCGTATTTCCTTAATCTGCGAGATTATTGATTAATCATGTTAGTGTTATGTCTTAACTATGAGAAATAATATCTTAACTCTATGTCTGTGACCAAATTCAATGCCATGATATCAAGGTTGTCTAGATTTGGAAGTTCTTATAAGTGGATAGTTACAAAGAAGTATATATAGAGAACCAACAATACCTAGAAAACAGCAAAAATAGAAATTAGATGTACTTTATTAAATTCCAATCAAGTTCTTGGTTGGCAGCTACCCGTTGAATTTGAGAATTGGAACATGTTGATAAGGAAGATGCAATTATGCATATTAGTTCAACCTATTTTTGCCACTCATGTTTTTAATCAAGACTAATAGAGCACAACCATTTTTGTACTCGAGAACGGACATAGTTAGAGAAAGATGGATAGATTGAAAGGATTTTTAACTAATGTCAATGTTATTTTCTATTACTAGAGGCAACATAATGCATCATGTGGCATCCAGTGGCCTATGTTATACAGTAGTCTATTGCATATGTAGTTACGTTGTCCCTAATTAATAATGGCCACTGGCCAATGCTTTCAAGCCTAGTTTTGTTATATATACATAAACTAGTCTATTTGCATGTGCATGTGCATTGTGTGATGAATAAATTTATGTATTCTCATTAACAAAATACATATTTATACAAGGAGAATCCAAAATATAATTATAATAATAAAAGAATACAGTAAAAACTAGAATTAAGAATTTCTTATTCCCTTTACACTCATTTTCAAGTTGAGCAGGGTTGACAAACATGATCAATTTGTCTCTTAGAAATTTAGAATGGTCCTTAGCAAGTGGTTTGGTGAGAACATCAACAATTTGATCATGTGGACAACCAAATTTTTGTCTTTCATCTTGTCATACACAAAGTGAAAATTAATTTGTAGATACCTGGTGAGGGAATGAAAAATGGGATCTGTTTCTGGTAGTTGGGAATGTTAAATGTCCAATTTGCGTAATAACTTTGTAAATTATCCATGTTACTATCCAAGTATAAAAGGCAGAATTGCGGCTCCATATCAAGCTAGTTTTTATTAAGTCCATTATTTTCTTGCATTATGAATTGAATAATATGAAAGTAGGGAGTTTCTCCTGTAAATTACTTCATGCTTTCATGTTTGGATGCTTGCTTGCAATATACTTATGCTTGTTTATTATTTTACTTTTTTTTTTTCAGTTGTTTATGAAATGGATCCTAGTGTTGGTAGTGTAAATGAGTGCAATGACACTTTTACTGAAACCACTTCCAAAGTACGACGGGTGTCTTCTGTATGGAATGACTTTGATTTCATACCAGCAAGTCAAAATAATTATGGAAAATTAAAAGAAAAATGCAAGCGTTGCTCAAAGGAATATACCGCTGATTCTACCCATGGTACTTCTAGTTTAAGGCATCATTTGAAAGTATGTCCTAAACTTGATGTTGTACAATCAATTATATCTATTAGGGAGGGGGTGAAATATGTGAATGGATCAGAAGATAGGAGAATAAAGTTTGCCAAATGTGTAGAGCGAGTAGGTCTTGATTTTTCTAAAGGATTGTGGTTAGATTATCCTACGAGATGGAATTTCACATATGAGATGCTTGATCGGGTTCTCTTTTATCGGAAGGTTTTTTCACATTTGGCCATTGTTGACTCAATGTATATTTGGAATCTAAAGGATGATCAGTGGAGTTTAGTTGAAAAAATATGTAATATTTTGAAACCTTTTCAAGATATTACTAATCTTTTTTCAGTAACTCGTTATTCCACCTCAAATCTATACTTTTATAATATCTTGAAAATTTATCTCTTATTGTTAGATGGGACAAGAAGTAAAGATCAATCTATTCAGAATATGACTACTTTGATGTTGGATAAATTTGAGTATAGTGTTATTTTATCATTTGTTGTTATTATGAATCCCCGTTATAAGTTGGATTTTGTAACATTTTCTTATAAAAAGTTATTCGAAGATGAGAGTGTGGTTAAATATAAATACAAAGAAATTAAGGATAAGTTGTATGATCTTTTTGCATCATATGCAAGTAATAATCCAACTTCAAAGGCATCAACAGAAAGGAAACCAAGTATGGATGATGATCTCATGAAAGTACATCTCTCTCATGCAGAATAAAATATTTATATTCTTTAATTTTTTCTAATAACTTTTATAATAAATTTCATGTAGAAATTTGATTGCCTTGTCAACACTTTCGGAGATAAATTCAAATTAGATATATATTTGAATGATGCAAGACTGAGTAGAGTTCCATAATTTGATGTACTATCTTGGTGGAAAGATAATGAGATGAAATATTATGTTCTTTCATTAATGGCTAGAGATATTTTGACAATTTCTAGTATTACACTTGCTTCAGAATCAGAATTTAGTATGGGAGGCATAATTCTCAACAAGTGGCGGACATCTATATTCTATAATTAGAGTTTCCATACTTCGTACTATAATGCACTTGAGGTCAACCCTTCTATGATTAAATATTCAATTAATTATTAATCATTGACATTTTCTCAAATCAATAATAATATAGTTGGAGAGTTTATTAATCTCCATACACTCTATAGCACCTTAGGTCAAACATTTTTATTTTTATGCATACCTGTAAATTATTAATTTAATATCATGTATATTGTCGGATAAAAAAACTAATTTTAATTTATAAATAATAAATATACTGTCAAAATTTTGAGAAAATGATTTTTAGCCTTGTTCTATCTGAGAAACAATTAAAAGAAATTAATTTTAATTGTGAATATTTAGATAAGATTTTCAAGGTCGGTCAAACAGAAAAACAATAAAAGAAAGTAATTGTATTTAGGGGTGTGCAAAAACCGACCCGAACTGAACCAATATATTTGGGGTGGGATTAATCAGGTTAGTAGGATCGGTTCGGTTAAGAGATTTGTAAATTTTTCGGGTTCGAGTCGGGTGAAAACCCTTTAAAACTGAACCGAACGACCAACATGATTTACTTTATATATAAAAAAAAACCTAATTTTTCTTCTTCATTTTCTCTTCTAAATTCTGTGATTCACGATCGTCCCTCTCAAAATCTCAAGTCTCCGCCGCCCTAAGATTTTCTGGTTGCCTCCGTTGCCTCGTTGCCGATCGGTGATCATCGCCACCTTGTCGCCTCCTTCATCCAGTTATTCTTCGATAAGCCTAAGAAGTAAGAAGTATATAATCTTTTAAGAACTTTCAATCTGCTTAATTTTTTTGTTTCTCCTTGGTTGCTTGCTTGCATTTAGATAAGTCTGTACATAATGTCAAATTTTGAAATATTTTTCCATCGATCTTTATTTGTTGTTGTAAACCCATTTCCATTCTCTATCAAATTTCACTTCTAATTGTACAAATAATCTTGCAAAATCAATTAATGAAACAAACAATTTGCAAAGGCTTTAAACAAGCATCAATGGCGGTAGAGGGGTTCTGTTCCTTGGCTGACAGTGGCAGAGAGAGATAGATCACGAGATAGAAACAACGAAGCAAGGCAGAGATGGCAGACGAAAGAGGAGGAGATGGCTGCTGCTAGATCATCGACGAAGGATGACGACAGTTGCGTTGATGAATCTCCCTTTTTATACTGTTTTTCATTTCCTTTGATTTTGATTTTGGTATTAAATCTAACATGGATTCTGATTTTTGCAGTGAGAGTGAGAAAATTGGTATTGGATCTAAAATGTGAGATCTGTTGTTTAACTTAGATTTAAAATATCATTTTTTTTGTTGTTGCAGATCCAACATAAACTAAAAAGCATCTGGAAGCTCAATAGAGGGTTGGGAAGAACAATGGGCTGCACTAAAAAGCTTATGGAAGTTTGTCATATTTTTAAAATATATTTTATGGTATTTAGTTGTATTTTACATTTCAGTTTAACCAATTAAAATGAAATTAAAATTCAAGTATTTTGGGTTGGTCGGTTCGGGATCTGAAAATTATCGAATTAATCGGGTAGGGGCCCGACATCTTAGTAGGATCGGATCGGGTGATGGTAAATGTAATATTTCGGGCTGTGGGCTAATCGGGTTCGGGTCGACCAATGCACACCCCTAATTGTATTTGTAAATATTTAATCAAGATTTTTAGATTCAGTCTCATAAAAAAAAAAAGAATAAAAGCTATTTTTTTATTTTTTTAATTTAAAATTTTCTCCCCATATAATATAATGCCTCTAAATTTTCAGGATAACGTTTAGAATGCATATTCAATAGATTAGCATATTATTTTTTTATTGAAGTAATTTTTACTATTTGTGTATTCAATATTTGTACGTAATTTTATTTTTGGAGTAAAATTAAATTAATAATGAAATATTTTATTTTTTTATATTTTTATTAAAAAAATATGTATTAAATTCATAGGTTGGTCCAAGCCCGCTCAATCTATTTGGGTATTAGCACATTTATGATCCATATCTTTTGATTCATTTATGATAAGCTTCTTTATGATGCAATCAAAAATCTGTCAAACCTGTCCATTTGTTACCTCTAATCGTGATGTTTAATTTAAGGGTTTACTTATTAAATTATCTTTTTCCTAATGAACTTTGATTATATATATATATATATATATTAAAAATTTGATAAATGGTCTTTTTTTTTTTTTGCTTTTTTTAGAACGATTCATCACCTAGTAAATCAGAAATATCAAATAACTTTTATACAAAATTATAAAAAAAATCATCATTAAATAAAAAATGCATACTAGCAAAACAGTATGCAGTACATATTAAAATATTTTGTTAAAGTAGAGTTTTTTTTTTTTTTTGAGGGATTTATTAAAGTAGAGTTAAAATGGGAAAATAGTGAAGGATATATTGAAGAGCAAAATAATATTATTTTCCCAAATTTATATTTTTGGTTGTCTATAATAAACATAACCAATTGCTTCTATGGTGTCATTCTCGTATATCCTATCTTTTTTTTTGAGCACTTCATATATCCTATCAATAATCATCATATCTAAGACGAGAATCGTCTTATTAGCTTCGACCAATCAGTTCACATGGGCTGTATAATAAACACTCTTTTTTTTCTATCAAATATTAAATTTTGAAATATGATATTTAATTAAAAATAGGAGAACTTTGAGCATATACAATTTTAAATAAAAAAAATTTAATCATTTGAAATCTAATTATAATTTAAACACATGTAATCCATGGCTAGTAATGGTATTATGAATTATTCAAAATTTTTAATGAATTTAATTGATCTGCTTAGCGTAACTTCCGACCATAAAATCTGTTGAGATGTTTCTATTAGATAATTTAAATTTCTTTAAAAGATATATAATAAACCACAAAATAATGATATGGTGGTTCAATGTAAATAAATAATAATACAATGTATCATATACATAAGGACGACAAGCTTGTGGTGATCACCATTCTTATGGTCCAACTAAAATATAATTTTAAAAAATGCTTAAATAATTTTATTCATTTATTATTCAACCTATAATTCCAAAAATAATATATCGATTATAAATTTATAATATTATTCATAATTAAGCAATTGTGAATATAAGGCAAAACAAATCCTCACGCTTTCTGATAAAAGTAAGATTTGACTTTATCTGTAAGAAGAAGAGTTAGTAGCTGACGATCCATTCGGGTGGCAAAGCCTGCAAGAAGGAGTGCCCGGTCGAACCCGGGCGTTAGCACTCTGAAGCTTAAGTCAGTAGTTTAGAGAGAGAGTGTTTAGAAAGAGAATTTCAGATAGTTAATATCTGAAGCCATTGTATTTCAGGCTATTTATAGGAGTTCTTTGGAGGGATACTTGAGTCCCTTGGGGCGCGATAACCGACAGTTGGAGCAGGTGAGCGGCAATGTGATAGGGAGCAGGTGGAGAGTATGGGCGTTGGCTTGTGTCAATGGGCTGACAGGACATGCTGTCCCATTAGTCCGATCGGACATCACGCCTTCCTGTCTTATCTTCCAGCTCACGTTTTGTCTTTTGTTATTGGGCTTGGGTCGTGCCAAGTGTTGTTGGGCCAACCTGATTGGGCCTTTAAAGATGTATTTTTTATAGTTATCAGTTGTCCCTCCAAAGGGTCCAATCAGGCGATTTAAGCCTTTTGGCTGGATTTTTGAAATTTTAAGAGGCGCCCATTTGAAAAGACGCGTCCGTTCAATTCAAAAAGTTGTTCTACATTTAATGCCGCGCGTGTTTCTAAAATGGCGCTTTGTTCGTCGTAACCACTTTCTAGAATGGCGCTTCGTTCTTCGTAACTGCAGTAATGGGTTGAGGACACATGGCGTCCATCCAATGGGAAGGCTTCTGAATATTCTAGAAGCTTTTTGCCTATAAATAGACGAGTTTTAAGCGATTTTTCTCACTTTTTCAGTGATCCTTAATGAAGCTATGCCAAATTTTCTTTGCGAATTTTGCCATTTCAGTGAATTCAGAGATAGATTTGTAAAATTACCCAAGTAAGTGAACAATCCTTACCTTTGATTTTTCTCCTCATTCATAATACCATTTTTTACTTCTCCTCCTCCATCAAAGATGGCTTCAAGCAGCAGCCATTCTATAGATAGAAGTTTTCTCGAAGTTTATAAAGATCGTGAGCCCGTGGCTCATCCTTCGAAACTCACGGAGGAGGAAGTGGTTGAGATCCCTTCGTGATACAACCTTTCCGAAAAAATTTTTATGATGGCTTGCCCGAATTCCATGGCGATGAACGAATGTCCTTTTAGGCATGAGTATAATGAGTGGTTCATTTGCCATTTGTGGAGCTTGGATGCTGGGTTGAGGCTTCTTTTCTGAGCCTTTGAACTAACGATTCTTGAAGGCTATAGGATTGCTCCTAACCAGCTGCATCCCAATGGGTGAAGAACAGCGGTTTTTTTCAAGATTCTCTGCTAGATGGAGGGAGTGATACCAACTCTGGATTTGTTCACTCATTTTTTCTATATCTCAGGCTGGAGTGATGGCACAAAATATTTTTTTACCAGCTGACCGCAGAGGAAGCTGTTCAATATACCATCATCCCTAAGAAGTTTTAAAGAAAAATTCTTTTTAGCGGGGATGGCTGGTGGATTTAGAGCGTCATTGACCCAGTCGGATGTAGCTATGGCTTTGAAAGATCAAGTTGCCGGTCAACCTGTTCATGAGGCCGACATCGAAAAACTATTGAGTGCCGTGGCAAGGCAAGGGAGATCCTATAACTCCAATTATTTTTTAGGGACTCCGATCGGGCCCTTGAACCCTGATGTTGCCATTGGTACAGAACGTGAGCACCATAATTAGTGGAGGGGGAGAAGTGCTTATATAGATAATCATGCATTGCATGTTCACAAAATATATATCAATTGGAGATGATATTTATCTTCTATTTTTGTGGCGCAGCTACGATCGTGATGGCTAAGGGACACGATATTGCTAAACAATTAGCCGATTGGGCTAAGGCGAGAAGCGAGGCAGAACGTGTTGCTAAGGAGGGGAGGAGATCTAAAAAGAGAAGACTCGCGTCTTGCTTAGAAGCTCAAGTTTTTTATCCTTCCGCGACTGCTCCCGCTTCTTCCCGTGATGCTATGGCGGCTTCTGTTGCTCGTCCTCCTCAGGCCCTTTCAACATCCGCTGTTGATCGACCTTCGAGGGGTCAGCGTCCCCTTAAGCATTTGCTTTTGAGGGATGAAGCTAATTTCGAGACAAAGCAACCAGCTCATTACCGAAAGGGGTCAATTCAAGCAAACGTGCCCCCAGTGGACGATGTTGCCCAAAAAAGGACCAACGAGGTGGCCAACAAGAAGGCTACCGACCTGATATCCATGGTGGACGTGAGGATCGTTGCGAGAGGTAAGGAGCACATTCGGGATGAGCCTGTTCGGAGTATCACCACAAGAATTTTTGAGAGGCTAGCCACATCGCTATGAGAGATTTTGAAAAATTAATTTGGCGATAGCTGATCCACTGACTGTAAGGCGGTATCAAATTATTTATGTCGGGATATGCTTCAAGAGAGTGATTACAAGGCAATGGGGGATCCTAGCATACTAGCCCGGGAGTGCAGCCTTTTTCAGTAGTAGAGTCTGGAGGTATTATTCAAAATTTTTATTCTGAAGGATTTCTTTCTAATGATTTTTCCTCGCTCTTTCGTCTATCCATTATCCCTTTTACCAGTCGATCTTTCTCTTTCCTCTTTTTACTTTTCAGTTAATAAAGAGGAGTTTGCATTTTCATGGCGTGGCCGCTTTCTGCCGAGGGAGATGGGAAGATGCCGATCGGGTTAGGAGAGAGGCAGAGGCTAAATATGATGCAGTTAGGAGGGAGTCTCTGCTTGCCCAGGCGGAGGTCGATAAACTGAAGAAGGAGGCATCTTTTCTTTCTCAAGATTTGAAGGCTCGGCAGAAAGAGGTTGACCACCTTAAAGGGGATGTAGCCCGTCTTACTGCCGAGAGTGCCTTAGGGCAAAAATTCAAAGAAGAGGCGACCAAGCTGAGGGGCGAGTGCACACGTCTATCTGCTGAGTGCTGAAAATCCGATTTCGAGCGTGATCTTCTGCGTGGGGAGCAGGATTCATTGCAAGCTGCCCTAGCAGATAAAGAGATGGCATGGAAAAGAAAACTTAAGGAGGAACTTTCTACCCAAAGAGAAGATATCATGGATCAGTTAGGAGAGGCTCAAGGAAAGTTGCTGACTTGGCTAATTTATGAAGTCGGCAGGTGTTTTCCTAATGCCGATCTCAGCTGGATGGATGATCTGGGTGCTTTGACCGATCCCCCTTCTAGTGATAACGATTATGAAGCTTCTCAAAACCCCATGCCATCTCCACCAGACGCTGGTGGAGAGATTAAGTCGGATGCCATAGTTCAATTACCGACAGAGAATGCTTCTGGTGAACCAGCAGTGTCTTTCCATCCTCCCAACGAGGTGATTGCGGGGCCTTCTTCTACTGTAGAGATAGTAGACATAGAAGTATAGTTGTTCTTGTAATGGTTTTATATTTGCTTTGTAGTTTGTAAGAATTCTTCATATAAAAGTTGATTTGCCTTTCAATTGCGTTTTCATACTGCAATTCTCATGCTAGATAAAATTTTGTCATGAAAATAGTTAAGGAGAATAAACATTATAAACCATAGAGGCTGTATGAAATTAGACATGGAGTATACGTAAAATTGACTAAGGAGAATACTTTCTGAATTTTAATGTGTTTTTCAAGCATTGCAGTGCACGACCATTTTGGATCGATGGTCATTTGGTCCGATCGGATTTAATATGTTTTTCAGGCATTGCTAGAGTTGCGGCTTAGACTTATTGCGTCAAGCATAATAGGCAACTTTTCAGTCTTTAACTTGATGGAAGTATTATCCAATCAGATATATTTTTTTTAAAAGAGATAATTAATTTAACTATCGTCCTTCGCATCTTGGATTCGGGATGGACATCGAATCTAGCAAATTAATCGATGGAGATTAAATGAGCATATTTATCATCTTGTGCTCGGGATAAACATCGAGCCTAGCGAAGGTATTCTTATCCTGCTGACGAATGGACTCCAACTTTCGCATCTTTATCTATATAAAGCCTAGCAGATAAGTTGTGCCCAACGAGGAGTTTTGGCCTTAAAAGGTTTGAGGGAGTTACCCGTTTTTGAGGAGTTACCCATATGAAAAACCTTGATCGGGATGTTTGTAGCGACCAATCGAGATTAAGATGGCGTCTTTCTTACTTACAGATTTTCGCATTTTGGGTTCGGGATGGGCATCAAACCTAACGAATGAGTTGGTGGAGATTGAATAGAAACATCCTGCATTTTTGGTTTGGGAATAACATTGAACCTAGCAGGCTGACTTACGTCAGAGAAAAGTTTTCACACTTTGGGCCCGGAATGGATATCGAGCCTAGCGAGGGAGCTATGCTAGTCGATAATTGGCCTGGAGTTAAACTGTATTTGCAGCTTTCACATTTTGGGTTCGGGATAAGCATCGAGCCTAGTGATTAAGCTTTAATAAGTGTAATACATCGATTGGGATGGAACGTCAATCGAAATTAAACTTTATGGTGATTGTATCTGCTCGGGATTTTTATCGACTAGAGTAATGATTGTCGATCAAAATTATCGTCAATTAGGAATAAATACTTCGACCAAAAATTTCATCGATCAAAATTCCAGAAAACCTATCTATGATAAAGCAGTGGAGTTGTTCTAGCCAATTGGTAAAAGGTCTACAGGTGTTAAGGCCCTCATCTCAAATTTTCGGTGCTAGAAAGTATCTTTTCGATTCTTGGGGAGGCGACTCGTTATAGATACCGATCGGGATATGAGGTCTACAGGCATGATGACCCTCATCTCATTCTCGATATTAAAAGTGGTATAAATTTAAAGGTCCTTTTGTTGGAGAAATAGATACGAAATCTTGTTTTAAACAACAAGTGGGAAATTCGCGAGTTTAGACGCGTACCTATTTTTAAGCTGCTTTTTTATTTCGTAAAGATATCTATTTTGTGCTCATTAGAGTGCTAGAATTTTCAACAGCTTTTCACATGTTGCAACTTTTTTATTGCTGTATCTTTAAAAATTTAAAGATGAATCTTTAATAGTAAAAAAATAATATCAAAATGCACTGTCAATCCAGCGTATATTATAGGAGACTGAAAGAGCATTAAAATTTTAATACAATGCATTCACAGAGACTCAAATTATAATAATTTTACCTGATTTTGCCATTGTTTGCTGGCCTTGATAGTTTGCCCGTGTCAGCTCAGTTTTCACACTTGCAATATTTATCTGAGCTGAACGCATCGCTCTCATCGCCGTGCTGCTTACAGGAGCTTTCCTAATCGCTGGTTTAAGCTCCCGAGAATTTTGTGTAACTCACGACCCTTGTCACGGCCTTCACTGTTTTGCATCTTATTTAAACATCTTGGGTTGGTGAGCTTTCCTGTGTTTTCTCTTGGTGCTCATCAATGTTTGTATAAGACTGGCGTCAAGTGGAGTGGAAGTTCTAGCCAACTGACCGTTGTGGCTATCAGATTTGCTCCATTCAGTCTCCTTTCCCCTTTCCATGATCCTTGAGAAGACTGACCGGTTAAGTTTCTTTTCTAACCGATCTGAAGGGGAGGTGCTGTTGAAGAGCTGACCGTCTAGATATTGCAATCTATCCAGGACATTAGTCTTCTTTACCCTATTGGATCTGAAAGCATCATCCAGCTGGATGCGCTGCCTGACCCTATTCATCAAGTCAGAGAAGCTAGTCGGTGGCCTTGTTGTCAATGATTCAGAAAATAGGCGATTCATAATGCCTCTCGCCAAAGCATTTGATGCCACTTCCACATTTAAATCCCTTACTTCTGACATTGCTGCCTGAAAGCGATCGATGTAATCTCTGAGACTTTTATCAATTCTCTGGTAGAGGTTACATAGGCCACCGATCGACTTTGATGCGCGTTTTTACACAGCGAATCGAGCGGCGAACAATTCCTTGAGTTGCCCGAAGGAGGCGATTGATTCTTGAGGGAGTTCGATGAACTATTTTAAAGCATCCCCTCCTAATGTGGTTGGAAAGACTCTGCAAGTGATCCTTTTATCTTAGTTATAGACCTGCACTTTAGTCAAATATTTCGCAAGGTAAGTGGTGGGATAAGTTTTACTTGTATATTTGTCCATCATCACATCCCTCTACCTAGAAGGCAACTCAGATTCTATAAATCCACAAGACTGATAATGACTAATTGAAAAAATAAAATAAAATTTCAAATACATTTAATTATTTTCACAAATCTACGGCAAGGAGAATATATTTTCTCACTCACATGTTACCATCATTTTGCCACACGAGTTATTTAGAAAAATATATGAATGAAAATGATGGTTATAAACAGTGGCGACTCCACTTGAAGAGGAAGGGGTAATTAATTTTTGATTTTTTTTAATTATATTTATATATATATATATACACACATATATATAATTTAGACAATTATGCCCTCTTAAAATTTTGTTTTTAGCTCTCTCTTTTTAATTTATTTCTTAAATTTTTTTATCAATAAAACCTTTTATTTTCCTGAAACAAAAATACAAAACTTTATTTTTTTTAATTTAAAAAAAATCAGATAAATTTCAAAAAAAATTAAGAGTAAAGAAAAACTTTATCTTTAATTAAAGGTTAGTAATTTAATTTTACAATTTTTTTACTTTTATATTTTTTTTTGTATTTTAGAGAACGCATATAAAATTTTAGACAGATATTAACCTAGTTACTAGTTAGGTTTTATATTATCTGTTTGTATTTAAAGGATTTAGTATGAGTTTGGATATTGATTCTACTATCTGTTTTGGTCCGAATCAGGTTCGAATTTATAATATAGAACTTAAATTTATTTTATTATATTATAGTATAATTTATATTACACTTTATCAATTATAATCTAAAATTAATATTAAATATATTAATAATTTAATTTAATTTCTATGTTGATTGAATTTCGGATATCATCGGATAAATAATAAACCTTTTAGAATGGATACGAATTCTATAAGAATTAAACTCGGATTAAATTGGGAGCTTAGGGAGTGTTGATATAATGGGTGTAATAGCCATCTTAATATAAACAGAGATGAAGTGCAATAAATCGATAGGGACCGAACAGAATTTAATGAAACTTAAGAGGCAAGAATAAAATGAGTGTGAAACCTAGAGATCGGAAATGCATTTTTGGCAATTTAATATTTTCGCCACCTTCTCACTTAAAATAAAAATAAAATAACTTAAAAACTGCCAAGAAAGAAATGAAAGTTGGGCTGTAAGGCACTTTTACCAAGACAGCTTCGTGTAGGGCCCACAACTTTTGGCGGTGGGCCGAGAATCCAACTAAAGCTACCCATGCTTGTTCTACAATTATTGTCACCACAGCACGTGGCAACCTATAATTGGGTTGTCAAACTGGTAACGTCCCCACCCCAATTATCACAGCTGTATTGAATCCCCCTTGAGGCAAAAAACACCAGACTAAGAACCAGCATAGAATCATGTGACACTAGTTTAGTGCAAATAAAGCCGATTAGCCAAAGCAGGTATTACTGACGTGTCACGCGCCTATGACCATAATGTATTAATCCTTAATCACATGCGTTGATCTACATTTCCGTGGGCCCCATTCCAGACTGTGTCCAATTGCCACACTATTGTGTTTCCTTTGTTTTGGTACCCAATTTTTTTGTGGGTCCAAAAGTTTATTATTCGTTAATCAACGGCTAATAAAATGGGGCCCACTCCTTCTTTAAACGATCCAGATCTATCCCGTTAAACGGGCCTATATATACTCTCTATGCTCACTAAAGCTGTTTTAAGTGTTCAATCGTACACACTAGTTTATTCATCTTTGCTTCTCTCTGCTGCAATGGATCGCGGAACTGTGTTTGCTCTAGCATTAGTGTGCGTCATCGTTGCCGGCGTCGGTGGACAATCACCCGCGGCTGCTCCTAAAGCTACTCCGGGGACTCCTGCAGCGCCTGTTACTGCTCCTGCTAAAGCACCTGCAAAACCTACCTCGCCTGCTCCAGTTGCAGCTCCTGTATCTTCACCGCCGGCGAAGACACCAGCTGCTGCTCCTTCAAAAGCCACCGTGCCTGCTCCAGTAACTACTCCGCCAGCTGTGACTCCGGTTAGCTCACCGCCAACTCCAGTTCCAGCCAGCTCTCCACCAAGTCCAGTTCCAGCCAGCTCTCCACCAACTCCAGTTCCAGTCAGCTCTTCACCACCAGCTCAAACTCCGGCCAAATCCCCTTCAGCACCTGCACCGGAGGTTAGCACTCCACCAACAAGCTCTCCTCCAGTTAATTCTCCTCCTGCTCCGGTGGCGGCTCCGACCGCAGAGGTTCCTGCTCCCACTCCGAGCAAGAAGAAGTCTAAGAAGAGCACTTCTCCAGCTCCCGCTCCGGAATTGTCAAGTCCACCTGCTCCACCAGTTGGCGCTCCTGGACCTAGCGCCGCTGACGCCAACGCACCTGGTCCAGCCGGCGGCGTGGCTGACGATGTAAGCTCTGGTTTCATTTTTGATGCTTTATTTCCTTTTCTGTTAATGTCTAACATGCGCCGGAGTGCAATGCGCTCCCAGATCTAACACGAGGACATAGATCCACAGTTCACCAACGCTACATTAGACAAGATCTGCATTCCATAAATGGTTACCGAGATATTACTATTAGTGGTCTACTAGGCACACATTAACAAAAACTGATTAAATTTCCTAAAATGAACCGTTGGAAAGTTACGCTTCTATTGAGATAATGGTAGATGTGGCGATGTCGGTGCTACGGGGTAACACTGAGTCAACAGTGGAGCACCCTTGGGCTCTGCTTCGCTTACTGTACTAGCACTCGTTTGTGCTGTTACCACAAACGCGACATTTGAGAGCGTGAGAACCACACTCCTGTTAATGATTAGTTTATCATTAATTAATTTCTAATCTATGGATCTGCTATGCACATAATTAATGGCATGACATTATATTAGTATATTACTTAAACTTATTGTGGTAATGTTGTATTTGTGAATATTAAATTGAAAATTACTCAGAAAGGTTATATATATTAAAAATTATGCAAATTGCAGAGTGGAGCAGAGTCGATGGTGAGGTTGAAGAAGATGGTGGGAGGGTTGGCATTGGGATGGGCAGTGATGGGTCTGCTCCTCTAGAGACCATTGCATCTTCTTCTGTATTATTATTTTAATCTTTTTGCCCCCACTTTGTTCTCTTATTTATTACGGACACACATTTGATAAATTTTTATTTACCACACTGTTTTGTTAAATTATTGTGGTTATGGCTTTGCTGCCTGGGATTATACACTTCTGCTTTGCATTCTTTGAGAGAGCCCTGATGGGGGGAAACTTTGTATTTTTGTACCATTTTTTTCTTTTTTTTTTGTTTATAATTATTCGCTGCCATTATTTCTGGAATTTTCTAGGACATTTCTCTCTTGTTTTCTTTCAACTCTTCACTTCACATGTATTAGATTTTAAGGATGATTAGCCATTTGATTCTCTATATTGCGCTAACTTCAAATGAATGAGAAATTAGTTGAGATTCTTGTACGTAATTATTTAGAAAAGGGGAATATGTTCTGTCTTGCTGAGTATGCATAGGAAGAGCATAATTGATTGTCTGAGTGATGACTCAACTTGATAAAGAGATAAAGAATCTTGTTTTGATTACAATCTCAATCATTCTACATTTCTATGCCAGCACGGAACCTAAAGCCAGCTAGAATTGAAAATTACTTAGTAAAGTATGTATTCCATAAGCTTTTGGGGGAATAATGTCTGAGTTGAATTTTTCTCAAATCAAATTCACCTTGTTTATAGTTAGTGAAGTTTTGGACTTTTGAAGAATTTTTAGGACTTGAATTTCTATCCACGTTTTGGCTCATCTTAATGGGATTGATTGTCAAAGAAAAAAAAGTATTGAATATTTGATTATATCATGCTGTAAGATTTATATATAAATAGTGTATTATAATGAATGTAATTCAACAGATTTAGAGTTGGTCGTAGCATATAATTCAAATTAAATACTGTAAAATTTAAAGGACAGTTGGATCCTTCATAAAAAAATTATAGGAATTTTACAACTGTAGTTAAGAAAATGAATTTACATCCAATGAAATTATACCTTTATTTGGTTGGAAGGCATTGAGAGCAGTGGAGGATAGACTTGAGTAAAATTCAATTTACTTTTCTTTGGATAAAAATGAATGATGAAAATTAGAGTAAATAGAAGTAAAGGAAAATAACCTTTATTTTTCTCCAAAATATAATGAAATATGAGTACGTGGAATATTTTTTTTTTAATTTTTTTTTATTTTGTAAGAGACTAAATGAGATTTATGTTATTTTTATTAAAAGTACCAAATAATAGATAATAATTTTTATTTATGTTCTCTCATTTCTTTTGTTAAAGTAAATTTAATTTCTATAATCATTTGTTATTCCCATCCAAACAAAGGCTAAGAATTACTGAAACATGGAAAGCTTTCTATCTAGATGAGTTCCTCATTATCACTCCCTTAGCCTTTGTTTGGATGAAAGTTAATGGGAGTAAGTGAAAGTAAAGTAATTGAGAGTAAATGGGTGTAGAGTAAATTGAATTTACTCTCAATTGTTTGATAGGTTTAAAATAAAAAAAAAATAATTGAGAGTAATTTGTTTATATATATATATATATATATATATATATATATAGTAAATTGAGAGTTATTTCCATCTACCTCCAAATTATAAGTAATTATTTTGAGTTATATAGAGTAACTATTTACTCTTACTTATAGGGATATGCAAAAACCAATCTGATTCAAATTATCCGAAAAATTCGATCCGACACGTTCGTGTGGAGTTAATTGAATTATTAGGGTTGAATTGGGCGGGTAAATTGATAGATTCGGGTCGGGCCAAAACCCTCATAAATCTGACCCGATCAATCAACCCGATTTCACATATATATAAACTTAAAAAATCATTTTTCCTCATTTGGTTTTTCTCTCTCCACTTTCAAATCCCTAATCCTTTTTTCCTCTCTTCACTTTCAAATCCTCTCTCACTCTCTCTCGCGATTTGCCTTTGTGTCCATCTCTCTCTCTCTCTCTCTCGGCCTCTGCTTTTTCTCTCCTCATCTTTGAAGCTACTCTCTTCATTTCTAAGTAATTGAAGGATACGAAAGAGATGAAGCTGTTTTCGATTTGTGGTGCTTTGATTTTTGAGTTTGTTAGTTTATTTTGGATTAACTAAAAATGTTGCCATTTACACTTCTATCTCTCCCTCTCTCTATCTATCTCTCTATAATTTTAGTTACGCAGAGAACTAGATTTGTGAAAGTAGATATGCTTAGATTTTGTTACTTTTGTATTTTGTGATATATTTTTATTTTTATCTTAAAGGAGCTTTATTGCTTGGAATTTGGTGTTTTTGTTGTTTTTAATAATTGATTGTATGGTTTAATTTGCCGATCTATTGAGTTTTGGCTCAAGGCAACCTTTTTCTTGCATGTGGGACTTTGAGATGGAAATGAATAGAAAAAATATATTTTTAATTAAAATTTCGGGTTGATCGGGTTAGTTAGGCAGAGTCCGAAAAAATCGGTTTGATCAAGTAGCATCTCGAATAAAAGTTAGGGTATGTTTGGCTGTGAGATTTTACAACTTTTCGGGGGTCTCATGTAGGGGTGTGCAAAACCGAACCGAAATCGAAAACCGAACCAAACCGAATTGATTTTGGTCTGTTCGGTTTGGTTTGTTCGGTTTTCGGTTAGTTCGGTTCAGAACCGAAAAAAATTCGATTTTATCGGTTCAGTTCGGTTCTTAAAATTGGAAAATCAAAAGAACCGAACCGACCGAAATTTATATATATATATATATTTTATAGTATTAAAATTTCAACTAACATAAGTTGGCTTGATGGTTTAGGAAACAAAAATAACCCCTGGAGGTCCAAGGTTCAAATCCCACTGCATGCATCATGGCTATTAAATTTTTCTTAAGCCAAATGTTTGGATGCGTGGGCACTGGCATAGTTGTGTATATATATATAATAGTAGATTATTGAATATCAAATTTTAATTAATAAATTAAATTTTTTAATTTGACAATGAGTAATTGATTATTTTTTTAATTGATAATATAAACATCAATTATTAAAAATATAATTAGTATTGAATAAATTATTTACGATAAATTAAAAAATTTTCATGACTAAATAAAACTTATAAAAAATATTATCGTATAATATTCGATAAACATACATTTATTTGTGTTCGAGTGAACAATAGTTTGATAATTATGAATTAGCAAGTCAAAGTATTATAATTGGTTAATTTTGCTAATAATATTAGGTTAACATCTACTGTATATGTGTAACTTAAAAAAATATATAATAATATATAAACAAAAAAAGAATTCAAATTGATAAATTATTGAGAAATTGATAAATAAAAAAATGAAATTCAAATTGATAAATTATTGAGAAATTTATTATAGATATAATATAATAAATTTATGTATATTATTTTAATTTTAGTTATTTTAAATGAATTTATTTTGTTGAATATAAATTAATTTAATTTATAGACCCATATAGGTTAAAAGCCCAATTAAAAAAAGCTCACATTGACCCAGAACCGGTAGAACCGAACCGAACCGACCGAAATTATTTCGGTCCATTCGGTTCTCGATTCTATATACTTCGGTTTTGGTTCGATTCTTAAATTTCTTGAAGTTCGGTTTTTGGTTCAATCGGTTCGGTCCAAAACCGAACCGAACCGACCAAATGCTCACCCCTAGTCTCATGTTGTTCTAGTTCGGTTCGAATTGATCTGAATCCGACTGATACACACCCCTACTCACTTACTCTATTCTCAATTATTCTACATTTTTTACAAAAATAAATAGAGTAACTTAATTACTCTCATCTACTTTATTTTTATTTACTTCCATCTATATCATCCTAACAAAGGCTTAAGTTGAGGGGACATGATTTGATACCGAGGGAGTAAAATTTAATATATTTTTATAAGAGAGGCAAAATTTTAATATATTTTAATTAGATAAATCGTATTTTGAATTTTATTAGTTTTTTTGCCTGAATTTTTTCTTAAACAAAAAGCCCAACTGCCTCCCTTTGCTATAAAATGTATTAAACTTAATAATGAAGGTAGCAGGAGCTAGGGATGAGCAAAAAAAAAATCAAAATTTTGGTTAACCGAAAAATCGATCTGAAACCGAACCTATTTTTAGGTTAATCAAACCGAAATTTTATATTTATGATTTTTACTTTAAAAACCGATGGTTAACCGATCCGAAATCGAAATCGAATATATAAATATATATACTATGAATTATATTTTAAATTTTACACTTATATTTTTCAATATTTGTGTAATTTATAAATATTATGATATATAATTTTGTAAAATATTATTAAAATATATATTTTTAGTAAATAAACATTAAAATTATGTGCATAATTAGTGTTCTATTGTTAGTTTTATATTGAATATTTTTAATTTTTATAATTAATTATGAAAATTTTATTTTTATTTTGATTATTTTAATGGATATTGTATTTAATTAATATTTTTTCATTTTTAAAGCATTTTTAACTATTAAAAATAATATTATAAATTATATAATTTATTAAATTTATATATTATATTTTTTTTTGTGGTTAACCAATAAACCGATCCGCAAAAACCGAGTTAAAAATCGAAATCAATATAGTGATTAATCGATATTAATTGACTGATTTAAGAAAATTATTGATGGATCGATTAACCGGTCTATGCTCATCCCTAGCAGGAGCACTCCAAAATCCAACGCAAAAGATTAGAAAATGGAGACTTAATGCTCCAATTTTGCCCCCTAGAAAGTAAAGTCAGTTCACTGCATGCAAATTAAAATCAATCTTTTTATGAAAAACCTATCCGCAAATTAGATCATAAAGTTAAATTAATATTTTTTGATTCAAGTAATTTGGCTCTTATTTTTTAAATTAATATTAAAAAATTTATTTACTAAAAAATATTTATTTTAATAGTAGGTCAATCTAATTTAAAAAATAATATTAATAATTGTATTAAAAATATATATATTTTTGGCTTAGTTTTTCAATAATAATAATTTATTATATTTAAATTAAATGAGTAATTAAACTATTTCTTAAAGCCTCTCCCTTTTTACACTATCATAAACTGCGAAACCGAAATTGGATATGTTTTTTGGAAAAATAAACAAAACAGAATCCGCTTTTGTAAAATTTTAGAACAAAAAAAGGTCAGCAATTCAATATGATTATGTAGAACATTTCTTTTCAAAACCTGATTAACTTAACCATGAATTGACCGTTTGAAACTTTCAATTTTTTTCTGTTAGTTTCAAACAATTATTTGTAATTTATACATGTTCTTTTTTTTTTTTTAAAATCAGAAACCATTTATATTTGATTTTCTACGGTAAACTTATTACCATTAATTGATTTATATTCAAAGCATGATTGATAATACTCATTATCTCACCCCAATACTTCATGCTCAAGGCCTAAAAAGACAAAAAAATTCAGTCAATCAATTTGCCAACTTGTTTGAAAATATCAGTCCGATCGGACTGCTAACAACTGCAACTGCATAGTTGCGTCTCTAACACGCCATTTTCGTCTATTTTTTCAGCAATCATTGATGCCAAGTCTATTAGGCTACATATGCAAGTATCCACAGTGCCTACTAACCATTCTCTTATACAAATAGTTTCATTTTTGAAGAATTAAGGTAGTACCAATTTTGAAATCTTATTTCTCTACGTTTTCTCTCTCTAAATTCTTATTCACTTAAGTATTATAATACTTATTTCGATCCAAATGCATACTCTTTTTCTTTTTTGCAGATCTCATTTAGCTTTTTAATTCGATTAGATTTTCTCTCTCATTCGAACTCTCTCTTTTTCTTTTTAGATATTTTGAGAAAAATCAATGATGATTATGAAAACCATCATATTTGTCAATTTGATTAAACAACCAAAATTAGCTTAAATTGGACAGTAGTAAAAAATTATAGCAAATACCATACTTGTAATAGGCTAAGAGCATCCACAACCAGACCGGTCAAAATTGACCCAAAACTAAAATTTCATCCAAATTTGTAAAAAAAATAATCAAAATCTAACCCAATTTAAATAAATATCCATTGGATCAATCCAAAATCGATCCATTTTATTCTTTAATTCAATCCAACCCAACCCAATACCCACTGAATCATTCTAAAACTGATTCATTTTATTTTTTAACCCATTGAATCTGTACCTAATGAATTTCTTTCAAAATTTTCGTTAATCGAAATACACAATGGGTTATGAAAGATTTATACTGCATCAAATCATCCTAATACCAAAACGATTTACACCACATTTCACTGGAACATAATAAAAAAGTGTGTTTCTTAAACCCTAACCAAAAAAACCTCCAGTTTTTGCTATCTCATTTTTCACCATTCTCTTTCTCACTTCTCCTCTCCCTCTATATTGTTTTACTTTTCGATATTGAAATGGCTTAGCGTAGTGGAGGATCGCTCTCATGCACACTCATCTCCACCGTAAGGGCTCCATCTCACCTCTCTTCTTCACCACTTCCCTGCATCTGCCCACCCTCAGTGTAACACCCCAAAAACTCGGATTGAATATAGTTGGTAAATAGTACTTATTGGTACCAGTTTGCAAGGATTAATTATTAAGAACCCGATATAAGTTAGTATTATTTTCGGATTTTAATTTAATAATTGTTAATTAAAATATATTATGACAAATAAATAAATAAATAAAATAATAATAATAATAATAATAATAGATATTTCAAGAATTATCTAGAAAAAAAAAAAGAAACGTCTGGATTAAAAAGAACCAAGTGGGCTTTGTGTGGGTGGTTAAAAATAAAAGAAAGAAAGGAGTTAATAGAAAAAAAAGGAAGTTGAAATAGTGGAACAGACCACAAAACAAACGGGGAAAAGGGAAAACGCCACCGCCTTGCAACGCCACCGTTGCTCTTAACGTTGCTCCGGTGAGGGAGTTTCGACTGCTGCGTCGCTGCCACGCCACCTTCGATCTCTGCAGCCGTCGTCCGTCGGTGGTTTCGTTCCATCCGGTTCTTTTCCCCTACCACCACCATAGCTCTCCATTATTTTCCTTTCTTTTCGGTGATTTTGATGGCGGTTGGGAGGGCTGATGGCACCGATGGGATCCCGAGAGCCAGGTACTTCTCCGACGTCCTCCACTAGGGATGCTCACGGGGCGGGGCGGGGCCGGGGATTGCATCCCCACTCCCTGCCCCGCGCGGGGTCGGGGATTCCCTGTCCCCGCCCCCGAATCTAGAACGGGGGGAAAATCCCCCCCGTCCCCCGCCCCGCGGGGATCCCCGTCCCCCGCGGGGATCCCCATCCCCGAATTTTTTATTTTTTTAATTTTAAAATATAATATTTTATAAATAATTAAAATTAAAATATAACATTTAATAAATAAAAAATTTAAAATTAATCATAATATAAATTTTAATCATTCATAAATTTAAAATTAAGTAATAAAATTAAGTTATATTTTAATTTTAATTATAATTATTTATAAAATATTATATTTTAAAATTAAAAAAAAAAAATTGCGGGGCGGGGATTCCCCGTCCCCGATTTTATAACGGGGATTTTTTTCCCCCCGTCCCCGCCCCCGCGGGGGGAAAATTCGGGGATTCCCCGCCCCGTTCGGGGCGGATCCCCGCCGGGGCCGGGGAATCCCCTCCCCGTGATCATCCCTATCCTCCACTCCTCTTTTCTCGTCGGTGGAAGGTAGATCGAAGAGAAGGATTGATCTATAATTTTTGTTAGATTTCGGTCAACTCCGATGGCTATTGGGCACGTGACCACCCACCGTGGAATCCCTGGGCCTGGATCTTCAAATGGACAGCTTCGGTGCATTTATCGACGAGTCTCGCGAAGCTTCGACGAGCCCAAGGATGATAAAATACAGAAAAATCTGGAGATTGATGCTAACGGGTATGTGGATACAAACTACTCTTAATTTCATTTTATTTTGAATTTTATGGTGAATTTTATATTAGGTACGTATATGAATTTAGGAATTAATGAGAAATAATTTGAGTTTATAATATAAAATAATGATATAGCATGAAATAGATGAGAATAGAAGAAGAAATTAAGTAATTAGTTGGAAAGTTAATTGATGCCTAATGGTGCCCATGAAAATCTTAAATGAAATATGGTGATTTTATTAGGAATTATGTATAAATATAACATTCTAACGATAAATACACGTGTTATGATGGAATTGAGTTAAAGATAATATATGGGTATGAAATTATATATATAAAACATAATGAAATTCATGAGAGTAACAAAAAGATATTTAAATAAATCAAGTGTTAATTGATATATGTACGAATACACATTGGTATTAGAAACATAAATAATATAAAACAAAGTATGAAGAGATTTGTGAGTGTTAAAAATTATATGTTAGTCGAATTGTATATAATGGTATATGAAGTGAATAATTGATATTAAATAGTACTTTACGTATAAAATATGTTATATTAATTTAAAGAAATATAACTAGAACAATTCGAGTTATATAAAATTATTAACATAAAGTGCACTATAGGTATATATATATATAGTAATATAACATGGTGTGACTATATATGTATAAGTAAACAAAAGAGTGAAATAAATTGATATAAATTAATGTTGCGAATCAATGTAAGATGAATAATTCATAAATCGAGTTGAAAAGTAGTAAAGTAGAGCACTACGGTGCCTACAATAGTGAATGATGCAGTTGATGGAACAAAGAAGAGATAATAATGAAATGAAGTTATTAAAGATAAAGGAAAAGACAGGTACCATGGGTATATATATATAATGCTAATACATGTAGATTATACTATTTAATGTATTTAATGATGATATTATATTTGCCCTTAGTAAAATTAGATAGGAATTGGGGTAATCGGATAAGGTTGGCATGTCAATTAGGAAATTTGTAATGCAGCGCCTTGATTTGTAACGCCGGATTGGATGGCTTCGAAAGCTCTTCCAGTGTATGACATTAAATTGAGTTATGGATTGGATGGCTCCGAAAGCTGAATCCACAACTGCATATATATGTGTGTGTGTGTGTAATCAAATTGAGTTGTGGATTGGATGGCTCCGAGAGCTGAATCAACAATTGCATATGTGTGTGTGTGTGTGTGTGTGTGTGTGTATAGAAATGCATATGTTTAATAGAAAATTTGCATGTATTGATTAAGAAAATTGTAAAATGGGGATTGGATGGTTCCGAGAACTCGATCCCCCGATTATATCCCGTTTATCCAGCTCGTTGCAATTCCACTGGATTTTACTAGGGGTAAAATGGTAATCTAGTATGAAACTGAGATAAAAGAATAATTATGATAATTTGGATGTCATAAATGTAAATAAATAGTAAATAATGTGAAAAATAAGATCAATAGGATGAGTACGAGTAAAACTGTAATTACGTAATAAAATAAAGGTAAATTGGCTAGTTGGACCAAAAAGAGTAATAAGAAACTTAAATTGGCTAAATAAGACAAAAGGGGCAAGAATGTAATTAGTCAAAAATTAAAGGACTAAATTATAAATTTATCATCTTTAGGAAATTCAAAGAATCAAAATGTAATTTGTACATTGAAAATTCAATAAAAGTCAAATAAAACCAAATGAGTTAAAATATAAATTAATTAGAGAAAATAATAAAGTGAAATATTAATATAGCAATTAAAGAAATCAAATTGAATAGACAAGTTAAGAAGGATAAAATCATCAATAGTAAAAAAATCTTAAGGATCAAAATGTAATTCGTCATCATGAGAGAAATTTTAGGATCTAAATTGTAATTTATGCACTAAATTTAAATTAAAGGATAAAGGAAGTTGAACCAGTTAAAATTGTGATAAAAATTAGTCAAGGAAATGTCAATTTCGAAAAAATTGAGAAATTAATTAGAAAGAATAAATGATAAAGAGATCTAAAGTAAATTATAAATATATTAAGAATAAATCATGGATTTATATAATAGAAGGATATTACAAGAATTTGATTTGTGATTTCTATTTAATGAGGAAAGAAATATAGTCAAACCAGAAAAATATATAATAAAGATAAAGAAAAGAAAAGAAGGTCAAATGACTTAAAACGAAAATAAATAGAATTGAAGACCTGATTATTAAACTGTAAACTAATATCAAAAGAGAGAATTAAGCTTAGACAAGAAAAAGTAAAGAGAGAATTTGAATGAATTTTTATAAATAATGAATGAAATCGTAATATGGTCAAAGGAAGAACAAAAATAAATAGATAAAATATTAAAATGTTGGAATGGACCAAAGAATGAAATTAAGGAACAAATTGAAAGAAAATAAAAATTCATAGCAAAAAATATTCAAAAAGAAACGAATGATAAACTAGTAGTTTGAGAAAATAATTAACGAAATATTGATCTAGCTAGACAGAAAATTTTAAATTCTAATTCGAACAAAAGCAAGAACTTAGTTGAAAGTATAAGAGAAAATAAGAAAATATAGGAAAATGAAGTACGACAAAATACTAAATAGGAAATGAGAAAAGATGATTAGTAACATAATAGAAATGGAACGTTATAACGAACAAATCTTGACTAGTGAAAACTTATCGTATAAATTATAATGAACCAATGTAGAATTTCAAATAAAGTAACAAAAGAAGGATAATTTAAATAAAGAGACAGACAAAAACCAATAAATAATAATAAAAATTGCAGGGATAAAGTTAATTAAATGAATAGACTTGCTTAATTTAATAAAAATTAGAAATAAAAATTTAATCGAATGAAATTTTGAGTAGTTGTATCAAGCACTAAGCATATAGTTGCTTAGCGTGCGGTTGTTGACTGCGCGCAGGAACAGAAGTTTTCGGGATATGAAGAAAAAATTTCGATCGGCATGTACATAAAGACATTGAAATCGCATAAACTAAGGTAGAACGATTTCATATTTAATGCCTGGTATTTTATGATTAGAGCTATTATTGTTTTAGTAAATGATTTTGGATTCATAGATATATGCATATATCTGACTAGTATCTCTATATAATGTACGGATATATAGATAAGAGTAGAATGTTACACTCAGTCCCATGATCTCTCTTTTGCTCCTTCTAGGTACTAGGATATAACAATTTAGCTAATCAATAGAAAAGTTTTTATTTTGGTGTCATGAGATGTAAATGTCAATTATTTTTAAATACTCATTATTCCATTTTTCTTTTAACAACCTGTGAGTTTTTGGATGGATATTCCTTTGAAATAATTATTTTTTATTTTTTATATATGAATTTATTATTTATACTATATTTTTAATTAAATATTATTATTATCGGATCAATTAATTAATTAAAAAGTAAAAATTTTATTTATTTTAATTAATTTTAATTTATAATAATTCAAAAAATTTAAATATTAAAATATTTTTAATCCAACCCAAAAATTATATTCTATAATTAAAAATAATTATAAAAATAATTTAATAAATATATCAATTTTTTCGATAAAATATTTTTTAGATTTTTGGGTCTAAGTCCAGGACCTCTTTCCTTTTTTTTTTTTTTTTTTCTCAGGATCTGTTTGGATGATGATAGTCTGTGATTTATTAATATACTGTACAATATGATTTTAACGATACAATATTTGAAAATATTGTCTGATAATATGTGATTTTATAATATTTTGGATGGATATTCCTTTGAAATAATTATTTTTTATTTTTTATTTTTCTTTATATATGAATTTATTATTTATACTATATTTTCAATTGAATATTATTATTGTCGGATCAATTAATTAATTAATTAAAAATTTTATAATAATTTGCATTAAATTAAGGGGTTGGTCCAAATCCATTCAATCAATTTATAATTCATATTGTTTGATCTATTAATGATATAATTTATTAATGATCCACCCATTAATGATCAAATCCAAATTCGTCCAATCCGTCAAAACTAATGATTTTAATTACAGTCTTGGCCTCTCTTATCCATAAATATCATAAAAATTAGCATTTATTAATTTTTTTATTCTTCTCTTTTGTCAATTATTTATTTATTTTTCTTTTTTTTTTCCCTTTCTATTTATCTTCTCAAATTAATTTTTTCACCCTTCAAAATTTCAAATCTAAAATTTAATTTTTCACAATATTTAAGTTTCAATAACTAATGTAGTGTCCTTCTTTCAATTATTAATCAATTTCTAATATAATATTGTTGGCCATGTAATGTATTTTATAATAATTTTATTTTAACATTCACCATGTTTAAAAATTGAAGTAAAAATTTTATTTATTTTAATTAATTTTAATTTATAATAATTCAAAAAATTTAAATGTTAAAATATTTCTAGTCCAGCCCAAAAATTATATTCTATAATTAAAAATAATTATAAAAATAATTTAATAAATATATCAATTTTTTTGATAAAATATTTTTTAGATTCTTGGGTCTAAGTCCAGGACCTCCCTCCTTTTTTTTTCCTCATGATCCGTTTGGATGATGATAGTCTGTGATTCATTAATATACTGTATAGTATGATTTTAACGATACGATGTTTGAAAATACTGTCTGATAGTATGTGATTTTATAATATTTTCTATTTGATTCAACTGTATAGTATTGTATAATTTTATTATAAAAATAACATAATTAGCTTCTAATTTTAAAAAAAATATAAATATTTCTATAATTATTGATATTTTAAAATAATTTTTTTAATATTATAAAAAATAATATATTAATTATAGTAGGAGCAATGGAGTAATGATGATTTATTACTTGGTAGTTAGGTAGTTATAAAATTAATTATAATAAAAAGTAAAAGTAATAAAATTAGAATAGTAAGGTAAAATATAAAGAATCAATAATCATTAAATTGGTGGTTTTCAAAATTAAATAAAATTATGATTTAAAAATTATAAATCAAAATAAAAAAATTACAATACTATTAACAAAATTATGCTCTCAAATATTGTATTTTAGAGAACAATACATTAATAAATCATAACATACCACCAAACAAACAGGATCTCATAAACTCTAGCTAAAAATCTGAGCGGTTTTTTACCATGCAAATCGGCATTAATCAGAAGAGGGATCAATTAGTTTGGTTTGTAGATGGATCATGTACTCCTCCTTTGTATTTATCTTTTATTTTATGTTTGGGAAAGCCTATTAGCTCAGGTTTAATTTTCATCCACTTTTATCTGCTTGTTGTTTCTTTTTTAATTTTTGTCATAATATATTTTACCTTAAAAAAATAGATGTATATTAAATTTTTATTATAAACTATAATATATCACTAAAATATATACATTATATCCAGTGGTTGAGATATGAATCCTCAAATAAATAATGGCGATCACGGTTGTTGAATTAAATGAAGATTGAGTACAAGGCAACAATTGCAGTTGGACTTAATTTTAACAAATTGATTAAATATAATTCTAAATATTCTTTTAGTTCACAAATAAATACTCATTTTTTTTATTTTAATCTATTTATAAATAAATATTTATTTTTAAGAAATGTAATATATTTTAAATATATTTTTTATACAATAAATATTAATTTATATAATCAATAATTATTCTTTTAAAAAGCATCAAAATAATAAAAGTGTATTATAATAAATGAATTTTTTAATTTTTGTGAATAAAATGGGACATTTATTTGTGAAGTAAGAAATTATAAAATCTTTTTAACGTTTTCCACGCGCCCATGGCTATAAACATCGAGACAAAGACATAACTTCACTGATACGAGCAAGCTAGTGCTTATCCATTGGACATGTGTTTTTGAAGCTGAGAAGGCACTTGGCTTATATACTTCTTCTGTTTCTGCTCATGTAGCCGATAGATTTTGTATCTTTAGTTCTTTACCAACTCTCAGATCCATTGACTTGGTCTCTCCCATTTTTGTGATTAACTTAATCACCATTTTCATGGATATCTTAAGCTTAGAAGCTCGGTATTTCTCTGCGACTGATTTATTTTTCTGCTTGTGTTCTGTTGTTTTCTGCAAATCATGGAACTAAGTGTCAAAAAGATTCATGGGTTGGTGCAGTAGTTAAGAGAAATTTAGAATTCTTTTTTCTTTGGTAGTTACAGCTAATAATGGGCTAATGTGTTTAATTTTCTCATATGAAGCATACTAGAAGGTTAATGGAGTTTCTTTATTTGATGAAATGCCTGAATTAACAAAAAGGGACTTCTTTTTTAGATACCCTCAAGTCAAAAGCAATATTTGTTGTTCTTGATTCAAAGCTTAATGCACCTTCACATAAATTAGTTAAATACAAAGCTCCGTCTTTATTATCTTCCTTTTGTATGTTTGTTGCATTTCTTTTTTTTGTTTTGTTTTTTTCCGTAGCGTGGGGTGGGGATAAATCAATTTTTACTAGCCAATTAAGGATATTTTTAAAAAAATATAGAGGTTTATATATCAAAATAAAGAATCACTTTTATTCTGCCGTCAATGGTGTTTTAAAATTTCCCTCATTGTCATAGTTTTCCTCACACTGGCAGAAGTAAAATCTTTGAATAAATATTGCATAAGGAAGCTTCAGATACTTAAAATATTTGATTGAGTGTACATGTTTTATTATATTAGTGGATAATTGCAACTGTTAATGCTCAGAGAAAAAGTTTTTTTTGTCTTACACTTGTCAGTTTGTAATTAATCCAGCAAATTGTTCTTTTCAGTATAAGGTACCTTGATTCTTGCAGAAGGCATCAGGTGCTGCCCAATTCTGCGGTTATTTCCTGTTTCATGAAGGTTTTTCAGCTGAACTCCTCATTTTCTTGCAGTTCTTAATTCCATAATTGTTCCATTTTTTTTTTTTTTAAAAAAAAGGATCTCTAGATGTAAGATCATGGAATTACTCCACTCTTCAGGAATCAATGAACGCCACATGTTAAAGAATAAAAATTCTCCTACAAGCTTGTAAATTGATCTTTTAACCTTTCACAGTGTAGTAACGAAGGCGTTATTTTGCAGTAAGCATAACTTTTCTTTTCTAATATTTAGGCCAAAATGCCAATGACCTGCCAGGAAAGTTCTTGCATTGTGATTTTACTAAATCAGCTTAAGGATGCTGACCTTTTACCCCTGATTGATGTATTCCTGGAAGTAGACTCTTCTGATATTGATGCAGTTGATGTACTTTGTGAATCACCTTGCAATCTGAATCAAGAAAATCTTATGTACTTGTTGAGAGCAATTAATCAAAAACTCCGAGTTGTTGATCTCCAAGATGTATCGGTGGACTATATTTTATTACGGTTAGTATTAGTGCTGTGCTTTCTGTTATTTCTAACTTATATGCTGTTAATAGTGTGCATCATTCATTTTCCATAGTTCAATCATTGTTATCTCTTATGGAAATGAACATCTGTAGTGATCAATTAATTAGAATTAAAAGGATGAAGCTTTTGAGCGGTGATGTATTCCCTATCTAAATAATACTTTTGTTACTCTTCTTGTGGGTTTCCAGGGATTTATGTCAGGGTGGCTTAGCATGCGAGGTTTTAAACTTGAGATCCACTCACATCCAAAAGCTCAACATGGCTGGACAGTTTACACGATTACATACATTAAATTTGGATTTTTGTACCTCAATCACCAGTTTGCATAAGGACTGTTTTTCTTGCATGCCAAATCTGATGCATCTCTCAATGTGTGAGACAAGAGTGGCAGATCTCTGGACAACTACTGCTTCCTTATCAAAACTTCCTTCTTTGGTAGAACTACGGTTTCAGAACTGCTTGTCTTGTGAGGATACAAGACCATGTGCTGCATCATTGGGTAAGGGGGAAAATACTGGATGTGAGGGACTTGGTTCAGCTCAACTGAGTACAGGTTTGACCACCAAACTATTGCCTGTCAATACTGAAGATGATCTTATTCAAGCTTCTTGTGCTGACAGGTTATATTCAAACTTGTTTTCTGTGACAAATTCTTTTACAATCAGAGAGGTTTATGGAAGAATTGATAAGCTTTCAATTGTTGCTGAAGCCAAAAATTCAAGCTGCCTTCAGTAAAGGAGAGCTGCTGGAACAATCATCCAATGCCCTTTCTAGTATGAGTAAAGAAATGAAGTCAGCATACAAGGTAAAAGTATTAAATGCTTAAGCAGGGGAGGCTTGAAATATTTAGTCTGTCTAACAGGTTTGTTTTGGTGAACTATAGATTGAACCCAAAGATGAGTTCCTCAAAATTGGCTATCCAATGGATTTGAAGAAAAAGACTTCGGTTTTGAAGAATTATAATTCACACCATCCATCCCCTATCTGCTTTGAAAAGCATTATAGAGAATACTTAATTGCTTCATTGCCTCGTTTGGAAGTTTTGGACAATTTGTCCATTGGAGATATGGACAGGGACATGGCCAAGATCATCTTTAAAAAGTACTTTGAGTGCTCACCATATAACCAATTGCAAAAACAAAGTGTAATTAGTATTTTGCAGAATCGTGAGATGGGAGCAGGTGGTGCCTGTTGGCCAAATTTCTTAAAGCCAAAGCAACAATATCCTAATGGAAAGAGTCCATGTTTCTTTTCACGGTCTCTTAGTGCTTCCAAACTTGGATCTGCTGCATGGCCACTCTTGCATCCTTTGTCCAACTTCAGCCACATACATAAAGAAGGAAACAGAAGACTTCGCCCCAGGCAGTTTGAGTATCACCCGGCTGATTCCAGACTTATGGTTTTTGGAACTCTGGATGGAGAAGTAGTTGTCATCAACCATGAGAATGGAAAGATTGTTGGCTATGTTCCTTCAACCGGTGCAATGAACAGTATTTTGGGTCTATGTTGGCTCAAAATGCATCCATCCAAGGTATGTAATTATCATGAAGCAATTAATGCTGCAATTCCTGTATCATTCTCTCTAGATCTTTTCTTCTGATCAGAAGGCACTCTTTTTGTTTAGTGTGGTAACTTAAATTTGGTATAACCATGATTATAATATGCGAAGATTCATGGTTGATCCTTCATGTCGATTCTTATCAATTTTTAACTTTTCATGTATTGAACAGTTGCTAGCTGGTTCTGATAATGGTTGCTTGAAGTTGTTTGACATCAATCATATGCCACCTAAAGTTGCAGACTCAAATTGCAGTGCTGAAGTGGTCTGTTTCGATGATTTTGAGCCATTGACTTCTCTTCATGTCAATGCCACAGATGATAAGTTTCTTGCCAGTGGGTACTCAAAGGATGTTGCTCTATATGATATTAGTAGTCGACAATGCTTACACTTATTTACAAATATGCATCGAGAACCCATCAATGTAGCTAAATTTGCCCACCATTCTCCCTTCATTTTTGCTACTTCATCATTTGACCATGATATCAAGCTTTGGGACTTGAGACAAAAACCTGAGCAGCCTTGCTATACAGCTTCAAGTTCAAGAGGAAATGTGATGGTTTGCTTTTCTCCTGATGACCAATATCTTCTTGTTTCAGCTGTTGACAACGAGGTAATTCTGTTGGTTTGATGCATTTATCTTGCAAAACTAGCAACATAGAACTCCTACTTCTTCATTGGTTCAATATGATAGCCAATTAACTGGTGTCAGGTCAAGCAACTTTTGGCTGTAGATGGGAGACTTCACACAAATTTTGAGATAGCTCCAACAGGAAGTGCTCATAATTATACTCGTTCCTATTACATCAATGGAAGGGACTATGTCATAAGCGGGAGTAGCGATGAAAATGTTGTTCACATCTGCTCTGCTCAAACAGGACGGCGACTCAGGGATGTTTATTTGGAGGTATACTCATGGATGACATTTGTTAATTTCTCTTTTGGGCACATTCTCATACCTATTGCTACTCTACATAAGCTAGTTTGTGACCAAAGTGTTATAGATACCTGATTCTTTTACTACTTTGCAGGATAATGACTCTGGAAATCCTTTGTTTGTTCAGTCCTTAAGGGGTGATCCTTATAGGGTAAGTTTTTGTGTAACCAATGCTATGCTGGTTTGCTTCATAGGCATCAAAATAAATTATCAGATCAATTGTTGTGATTCTTGAATGCTGAATCATATTAGTAAATATTCATTCTTCTTGCAAGCAGCCTTTTCACATGAGTGTCCTAGCTGCCTCCAAGAGACCTAGCTTCAAAAATGAGATCATCAAGGTAACACCTTTCCTTTTTGATTTATTGTCTCATCATCTTCAAATTCATCTACAGCATCTGTAATCATGTTGCAGGTCAATTTGCTCACTTCCACTCACTCTGCCTAAGAATATACTTATGGTCAACATGTCCATTCTTCCTGTATCCTGGGAGGTTAACATTGGTTTTCTCTTTCTTTCCTCTTACACTGCATACATGGGTATGGAAGTTGGTCTGTGTACAAATGTGAGTTGCAAGTGTGGTTTCTTTTGCTAAGAATTACAGCCCAAATGGGAGCACTAGCTCAGGCTCTGGTCATGGCTGTGCTTCATTGTACATTCTCATCTCATCTCAGTGACAACACTCGGTAGCTTGAATGCATGTATGTAAGTTTACATCTTCAGAATTACTGGTTGTAATTAGTGTGATCAAATTGATCCGTGGGTAAATATAGATTTCTTGGACCGAAAGCCTGAAATCTGTGACACAGCACTCTAATCGAGAAAATTGTCTGCATTTCTAGCTATATGGTTTAACATTTCGGAGCTTGTTTAGTAAGCTTTTAAAAAGCATTACTCTCTCCGTTTCATTTTAATTGATATTTTTCATCGAAATTAAGAAAATGATTAAAATATATTAATTTTATAAAAAATTATAGTAATTGACAAAAATATCATTTCATATTTTCAAGAATTTTATTTAATTTTAATTAAAAGTAGATAGTAATAAAAAATAAATATTTAATAAATGGTATAATAAATAGAGATATACATATAAAAATATCATTTAAATTTCGAAAAAAATATTTAAAGTGGGATAAATTAAAATAGAAAAAAATATCTTTTAAAATGAGACGAAGTGAGTATTATATTTGAACATTTTTCGATGCTTTATTTAAAAGCGTCATTAGATTAAAATATTTTTTTGGCATTTTTTAGGAAAAGCTTCATGCATTCAGCTCCCTAAACAGAAATTAAGATCGTCATTAGATGCTTTTTTTTTTTTTTTGTCAATCTTTTCTTGGTGTAGTTGTTGCAATAATGACGAAGGAAAATAAATTAAATAAATGCAAGTTGGGGGATTGTACAGCTGCACCTATGAGAATCTGAGTCCTTGGTTATGAGTTTTCACATCTAATCATGGTTATTAAAACCGGACCGGACCGGGAGGTCGAACCGGATCAATCGCGAACCGTTGGCTGATCCGATTGGTTCAATGGGTGAAAACCGGATTGGATAAAAACCGAAAAATACTGTTTCAAACCGCCAAAAAACCGGTTGAACCGGGATAAAACCGAAAAAAACCGGGTTAAATGATAAAAACCGGTTTGATTTTAAAAAAACCAACTTTTTGTACAAAATATTTATACAATATTATTTTTTCTGGAAAAAAATAAAATAAAATTATAAATAAAAAATAATTAAAATTCAAACAATTTAATGAATTTTTTATGAAAAAATAAAATTTTATAATTTATATTTGAAGAATTTCTTTAAAATTTACAATTTTTTACTATATTTATCTTAAATTTTTATTATAAATATTGAATGACTTGAAAATATAGTCTTCTTGTTAATGTTTGATAATAAATATATTTTTTTAAATTATTTTTAATTTTTTTATATAGTGATATTTTCATAATATTTATATAAAACTTAAAAAAATAATATATTTTTTAAAAAATGAAAAAAATCCGGTTGAACCCCAACGAACCGATCGAATCACGAATCCTTGAGCTCTCCGGTTCGTTATTCGGTCCGGTTTTAATAACATTGCATCTAATTACTTAGGGAAGTGCAAAGATTCTTTGAAGCTTAGCCTGAAAGCAAAGCAAAAGAAAAAGAAAATAGTAATCAAATGCAAATTGTCAAGTTATTTATAATTTCACTACAGCTCATATTTTCAATTCAAGACCCAATTTGTTATACTGACTCTTTTATTATTAGTGGCAAAGATCATGCAAATGCAATTTGTTTGACCAACTGAGATTGAAAATTTATATAAAAAAGGACTGAGGTCAACTTTGTCCAGACTAAAAATTTATGGCTATATATATACATATTTTCAGTTCAACTTCAAGTTTTGCTGTATCTAGACTATAGAGGTGAGAAAAAAAAATTGAAAACATAATTAATCATAAAATTAATTTAAAATTGAATTAATTTTTACAGTTAATCGATTCGATGGATTTAATTACGGTTTTTAGTTTTTATATTTTTTATTAATGGTTACGATTTGAATTTTAAATATCAATTAACCGTTAGTTTACGATTAATTGGTTCATATATATATATATATTAATTTTTTTCTATTTCTTTATAAAATTTATATAAAATAATATATTTAAATTATATTTTTATTTTTATACTTTAATTTTTTTTATATTTTTCTATAAAATTTATATTATACTTTAAATTAAATTTATATTATGTCATTATCTTTAATTAAATAATAATATTTATATATAGTATCTGATTAACTTTTATGTATGTAATTTTTTTTTTATCATATATTGGTGTTTATATTTTACTTTATAGTATTTAATTATATTTTTTTTATATTTTAGAGTTTATGTTATAAATACGTATCCAAAAGTTTATTTGACTTATAATCAAGCATATTAATTTCCAGCAAATATCAAATTTATTTTATAATATTAGCTATTAAGTCGTACAACATGAATTTTAATTAGTAAATTATATTTATTTCGTAATTTTTATATTAAATTACTTTACATATTTAAAATTAAATTGAATTTTGTCTAATTTTTTTATATAATTTTATATTATAAATTTTAATGATTAACCGAAAAATATTGTTTAACCAAATCGAAAAATCGCCGAATGTAACGGATTGGTTAATGGTTAGTGATTTTAAAAAAATCGATATTAATGTACTGATTAATTTTTTTACTTATGAATCGATTAATTAATCCATACGCACCCGCATTAGACGATGTTGGATTTGGACAGTTTTTATCTAGACCATATTCATTACGATTTATCCAGTATTTGGACAGTTTTTATCTAGACCATATTCATTATGGATTTATCCAGTATTTGGACAGATTTTATCTAGACCATATTCATTATGGATTTATCCAGTAATAATGACAAGGTTTTATTCATGCAATATATTTTGTATAGTTGATAATTTATCGTAGGATTCAACTCTGAAAATCTGTTAGGAGTTGATTTTATAGCCAACACGAACGAGAATAACTTAAATTTGTTGTAGTTATATATAATGTTTTTCGTGTAATTATACAAAAAAAGTCTAGACAAGGAAATTATTGTTAATTTATAATTTAAATCAGTGTCTTCATCTGTAAATTAATATTAAAACAAAAAAAATGCCAAGATCCTGCCAATAGCTACAGCTATATATAAATATCAGATTTGCTGCATTAAAAAAAAAAAATTCAAAATCAAAATTACTGCATTAAAGAAAAAAACGTAAATCGATATTCGTGCTGGACATGGCATTAGGGGTGGCAAACCGCGTTTTTGTTTTCGAATATTTAAGAACAGTTAAGAGCCGAGTTGGTAGGAAGTTTCGAGCAAAGTTCAGCATAACATAATATGGTAAACTGGTAATCAAGACAAATCTACAGCCTGTAAGTCATTAATAGGACACACAATTTCCTTTATTAATCCACAGACGTGGCTCAAATTTCCACTATAAATACTGCCCAACACTCTTTCAAGTTCAGTTAAGTCGCAAGTGTAGTGTTGGATATTCACAATCTTTGTTTTTTTTTTTAATTTGTAAAACTAAAATGAAGCACTTGGTAGCAACTTCTCTCTTAATTTCTCTGGTTTTCATCTCTTCTTTCCTTCACTCCGCCATGGCTGTGTCTGTCTCTGAACCTCCTGCCATGGCTCCAGCACCAACTCCTGGTAAGATCATTTATCATTCAAATAATTTCAGTATGAGAAAACATTCCATTTTTTGTGGTTCTGGTAATTAAAATATATGTGATCTTTTATGAAAAGGTTACTGTGATATGAAGTGTGGGGAAAGGTGCGGGAAAGCGGGATATAAGGAGAGGTGCTTGAAGTACTGTGGGATCTGCTGCAAAGAATGCAAGTGTGTGCCTTCGGGGACTCATGGAAACAAGTCTGAATGCCCTTGCTATCGAGACAAGAAAAACTCCCATGGCACTTCCAAATGTCCTTGAACCGTCAGATCTCTAGTTTCAGTTTCAGTCATAACGTTGCAATCCAAAAAAATAAATATATTACTTTCTGTTGAAGTTGTAACATTGGATATTCTTGAAACCATACACTTTGCTTTGTATAGCAAAGCTTGGAAATTATGTTACATTAATTACTTGAAATATCCACATTAATTATTTATTTTCCTTTGGAAATTGGAATAAAAAATTTTTATTTTTTGTCACTCTATATATAATTGCCATCTCATGATTAAAGAATCCAAATGATGCAGGACACGTGACCCCTTTTTTTTTTTGTCTTGCATTGCTGCTTACCATAAATGTATTTGTTGGCTCAAGATCATATCTAAATTTTGATAATAATCAAATCTTAAATAAACTCTATTGAGAAATCTGTTCTAAGCATGTTTTACAGGTATTTCTAAACATCTTTCTGATGCAATTATAAAAAATGAAGATTGTGGAATGGATTCTGAGGTTATCAACAGGTATGTTAAATTAACTAATGAAATTAAGACTCTTGGTAAGAAACTTGATGAACAAAATAAAATTGCTAAGCTTGTTAGAGGTCTCACTCCTAGATGGGAAGCAAAAGTATCAATTCTGTTAGATAAGGATCTCAGCACTTTAAATTTTGATAATGTTTGTGGATCTATTATTTCTCATGAGTTTTACATTAAGTCTCGAGATGCAGAAAAAGAAAAAGAAAGAAAATAAAAGCTGTTGCTCTCAAAACATAATTTGGAAGTGATTATTCTACAGGTGATGATGAGATGACCTTGATTACAAAGAAGTTCAAAAAGCTGTACAAAAAAGGCAAAAAATCGTACAAAAAGAAGCATAAAAAAATTTTCTCATCATAAAGCAGAAAATTCATCAAATTCTGGTGGAGATGTGATTTGCTATGAATACAACAAACCTGGTCACATCAAATCTAATTGCCCGAATCTAAAAAGAAAGGTGAAAAGACTTAAAAGGAAAGCTATGAAAGCAACATGGAGTGACAGTGAAGATTCAAGCACAAGTGAACCAGAATTTACGAATTCTAATGATATTATTCTGATGGCAATTTCTGATCGTGAAGACCAAAATTCTAATTCAGATACTGATGATAGTTTACCTGAAAACGATTCATAAAATTCTGAAAAGTGATTCTGATTCTAATTCTGATTCAAATGAAAATGGCAATGAATATGAAAAAAAATACTTAAATGCTTTGAAGATTTGCATTATAAATATCTTATACTTAAAAAGACTTATATTGAGGTAAATAAAAATTATGATGAATTACTTGAGGAACATGAAAATGCAAAGAAAACAAAAATAAAAATGAATATTCTATTTTGGAAGGTAAATTTATTGCTTTGCAAGAAAAATGCAATGTAAAAGAAAAAGAGATTTGTACGTGTAATGAGAATTCTGTTAAATATTTAAATGCAAAATCTGTTCATAATTCTCATGCAAGTACATCAAAAAATTATAACAGAAAATACACCCAGAAAAGGTATAAAAAATATTCATCTGATAAAATGGTAATTAGCACTTCTGCTACATGCTTTTATTGCTGTAAAAAATGATATATTTCAAAATTCTGTTATTATAAGAAGAATGCTAATTCTACCAAATATAAATGGGTTGTTAAAAATTCTACAAATATGTTAACTAACCATGAAGGACCCAAGAAAGGTTGGATACCTAGAAATACTTGATTTTTTTACAGATTTGCCTAAAGAGAGCCAAGACAGAAAAATGGTATATGAATAGTGGCTACTCTAGGCATATGACGTGGGACAGAGCTAAGTTTTCTAAACTGAAAATCTAAAACTGGTTCTGTCAGTTTTGGTGATAATAGAAAAGAGTAGAAGATGTTGAAATAAAAAAAATATATTCTATAAAGGTAAAGATCTAAAAATATTTACAAGAAAATTGCGACATGCAAGCTTTCATGCATTAACAAAGTTGGTCAGAAAATATTTGGTGAAGGGAATGCCAAAAATGAAGATTGATAAAGACCATGCATACAAGGTGTGCCAACTTGAAAAATGAACCCGAAATTCAATCAGAAAAGGAGCAAAAAAAAAATAAAAAAAAATCGACATAAAATGTACCAAAAAATTCAGGCAGAACAATAAGCTGTGCAACCAACAAACTTGCTGAAAGATTGGAGATTTCACAAGTATCTGGTATCAAAAAAAAATGATGACAGGAAGAGCCATGCGTGAATCTTGTCAGATGTTTAAAAGAAAATTGGATGAGCAAGAAAAATGTGAAATGATGGCTCAAGGCTACAATGAAGAAGAAAGACAAACCTTATCAGCAAAAAAAAAAGACTTGAAATGAGTGTGTCTGTGAAGGAATATGACATGGTATGATAATCATGATAGCACAACGAAAAAACAAAAATTTTTATCATACATACCATACATATCCAAAACTAGGAACGGAAACATGCAATTTTAGGTTGTAGAACTTACAAATTAAGATGCCTTTTAAATATTGATTTCGGTGATGGCCAGCAACTAAGATGACTTTGTCCGCCTTAGATCTCGATCACCAATGCCAAGGAATAGCCTTTTACGCCACTCCCTCTATTCTCACACACACACTTGCACCGACGGCTTAAAATCGAGATTGCTAGCTCTCTTTTTCGGTATTGTGTAATGGTTATAGTTTAAAGCTACAAAATTTGATTTTGTACTTCTCTTAGGTTGCTATTACTACCCAAGAACACAAGAGAATGAGGAACAATCCTTTCTCCTTGTAAAAAATTGGCTAAAAGAAAACTTGAGAGAGAGAGGAAGAGTTCACGCAAAACCTAGAATGAAAGCCCTAGGGTTTCACGTTTTTCCCACTATAATATATATCTTCTCTTCCCTTTAAGTGATGGATCTCAAATATACTATCTTAAGATAATTAATATTAGCTAAAGATAATTAATATTTGCATTTATCACTTAATTAAAATAAGTAATATTTATTGATAAAAACTCTTTCAATTTATCCAAGATAAAATCAAAAGTCATTTAATCAAATTATATCACTTAATTTAGGATAAAAGATAAGACATTTAAATTTAATAAATCACTTAAATAAAAACTATACATGTGCCGAAATTCCTTGTGATTTCTCTTAGGAATTTCGGTCACATCAAATTATATTTAGATGATTTAATTAGATAAATATGTCTTTAGGCTTTAATACTCAATTAATTAAATTAATACATGACATTTAATTAATTGAAATTAAACCTTGTGGGCTGAATTTCTCTCTCTCATGGACCAAAGCCCAATAGCAATTTTATAACCCATTACATACATTAATTTGACTTTAATTAAAAGCCCAAATTAATGCCCAATACTTAATTTAAGTATTTTAAGCCCAATGCTTTGTGTGCGATCCTATAGGTCCATTTAATGTTGGCAGTGAATTAATAAATTAATTCAAAGGCTATATATATTCTCTAGCAAGATATTATAGCATTCCAAATTAAATGAAAATGCATATGGCATTTAGTGACCTAATGCAATTTTGCATAGTCCCTTACCCTTAAATATCAGAATTAATATAAGGCATGGAACTAGTCATCCTTATATATATTAATTCCTTTCTTGATATTCCAGTGACACTGAACTCTCAGATAAATAATGATTACTCATTATTTCAACTCGGTATGGCCATATACTTCTCAATTCACTGATCAAGTGGCCGGTGATATTTTCTCTCTTATCGAGATGGGTAATCCCTTCACTTCTCTCATGCTCTCTAACATGAATCAATGCACACCCAATCATACCCGTACTTGTCACTCTGTTACGAGCATGTTAGGTGTATGTCAAAGTACACAGTAATTCATAAAGAGTTTCATAGAGATTTCAGATCTAAGAACTCCGATACAAAACTTGCATATGAGAAACACTTATGACTTGTACCATGTAGTGTTCTCATGAGCGGATCGAATCCAGATACCATGTTCTTTAACATGTATCTATGATCTCTGATTGACACTCTTGTCCTAATGATCCGTAAGATAGAACTCATAGTATCAGAGAGAGCATACTAGTCTTAATTCATTTGTTATTCCCATAACAATGACTGACTAGGGATATTTAGAATGAAGTCCCATTTGTTTCAAGGTCTTACAATCCATGTGCCTCACACATAATAACTTAAACCGAAACAACATTCTTGGATAGTTTTATCAATTGACATGCACAGGAATACAAAAGATAAAACAAATGCCTCATTTTATTAACTAAGTGTTTTATTACAATGTATTGGGGCTAGGGCTTACACTAACAGTCTGAGCATTAATTTTCTCTCTAAAAAGGTGCATCTTCTTTAAATCTCTAAGAGCAAATTTTAACTTTGTTACCCATAAGCATTATGTGGGTTGTTTTTAAATTATATAGGGACAGCCCTGACCTTTCCCTTATTTTTGGTTACCGCGTTTGGGTAATTGTAAAATTGCAAGTTCCCAAGTGATATGATGGCATGAACATGCATAATTTTTCAATGGTCAAACTACTTCATTAATTATTTTAATTTTGAATTTAAAATTCAAAAAGTTGTTTTTTACCACCTAAAAATCGTGTGCTACTTGTAAGACCCTTACTGTAACAGTCTTATCGAACAGGCAATTGGTCGAATTTTTTTTAACACTTAATTCCTTTAACTTGATAGCCTTCATGCATATATAACTTTCATTAATCATTAGCCTATAACTGTCCGAAAATCACTATACAGTTAATAAAAATTTGGCAATATAACGGCTATATTCTTAACTAGCCCCCTGAAAAACAGACAATTATACAGCCTCTCAAAGGCACAACAGTTTATATCCAAACATATAATAAATCCACAGATATTATCTAGTAACACATGTATGCCATCCATTTTCTGCAATTCCTCATCCACATACTACTATAAATAATACACAGTACGATCATTATTACAATATTATCCTCATAAAACAAAACATAATAGGTATATATACATGCCACAAAAAAGATTCTAACTCTTCCGCTTCAATTTCCTGTTGTGTACCCAAGCTCCAAACTATTTGTACCTGCACGCAGTAAATCCTACATACTGAGCATTAAACATGCCCAGTGGTGACTAAAAATCATAGCATTTTCCTAATATATATGTATCTTTAATAATTTTGATTTAAATTATTTATTATCGATTTTTCTTATTTAAAAATAATATTCATTTTATTAACGACTAACTTTCCATTTAATTTATAAACTTTCTCATATTTTCAATTTAGTCCTTGAACTTCTCCTTTATTTCAAAAATGCCATTTAATACTATTAATTAATAGTTTGCCCTTTTATTCCTTATTTTCTTATCTTATCTTATTAATTAGCTTATAAATTACTAATTAATCCTTATTTCGACCTTTTTAATGTAAAATTACATTTTAATCCTTTAACTTTATAAGGTTGACTTTTTACCCAATTAATTGACCAAATTAGAATTTTACCCTTATTACTTATTTCCCTTTTTACCTCTACCAATTAATTTCATCTTTTAAGAAAATTACCGTTTTACCTCTAAACTTATACATCCTTTTCATTTTAGTCCTTTTTCATATTAACTTCCATTTTAGCTTCTCTTTTATACTTTTAACATTTTATTATCAATATACCCCTAGTACAGACCCGGCAGAAAACTCTCAGAACGGATATGCGGGACGTGGATCCCATAGGGTCATATGCATAACAAAATGAGAAATAATCTCCAAGAATCATTCCTCATATAACATATGAACATATGACAGTACGTATGATAAATGTACTATGGAGATCAGTGATCCAACCATAGTAAAGCAAGTCGCCATGACTTGCACAGCGGTATATGTTTTCCTATGGCCAGCCAATTATATCCTGAACTAGGTTTTACTGCCTGACTCTTTCTAAGGGCACATATTTTCTTAATTTTCCTTTTATTAGCTACTTTTTCATTCTTTTTCCTACTTTTCATTCCTTGTCAATACAGTATCAATACTTTATAATTACAGTCAATCTTAGTTACACATACTACGAAATATTTCACAGTAGTTCACCATATAATCAGCAAATTATGCCATAATTCATTCAAATTTCACATTTTTCAACTAATACCTAATTAATATTTATTTCGAAAATATTCATTTAATTCCCATAAATTCTATAAAAATTCATAACTATTTATTTACATTAATATTAACATTAGAAAGCCTAAAATCATTAAAATCACTCAAATTTACATTAATTCCTTATGAATCTTCATTTGGCCTATACTACAAGTCCATCATACCATTGGTTTTAACTTCATTTAAAGTCTCTAATAGGCATATATAACTCCTAAATGCATGAATATAACATTACTTTCAATTATATCCCAATACATAAAATTTTTCTTAAGAAACCTAAAGAAAATTCACTAATTTAATAGGGAAATAAAAGGATTAATTATCCACACACCTTTTTCTATGGATTAGCCTTGCCTAGACTTCCTTTTCCTTTCCTTTGGCTTGAGAACTTTGCTCCTCTTCTTGGATTCCTTCACAAACCGAATTTTCCATCAAAGATAACTCAATTATCTTGGCCTCAAATGCTAAATTTAACAGCAAAAATGAACTCTAGGCACCCAAAACTAGTAGTAGGCACCTAAAAACTAAATTAAAATTAATAGTTTCACATACCTAACTTTGACACCTAAACTTTAACCCTTGATTTCTCTTGATTCCCTTCCTTAAATCAAAGAGTAGAGCTTTCTATGATACTCTAGAGAGGCTGAAATTACTTCCTTAGGCTTTGATTTGGTGAGATTTGGTGAGAATTTGAAAGAAAAAGAGAGGAATTTGTGAGAGAGGGAGTTCGGCCACCTATGAAGAAGAAGAAGGCACAAGTTTCTGCTGGATAATTCTGGAGAAGGAGATCTTATATAGCTCTTCATATTGGGCCTTGGGCTGGACTCACCTTGGCCTTGAATAATTTAATTATTTAAGCCCGATAATTAGCCCTAAATAATTTATCCCACTTTCCATCTTCAATTCTCTTCAAATTTGATTTCTTTATTTATATCACATGAAAAATAGGCTATACTTAAAATTTCAGCCCAATCGGAGTTCGTTTCGGGTCCGATTCAATTTTATCGGTCCGATTCAAAAATACCAGTATTACCAAAAAATTCACTTTTTGCCACCAAAATATTATAAATATTATTTTAGGCACATATGTAATTTTTTATAATTTTTAGACTTCATTTGATATTTTTAATAGCCAAACCGACCAAAAATCAATTAAAAACCCTAAACTCTAATTTTCTCGGTTTTTGTTCTTTTGGCTTTCGGAAGCCTATTTGACCTCAAATTAACTTCAAATTTCAATCCCGAACTACTTGTGACTAGTACTTTTCAATAGTCCAATAAAATATTTTTTATTTTCGGGTGTCATTTTCAGCCTAGAGACACTATTCACCGTCAGAAAGTACTATTCACAATTAGTCCGACGTTGAGGCCATTACACTAATTTTACAAGTTTTAAGTCAAATATTTTTTTTCAAAAAGTTATTTTTTATCACTTAAAAAATCGTGTGCTTTTGTTTTTTTTTTAAAAAAATCATTTCTTTAATGAAAAATTCAAGAAAGGAAAACGTGATTTGCTTAAAAAAAACGTGATTTACATTTAAAAAAATTAATCTTTTATTTTTAAAAATTGGGCTTCCTTTGATAAAATTCAACAAGTTACTTTTACAAATTTCAAGTCAAAGACTTTTCAACAAATTAATTGTTTAATAAAAAATTCACAAAAAGGCAAATTCACTCTTTTATGCTAAAACGTGATTCACTTGCAAATATAGTTTATTGTCTTTGAAAAATATGTTACTTTAAAAAAGATTAATTTTTGTCATTAAAAATTGTGTCTTACTTTTAAAAAGTTGACTTTTTGACTTTGAAAATTGTGGTCTTTGTTTATTCCAACAAGTTAACTTTTTTAACTTTGAAATATGTACTTTTCACTTTCCATTTTTTATCCTTTAAAAAATTCTTTCTTTCACATTTCACACCTTACGTAATTTTTCTTTGAAAAATTTTTAAAATATCAAGTGTTTGTATTTTTTTCATACAAGTTTGATTTCTTCTCTTGGAAAAATCGTGTCGATCATTTTTTTCTTTTTATCTTTTAAAATCCCACCTTCCATATTTTACAAATTCTTCTTCCCGTCATTTTTTTTTCAAAAATCTTAAACGATCAAATTCTTATAATTTAAAATATCAAATACTTTTTTTCTTCTCTTTATCTTCTGTATCATCTCGACTTTCAGTCGCTACCACCATGAGAAGAATAAAATTGTTGGCAAAGATGAATTCTTCACCAGTATTACAGCAACCAACCGGTCAATATAATTTTTTTTCGATAAGTTTCACAATCAAAACACCTAAAATCGCAAGACAAAAAGTCAAAAATCAAACTCCAAAATTCACGGTTTCATATCCATTCTTACCAAATTAAAAAATCCAAGATGAAAAACTCAATTTTCAGATTATTCATCCTTATTGTCCATAATTTTTTTTAACGATCTCCTTCGGTTGACCACGTTGTAAGAAAAATCAAGGATGAACAAGTTTTTTTTTTATATTTTTTTTAGTTTTGAATGATTATTTTTTTGGGCGTAAATTTTTTTTGGGTTTGTTTAAATCTCTTGTGCACATTATGTTATTTCTTTTCTTTTTGATTGATGACAAAAAGGGGGAGAATAATGGAGAAAATAAAAGAAAATGGATAAATCTTTGGAGAAAAATTGATAATTAAAAATGGAGAAAAATAGCTAAATGATTTGCTAATATTTTGGAATAAATTCTGAAAATTTTCTTATTGATGAAAAATTATTTATTATTGAAAATTTAATCTGCCGATGCATTAATGCTATTTGATTCATTGTGATGCTTGATTTCTTCAAAAATATTTCTTGTAAAAAATCTCAAGTTATATTTTTACAGAATTTATTGGCATGCTTATATTTTGATAAAATTTTAAGTTCTACAGGGATTTACACTTACTTTACAGATTTTATTTTTTCTATAAATATCCCGTGCATATATTCAGGGGAAGCTTTTTAGACTAACCTAGATAGACTTCTAAGTGGAGTTTATTAAGGTTTTATCATCATCAAAAAGGGGGAGAATGTTGGCTCAAGGCCATATCTAAATTTTGATGATAATCAAACCTTAAATAAACTCTATTGAGAAATCTATTCTAAGCATGTTTTGCAGGTATTTCTATACATCTTTCTGATGTAATTATCAAAAATGAAGATTGTGGAATGGATTCATGAAGATCAAGTTGAAGAATATCTTAGTATATAGGAATTTAGGATATTAAATTGTAAGATCAAATTGAGGCATAATTTATCTCTCATGCATACATATTCTAAGTCTTAAAATTACATGAAAATATTTTTAAGTCATAAATTTCATTTTTAGTTAAAACTGGTTTTCTTCAGAATATGTTTTAGAAAATGGTTCGTCAGAATTTGTGTCATTAGAAATTAGATTAGAAATCTGGACAACTTTCTGATCGAAAATCTGTTTCGCACTACAGGATAAAATAACGGCTAGTTAGAGGCAGATTTGTTTGTTCTATTCTCTAATGGTCATAAACGGCTAATTTTGTATTTTCTTACTTCAAACCATGTTTTTAGGTATAAATACTGGTTGTTAGATCAATTAGAAGGTTAGAGAACATATTGGAAATATTTTCTAACTCTTAAGAGAAAGCTTACTTATTTTAAATCTCACTTTTCATCTTTGCAATGCATCTTTACTTATCATCCTTAATTGATTATAGCTTTTGTTGTAATTATTTGTGAGGAATCTTTATTGTGAAAGATTGTGAGTTGGGTTGACTAGAACCTAAGAAAGAAATTCTAGTAAGTGTTTACATCTTTTAATTTGGAAAAAGATTGTGGGTAGATATACATAGAATTGTATATTGGCTTGAACTCTTGCCCTTAAAAGAGTTAAGAGTGGAGAGAAAAGCTCAAGAGTGATTCTTGAGGAGAGGAGGTAGGCAGGTTGGCCGAACCACTATAAATTCTATGTGTACTCTGCTTTTCTGCTCTATTTTCTATCTTCTACAATTCTGTTTTATATTCTGAAAATTTGTGTTTTTAAAATTCAGTAAAACGAATTTCTGAAACATTCACAATAAATTTAACATACTTTTTCAGAAATATATTTGAAGTTTAAAAAGAACTTACAAAATCTATTATTATTGTTATCTTGCATTTTTTACATTATCTGTTAGAAAAGCTATCAAAAATCTGCACTTGCATACAATTCTATTCCTTTAAAAATTTGACCAGAAAATTTTAACATACCCAATTCATCCCCCTTCTTAAGTGTCTTTCGGGACCTACAGTATTAAATATATCATATATCCTTAATGAAAAATAAAAGAAATATAATTTTTTATTTAAAACTCGATATCGATATCGAATACATCTGACGTGCAAAATGCATACCGACTTTTTACTTTTTTACTCTTATTTTCTCTCAACAAAATTTTTTATATTCACTAAATTAACATTTATTGATACATCTCTTAATTATTCATAGATAACAATATATAAAATTCTCCAATCAGATAATTGTTGACATGAGCTTGTGATTAGAGTGACCAAATGATTTATTCTTGTTACCTTATTTGCTTTAGTAATAATAGATTAGAATAGTGCAAAGTTAGTTATAGTCTTTTCCTTCCTAAAATAGCTTTTTGTATCAGTATATAATTTGCTTTCATTGTACTCATAGAATGAAAAATACCATTGTTTCAACATGTATCAGATCAAAGATCTTAGAACTCATATAATATAAAAAAGAAGGGGGGAAGAAAGATTGATGGAGGAATCTACTAATATTATAGAGCAAACCGAAGGAAAGAAATCGATTCTTGTAAACCTGATATCTAGAATGACACAATTACTGAACTACTCTCAATCTCAAAAATTAAACAATGAACCATAAGTTACATAGATTGGTATCAAGTTGGATGGCACCAACTATGCTTTATAGTCCCGGGACGTCGAAATGTATATCTTGGGCAAAGACAAGTTGGAACATATCAATAGGGACCTTCCACAGCTCTAAGTGACAGATCCTAATTACAGAAAATGGAGAATAAAAAATACAGTAGTGAAGGGATGGTTAATTAACTCGATAGAAACAAGATTCACTACTAAAAAAATGCAAAATATGCTTTTTCATCACTAAATCAGTTTAGCGACGACAATATTTTTTGAAACAAAAGTCGTTGTAGCAGAATTTAGTGAAGAAGATAAGTCGTCACCAAATTTTAGCGAGGAATAAACATTGATCAACAATTTTACCATATTTCCAATAGCAAAGGCAACATGGGATAATATTACTACAACATACTTTGATTGTTCTAACATGTGATAAGTGTATAATCTGAAAAGAAAAGTAACAAGACTCAAACAAGGAGAAGGATTTATTGAAACATACTACACCGACCTTTATAGTTGATCGGTGTCTTGCAAGTGTAATAAATCGGCTAATAATATAAGAAAATAAGATTATGATCCCAAATATCGTATCCAAGGAAACATGAATTGCGGAACAAAATATCTATGTATGAATTAAATTATTCTGAGATTATTTTTCAAGTTTTTTATTTGAAAGCAAAAACTAAACTAAATGGACAATAAAGCAAAATAAAAACTAAAACTAGATTGACATAAATTAAAAACAAAACAATAACTAAAACACTTCTGCTAAAAGAACTATTTATCTCAACTTTCATTGCAATGACTCAATTCAAAAGTAACACAAGTGATTATGAAAAAAACTAGAAAAAGAAAGCCAAATATTTTAATCAAGAATATCATTCTAAATATTAAACCTTCTTGTTATGAATAATTCAACATTCAGTATAAAAATCTAGTTTTAAACTCCTAAAGATTCATTAAATCATCTTTCAAGTAAATTTAACTCCAACCTATTCTTAGTTTAACTTTTCTCAGTATTAATTAACTCACTTTTACCAATACATAATTACATCTAAATTAGAAAATAATCATGCATCAACACTAATGAAATAATCCAAGAACATGCATATCATATATCATACTTAAATCAATCATTAACTATTAATCAAATAAATTTATAATCAATCTTAATACAATCAAATATAATAATTTGCCCAAAACTAAGAAATGATCAAACTTGCATTGAACTAAAATATAAACTAAGTCATTACAATAAAAAAAAATTAAGGTTTCAAGTTTTCCTTAGCAAAAGAAAGAAAATTACTTACCAAACATGATTAAAAAAACTAAATTAAAAAAATACAATACTCATGAAACTTCAAACTTGCTCTTGATAATTTGTCAGAACACCAGTAGAAAGCTTGAATCTTGAAGAAAATTGAAAACTAAGAAAAACATAAAACTAAACTAAACTACTTTACAAAATTAATAAAAGAAAACTTGGTAACAACTAAGTAAAATTCGTAATCCTAACTTGCTCTACATCTAACTAGCTTATTTTTTTAAGTTCTGGTGCTTTGTCTTCCTTTTATAATTGAATTATTCTACCAAAAGAAGAAGTTTTGCCCTTGACACTTTCTAAACCAATTTGTAAAAGAGTTTCACCAAAAGAATAAGTCTTTTATCATTATTTTTCATCAAACACTCAAAAGAGTGGCCAATTCACTCGGAAGAGTGAGTTGTCTTTTGGGTGAGTGGAAGCCTTATTTGGGTGAGTGACTCCTAACACTCAGGAGAGTGTTTCATCACTTAGTCGAGTGATCCTCATCACTCAGCCGAGTGATCAGGTGTTGCCCTTCACGTAGCTTGCTTTGCCATCTTTTCAAAATTACATATTTGCCCCTAAATTTCTTATTTCTTCGATTAAACCCTTTTTCTCTTCAATTAAACCCTAAAAATATCAAAACTAACAATTAAACCTAATAAAACACAAATTAACTAATTAATCCTAAAATCAACTAAATTAATACTAAATTAACTAAATTAAAAATATAAAATCACACTAAAAATATAGTATAATTCACAACTATCAATAGCCTATGGAGAGAAATTGATTTTCATTGTCCAAACCCAATGCAATATAATGCTGATATAGAAAAGTATAACTCTATTTTGTAGGAGGATAGAGTTTGTACCTTCTTACATGGACTTGATAATCGACTGGACAAAATCCGAGGAGATGTTCTGCAAATAAAGCCATTTCATACTATAGAACAGGCTTATGCACTAGTTTAAAGAAAATAAATAAGGTAATTGGTGACGATGACAAATGGAGATACCACATCTGGTTTTGCTATGATTTCGAAGGGAAAACAGTCGTAATAGATTTCACTTTAGACACCATTAAATGGAAAGCCTCATATAATGCCGAAATTAAAACCAATAAGAGAAGTAAGACGTTGTGCACATTGTGGAAACATGAAAGATACCAAGGAAACATGTTTCAAACAACATGGATATCCAGATTAGTGGCATGAACTTAAAGCAAAAAAGAAACGAGAAGCGGGTGGAAGTGAAAATCATGGATAGGTAGCTTATGTAACCACAAAATCTCAATTATCTCTTGTACCTCAATTTATAAATAAACTAGATGCTCAAAGTAATTTAGGTAACAATTCTTTTCTACTCAAAACAAGAAAATAAAGACGATTGGATCATTGACTCAGGGGAAAGTGACCAAATGGCATTTGATTATTTTGATTGTGTCAAGACTACACAATCAAAAAGAATGAACATTGCCAATGCAAATGGAGTAACATATATTGTTACAGGAGCTGGAATAATTGCTTTTTCCCATACTTTTTCATTACCAAATGCATTATTAGTTCCATCACTCTTTAATAAGTTGCTATTTATAAGCCACATAACTGGGGAGCTAAATTATTATGTATTAATGTATTCTAATTTTGTTTATTTCAAGATATTCTCTTGGAGGAGATTATTGGCCGTGGTACTAAAAATTAAAGGGGGGGGGAGTTGTATTACATGGATGATTTCAGTCATGGCAAATAGTGTGCATCCCTATTTGTATTTCCTTTAGTGTTAGATGATTTGTAATCTTTGTAGACGATTGTACGAGCATGACTTGGCTTTATCTGATGAAGAATAAACATGACGTGTTTGGCATTTTTCAATCGTTCCATAAAATGATTAGAATACAATATTCTACTAAACTTTAGATTTTTTGATTTGATAATGGCGAAGAGTATGACAATACACGAATTCAAGAATACTTTCGGGCATTTGGCTTACATTATGAGACCACTTATTCTCAAACACCACAACAAAATGATGTTGCAGAGAGAAAGAACAAGCATATCCTAGAAACAATCTAAACACTTTTGATTGCTACCTATGTCTCTTACCAATTTCGGACAGATGCAGTAGTTACTGTTGTTTACTTGATATATCGAATTCCATCATGGGTCTTTAACTTCAAAAGTCCTTTTCAAGTTCTTAGCCACCATGTGACATTACCTTCTGTGTTAATGCTCTCAACAAGGATTGTGTATGTTCATCTTCATAAAAATCAAAGGACCAAACTTGATCCACGTGCAATTCGTTGTGTTTTTTGGGATATGTAGCATCTAAGAAGGGCTGCCGATCTTATGATCTTACTACTAGAAGACTTCATACAGTCATGGATGTCACTTTTCTAGAATCTGAGAATTTTTTCTCATCACAATCTTCCCAATCCTCTCTTTAGATGTAGATGATGAATGAAGAGCAAAATTTGGATTGGCTACAATCTTTAAACATACAAAGGTCAGTTTTTCCCAAAATTAATGAACCTCAACATGCACAAGTTGTTGCTGATCCGATGACAAATCAAAGAGAAAAAAGTAATCAATCAATAATAGAAGATCAAAGAAGGAGTAACAAGACTGAAGAGACTGAAAATGAACAGCTCCCTCACCCCCTATTAGTACCACAGAATGATCAATCTTTTGAGAATATTCTTGAAGTACAATCTTTAAAATCTCCTTTAAATTACTCTTTAAATGATTTTGGTTCCGATAAATTACCTTTTAGGCATAATCGAGGAAAGGCCCCGAATCGGTACTCACCGGATCATGAAGAAAGGAAATCAAAGTACCTGATTGTTAATCATGTCTCAACTCAAAGATTGTCAGAACCTCTCAACGAATTTGCACATAAATTATCTATAGATCTAGTTCGTAATACACTGATTGAAGCTATGAATAACCCCAAATGGATTCAAGCAATAAATGAATATATGAAAACATTGAAAAAGAATGATACTTGGACACTCGTACCATTACCAAAAGGAAAGAGGATGTGGTATATAGATAGGTGTTCTCTGTCAAATATAAGGCGAATAGGTCTATTAAAAGGTACAAAGCAAGACTGGTTACGATAGGGTACACTCAGACATATGGAATAAATTATCAAAAAACTTTCTCACCTGTGGCAAAATTAAATACTATGAGAGTATTGCTTTCTCTTGCTGTAAACCTAAACTTGCCACTGCATCAATTTGATGTTAAAAATACCTTTCTCCATGGGGACCTTAAAGAAAAGGTATACATGGATATTCCACTTGATTTTGCTACTTCTTCAAAAATGGAGGTAGTTTGTAAAGTGGATAAAGCATTATATGGATTGAAATAGTCACCTTGAACATGGTCTGACCAATTCAGTCTTGTAATGAGAAAACATAGCTCAATCAAAGCAATTCATATCACACTCTCTTCGTGAAACACCGATAAGCGAAGGTAACAACTCTAATAATCTTTGTTAATGATATGATAATCACAGGAGATGATAATGAGGAAATCTCTAGCTTGAAAAAAGTATTTAGAAACTAAATTTGAGATGAAAAATCTTAGAGTATTGAAGTTTTTTCTAGGTATTGAAGTTGCTCGGTCGAACCAAGGCATATTTTTGTCTCAAAGAAAATATGTGCTTGATCTATTATCTGAAATAGGAGTGCTTGATTGTAAACCTGTTAATACTCTAATAGTTCAAAATCATGGTTTAGGAGAATTCTCAAATTAAACTCCTGCAAACAAAGAAAGGTATCAGCATCTTATGAGAAAGTTAATTTACTTGTCTCACACATGATCCAATATTGCTTAAGCAATGAGTTTAGTAAGTCAATTCATGTAGTGTCCAAGTGAGGATCATATGAATGTTGTGGTTCGAATTTTACGATACCTAAAATCTTCTTCAAGTAGGGGACTTTTGTTTAAGAAAAACCATCATTTGCGAATGGATGGCTATATTGATGTAGATTAGGCAAGGAACATCACTGACAAAAAATTTACACCAATATACTTCAAACATTTGTGGGAGGCAATTTGGTTACATGAAGGAGTAAAAAGCAGAACGTGGTTGCACTATCTAGTGTAGAGGCTGAGTTCAGAGGCATGACTAAAAGACTCTATGAACTTCGTTGGCATTAAAGGTTATTGGAGGAAATCGAATATCCATATGGATCTATAATGAACTTGTTTTGTGATAACAAGGCAGCTATAGCGCACATAATCCAATTCAACATAATCAAACCAAATATGTCAAAGTGGATGGCATGTTATCAAATAAAAACTTAAAGGTGAGATAGTCTAGTTTCCATTTGTCAAGTCATAAGATCAGTTGGCAAATATACTTACAAAAGCTATCTCTAGCAGAGTTTTTTACACCTCACTCGATAAGTTGGGCATTGAAGATATCTATGCGCCAACTTGAGAGAAATGTTTTCGTGAGCTGGTGATTAGAACGATCAAATGATTTATTCTTATTACCGTATCTATTTCAGTAATTATATGCTAAAATAGTGTAAAATTAGCTTAAGTTTTTTCCTTCATAAAATTGCTTCTTATATCAGTGTATAAGTTTATCTTATTGTACTCGTAGAAAGAATGGTGCTAAAAACAACATTGTTTGAACAATAATGAGATTTAAAACGTCCTAATGATTAATTAAAAGTCTGAGATAATGTTTCTTATTTTACAATTCCATCACTGCTATTTGATTTTGCAATTAATTAAAATGCCATAGCTTCTTCATTGCTATTTGAATTTCAACACTACACAATAAATTGATTTAGCTTTCATTTCGATTAATCAACTCATAAAAGATCATAGAAAAAGATATATTATTAATCATAATATTTATATTAATTTATGATTTAGAAGCTAAATTTCCCAAGAACATCCTTCTTGTGAGTTTGACAGAGACTAAAGCCAGCACTGTTGCAGTAGGCACAAACACAACATCTGGGACGTATTTGACTAGCTTTAACTGAGGTACATTCTCCGCCGCTTTCTTGGCGGCCATGGCTGCCGGCGGTGTTACAATTCCGGTTACCATGGCGGAGTCATCTAACTTACTCAGATGTACGTGTTTCTTCATGAACTTAATAAATAGTTCTTTTCTTTCTGTTTTATCTGAAGCTTCTTCCCAACTTCTAAAACATTCCTGTGAAAAATTTACATGTTAATTCTATCATTTTAATTTTTCTGCGAAATTACCATGGAAGTTAAAAATCGAAGATTAAATATAAAATATTACAAATAACATAAAATAATGGTAATAACTTGATGCGAAAGTGTACTAAATATATGTGCCTATAGTGTACACCCTTGGATGAATAATAAATAAATAAAATATACTATCCAACGGTGCATACTTGCTATGTACACGTGCCACATGTAGAATTAATACTAATAAAATAATTAATAATCTAAAATTGAGGATGAATTTCATACTATTAAAAGCGATATATAATGATCCGTTAAATTTAAAATATCGTAAATTATTTACTATTTCATTGCAGTATAGTATAAAAAAAGTATAGTATAAAAAATAATAAAAAAAGGTGAGACTAACGATTTTTTTAATTACAATTTTTTATGTTAAATATTCAATCCGCCTTAAAAAAAATATGATAAAAATGGTGAGACTAAAGTATTGAGAATAAATTTATTAGTTTTGATTTGACCATCATTTTTGAATGATAATTTATCATTTAATATATTTAAATTAATTTTTTAAAACATGATTATTATGTTAATTATTTATAACTATTAGTATCTTGAAAATTTTATTATAAAATAATATAGTATGAAATATGTAAGATCTATGTACTTGTCAATTTTGTCTTTGATTAATTTAACCTCAGTAGCATCAGGTGGTTGAATTTATGATCCGTAAATTTGTATTCATTATTTTTTATCTGGTACGGTTGTGAAACTCTTGATAAATTCAATTGGCAAAAATAAATGGCAATATAAATGTTTGGACAGACCTCTACTTCCTTCTTTGAGGGTGCATCATAATGTTTGCCAGGCAATGCCGAGTTGAATGTGCTTCAAAAATTAAAGAGTTGGCTTAGAAAGATATCCAAATGAGAAATTTGTGATAAATTTGGATTAAAAAAGTTGCTATTTAGAAATCAGTTTCTCTCAACTTTTAAAGAGAGAAGACTTACTTAAAGATATCAAGAATAGCGATATGGAATTCCTCATAGTTCTTAATTTCTTTCTCCACAAATTGCTTGTATAGTGTTCCCATAACAAAACCAACCATTTGTGCTGAAGGCAAACCTATACAGCCATGTTATATCTCAATTACATCAATAATGCCAAAAAATTAAAATTGTTAAAAAAAAAAAAAAGTACGATCAGTTACCTCTTCCCATGAAACTCGTAGCCATCCCCATTTTGTGATGCTGAATTCAATTTGCAGAATGGCAGAGCACGCATTGGAAAATAAATGAAGAAAGATGCAAAGTAATATGGAATGACTTGCTGGGCCGGCATACAGAAGAAACGAATCCTTAACCTAACAATTTTCTAATCTTAATTATGATTCCTACCTTAAAGCTTTTAGCTTCACATAGTACTAGGATTCGTTGCTCATCTGAGCGAGTAATTTGGTCAAAAAAGAAAATACAAGCAATATCCCATTTTACACAAAGCATCCAATGGGCTAGAACAACATATAAAGATAAAAGAATACCACAGCATATACATATTTATGATAAGGCAGATAAGGACATACAAGCCAAGATATACATCTAAGCATCACTAAAGGCATTTACAGATATTATTTTGCAGGTATGGCTGAAACATCTGTGTGAAAAAGTTTTGGTATGTCCATATTATATACTTGACATCTAAAGTCATCTTCTACGACTCCAGCCACCCCTTCTCCTCCCACGCCTTCTCTTGTTACTGGAAAGATTGCTTCTTGATCTAGGAAGTGTTTTGCCACCAAAGTTCAATCGAGGCACAAATGTCAAGATGGTTGTCTCATCGTTTGAAGCCGGGACCTTCTGCTTGTCCACTTGTTCTTGACACTTCTCTCCGAGCTGATTCCCAAAATCTTTCAAATCTTGCATCTCCTCCTTTGCCACGTTATTATTGACAAGAATTTCTGGTCCAGTCTGCATATATGGAGGAATCAGTATCATATAACTCACATAATAGATGCATAGCCTCGGTAATTTAAAAAAAAAAAAAAGCCATGTTGCAGATGTAAAAAAGAAAAATAAACTCCAATTCAGATGACAATCATGATCGGCAGTCTAAATAGTCTTGCGATAAGATGATAAACTGCAGTTCCAATTTGAGCAACATTCATTCCATGCAAATTAGATGAAACATTTTGTTACTTTGATTATAAGCTGGGATCCGATTTTGGCAAAGTTCAAATAGACCAAATATTATCTCTATAGCAAAGAAGGCCAAATATCCGATGCCTATATTCCACCTAAATATTATCACGTAACATATTTCAAGCTGTTTAACGTTTCAATTAAGGAAAACCGCCCACAACAGTAAATATATTATATAGTCAAAATATCAGCTGCCTACCTCTACCCTATTTATTACCCTCTCAAACTAGTAACAAGCATTCTGAAATGTTCTGTGCTCTCACATTCAGTTATTCTCGCACTATTATGACCTCTCCATAAATGCCACAACCAAACCCCAATGACTTCGCATCACATAGAAGTCCAAAGATGGAATTCACAATTTAGGGTACAACAGCCAACCCATTAGTAAAGTACCAAATTGATGGCAAGAAAATAAAACTATAAAATACTCCAGGAAAGTTTAGCAAACACCAGATCTGGCAGCAATAAATGGCAGTGACAAGAAAGATGATACCTACATCTTCACCTGAAACCCCAGCCTGAGGCTGACCTATGCCTTCAATCATATCAGGTAGAAAGGCGACCTCTCCATGGCTTGAAACTCCACTTTGCGGCAGAGGATCTCCCATATTAAAGTCAGACATGTGCTGGGATGAGGTGTATAGAGATTTAACAAGCTTTTGATCTTCACTTTCAGGAGGGGAAGCAGGCATGCTCAACATGTTATCAGAAGAGAATTTCCCTGGATTCTCACTCACCACTTTTTCAATTCGGGCCTTCAACTTACGGACTTGCAACTGTAGCGATTCAATCTTCCAAAGAAACTTTTCGCGGATGTTATCATCACCTTTGGACTCAAAAGATGTCCATCCATCTTGTAACCCAAACTCGTCAGCAGCAACAATTGCCTTATCTGAAAAGTAATGATGCGTCTAATGATGCAAAAAACATAGTTTTTTCACCTAAAAGAAAATAAAGATCTACCAATAGACTTTATGTGTGCAGGCATGTGCACTGTAATTCATTCCAGAAATACAAATAACTCAAGAACAAGAACCAAACAAAATGCAGCTGCATACCTGGATTACTGCAATCATCATTTATCAAATCACCACTGGCAGCAGACTTCTTATTTTCTGGTCAAAACAAAAGTAAGCAGAACAGACTAGTTAACTTCTGTTTTGTAAGAATTATTCAACATGCAAAAGCTATAACAGAAGGAAAAAAAAAAAAAGAAAAAGATAAAGGAAACTCCAAATTTGGTACCATAGAAGGAGAAAAGATTGTGTTGTAACATATATGATGCCAAATCAGTCATCTCTTCAACTCTTTTTCTTTCCTTTCTCTTCATGACTTTCTTTCTCTGGGTACAACTAGAAAATGGAATTGACTTTGTAGCAAAACCTTCAACTTCAATATTATCAAAATCAAACAGCTTTCTCTGTGCATGTTCTGCAAGTTCTTTATCATACTTCAGTGCTTGGGACTGAAATTGCCTCAATTGCAATTCTATCCACTTGCATCGCCACATAAGAGGGCGTATAAATCTCCTCCAATGGTCAGTCAATTTTTTCCTCCTGAAATGACCCACTCAAGACATGAAAAATCAAAAGGCATTTCTGCACTTGCTACCAGAACATAAACAAGCATGGTTAGAAGATAGTGCAAATGTGCATATGCCAACCCCCATGAAATGAGTCGTTCGAAAGGCAAAAATTAACATAAGGGTCATGCAAAAACTCATATCGAGACTCGTGCACAGAAGGAACTGATCTTAGCATAAGAAGCACACAAAAGTAAGGCAGATAATCAACATAGATATCATGCACAACAGTCAAAAGTGAGATTAATACTGGCTTTGTGAATGATGAAGATGGTGTCCCATCATTTCACATGGCAACCTAAACCTGGATCATCACCACCACTTTTAGAGCTCAGATGACAAATGAGCATAAATGTAGCACAAAGCTCCAGAACCCTAAACATATTGCAAATGTTTGCAATGTTTGAATGTGTATAATATGGGAATGAATGTGCCTTAAGAGAAACCAAACTCTGCGTGACAGCTGATAGTCAAGTATTCTGTGGGAAAAAGATAGTGTATATGTGCACTTGAAAGGATGCCAGCCCCACAACAGGAGAGTCATTCACAAGGAAAAAACTCACAATTCTTTAAGCAGATTGGCACTAATTAAAAGAAAAAAAAAAAGAATGTTAAGCAAGTCATCCTTCAGTTTTAATAAAGATAGGCTCCTCAATGGGGAAAAAATGTCTCCTATCAAATTTAATCAAAATGCTGCCCAAATGGTTACCACAGTGCAGATAAGTTTCTAAATTATCAGCCCTGCACATAAATTTAAGAATTATCTGAGCCTACTCGGTCAATATATTAAAAAAAAAAAAAAAGAGTTAAGAACGAAAAGACAACTGCGTATGATGAGTTAAGGACAATGATAATTGGGAGAATGCTTATATTTGCTTCCAACTATACTACAAACAAAAAATTTCAGAATGATATCAGTTGACTCTGTTTCACAACAACAAACTGTGTAGATAGGGGTAATAGTATCACATTTATTAGCTTAGTATGTGTAAGCATTTACCATAGGTACCTCATTTGAAAATCATCAAATACTGATTCTGGTGCATCATCGATGCAGAATTGTGACTCAACTTCCATATCACCCATCAATGAGCCATTCTCATTCTCTGATACTGTGTCACCAAAAGAATTGTGACTCCTTCGTCACCAGATTTTGTAAAGTCAGTTATATTAACCTCCATATCCTCACTTCCAGTTGGCAACTTGGCTAAGCCATCATTTAAAACTTCTTCGTGAAAGATATTGTCCTCATAATTACTTATACATTGCACAAGCTTATCTTCTTGATCAAAGGGCACGTTAGCATTATCTTTTGTAGTAAAGACTCCAATTGCAGTTTTTGACTTCTCCAAGTCAGGTCCCATATTAATTGGCTACAAGATAATAAAATAATTCAAAAAAAAAAAAAAGAGCCAGTATTCATGAGATGCGAAGAAGAAATAAGCAACGAAACAGGTTCTGACATTGAGAAAAAGAGAAAAAATGGACGAAATTATAAACTTTCATTTAGCAAGAACAGTACTGCTAAGCTTAAATTGGTCTCAAAGACTCCAACTACATAATACACTTATCTTGTTTAAGGAAAAATGAAAAATGAATCCCAATTTTCCTGTCCCTACCAAATTGGTGAGAAATGATTTGTGGCCTTTGAAGAGAAATTGAGAATTCAGATTTCCATGACCCTGCCATTCAATAATTAAACCAGAGAAAAGAAAAGCAACAACTTCCTTCCCTTTCCGCTCAATTCCCTCAAGGCAAACAAGCTCAAAAGATTTCTCTGGATAACCAAGCTAAATATGAAATTCACAATAGCAGGAGTTATCCAAAAGATATACCCAAAAGTACTAAAATTTCTAGATTGTGTGTGTGTGTGTGTAACCAGTCTAAAAAAAAGGATCTTCCAGCCATCAAAGACTTTCAAAGTTTCAACACAAAAACTAACTTTTTAACTCCTTCTATTGATGAGAAACAGGAAGAACAAAAATACCCGAAAATAAGTTGATTAGAAAGAAGTTATAAATCAAGAACTCGACAAGAGTATTACATTAAAAAATAAAACCCTAATACAAACAGAGAAGAGAGGTCTTACTCGTGCTAGGGGTGTGGTGATGGACAAACGATGCCGACCAAGCGAAGGTCACCGCCGGGGCCAGGCGGCGACTGTGGGACTGGCAGAGGTTTTGCTTTGGAGTGAGTGAAAAGACAAAAACTAATAAAAAATAAAAAGAAATTGTGTACGCACCACCAAATTCAACGGACCAGGGAGATCTTGTAAAGGCGGTCTACAGCTCGTTAATATCTAGAATCGGTCTCGCATTGCTTTGGATTATCTGTGTACTGTCCTGTGGGTTAAGGGCATGCGCTGGTACTTTAGGTACGCAGGGTCCGATAAATGTCCTCCAAAGCAAACCATCCAATTTTTAAAGGTGTTTCACTGCTACCGGTGTCGCAAAACTTAAAACGACAAACCAGTTTGCAAAAACTCTGACTATGTTTTAAATAAAATCAGGCTAAAAAAACTGATTAATTTAATATTTATGGATGTAAAATACATATTTTTTTATTATTTTTTTAATTAGTCATCCGGTATCCAAACACTACTGTATCGATTAAATTCGAATTTAGAACGTCGCTGGAGGTTAAAATTCCTTATTCCCTTTTCATATAAGGTGTCGGAAGTCGATATTAAGGTATTTCATTTCTAACCTAACCTGTATCACCACTAAACCATCATCACATGGATCATATCTTTTTATTGGTAGTATTCGAGGATAATGTTTGAATTTTAACCACGATAAGTAACAAAATAAAATATTACTATCAGAATAAATCAGAAAATATTACTTTTTTTTTCTATTTCCCTCTTATTGTCTAAGATGATTTGATTTTTTAAATTTATTTGCATTTTTGTAGTATCTCAGGTCACCTTGTTAAGTTATTTTACCTTCAATCTCTCAATCAAAAAATATTATTTGTTTAAAAATCACATACTTCTAATTATCAGTCGAGTAATGAAAGATCAATTAGCGAACATACAAAAATATATAATTGTATGGCTTCTGCAATTTTTGTGTTAGAAAAAGGACATACAGAATATTAAAATTAAACCATCAATAGAAAATATATAAAAGGTTTCCATTGATACAGTAAATGGTATAAATAGCAATGGCCGCATCACACCAGGTTTTTTTTTTTTTTTGCCTCTGTAACAAATGCTATGGCCGGATTTCAAACTCAACATTAAGCACGCAAGCCTTCTGTATAATTCCGAAGGCAAATATGCATGGATGCAATTCAAATTCAGTTGAAAATAAAGCGTTCCGAAAGCTGGGTACACCAACTGCCTCCATTTTGAGGCAGCATACAAGAAGAAATGGTCTGAATATCACTAAAACATTCTGGTTAAAGCAATAGACCCACAAAAATGAGACTCAATTGAAAAAAGACAGTGCCTGAACAGTTTGCCTTCTCAGGATATATTTTCTTGCAACATTCTATGTAAAAGGTTTTTCATAAGAGACTCAATCACGTCCTCTATAAATCAATTTTCCTCTACAAATCAGGTAAAATCCAAGCAAAAAAACCTTAAAATGCATTATTTGCAACATCAAATGTACACGCTATGTATACAATTCAAATGAAAACCTCAGATTGCACTCAGGTTGGCCTGCAAAACAAATCAACCTCTATTATTACCATGTCGGTTTCTGAAGTATTGAAGTAGGGCCTGAGCCTGCAGATAAACAAATACACATTAAATTGCCTCTTCAAGTTGCGGAAGGAAAAAGAAAAAGCCACCATGAATGTGGAAAAGTATGAAATGAACCGTACCTTTTCCTTAGCCCTTGGGGTGCCAGACTGTGACAAAGCCACTAATGGTGGAACGGCACCTTCTTGGAGCACTGTGTTACAAAACCGACTACTGTTTGTGGACAGCTGCAGTAGAGCAGCGGCTGCATTTTCCTTCCCTCTTGCAGAACCCAACTCAACGACCTCAACCAGAACAGGGATCCCACCCTCCTGACCAATCGCAGTCCTTCCCTCAGCAATTGTTGCGAGATTAGCTAAAACAGCAACTGCTTTGTCAACCATTCCTGCAGCTGGGTCCATCAACTCCAGAAGGTGCTTAACAGCACCAGCTTGCACGATCCGGGCTTTATTTTCATGAAATATTGACAAATTGAACAAAGCTGTGGCTGCATCCTTCTTTCCCCTAGGAGTTCCATTCCCCAATAAATCAACCAGAGGCCCAATTGCCCCAGACCTTCCTATCCTGACCTTGTTATCCTCGATCACCGATAGACTAAATAGAGTTGCAGCTGAGTTCTCCTTAGCCTCTGAACTTCCTGTTTCTAAGACATGGATAAGAGGTACAATAGCACCTGCATTAGCAATTGCTGCTTTGTTGTTATCATTAATTGACAAATTAAGAAGTGCTGTGACAGCATTTTCCTGAATCTTTGCATCAGTTGACCGAAGCAAGTTGATTAAAATATTAATGGCCCCGCAGCTTGCTATCACAATCCTATTATCCATGTTGTGCTTGGCAAGTAACCTGATTTCAGCTGTTGCCTCTCTTTGAGTATCTACTGAATCACTCTTCAAGTCTTCAAGAAGCTTCTTTACCTGGGTTTCAATGCCAGAGAGATCAGCTCTTGTTTCAATAGCAGAAGAAGAGACTATCCTAGGAACAAGTCTATCAGAAGGTCGGCGTCGGATAGTTTGGCTTCGAGACCATGTCTCCATCAAACGGGGTGAAAACTCGGGTTCTCTATGAGGGGCATTCAAAGCACTAGAAACATGTGACTCAGCTTTTACCTCCCCAGAATTATCATTGCTATAAGTAAGATTGTTTGATACCTCTGAAGAATCATTAGCATCTCCTTGTGCTCCTTGTGAAAAATTTCCATTACCAATTATGCTGGAGGCTGAGGCACTTCTGCTGTGGCTCTGAATTACTGGTTCATTAGCCCTTGCAGCATTCAAAACTTCTGTTCTATATGGTGAGACTGAGTGGTGGACCACTGAATCCATATTCCTTTCATCCAAGTCACCAGACCTTTCCTCAGAACTTGTTAATGATATTCTTGTTATGTCCAAAACCTGTTCATTTCCCACTACAGCTGATAAGGAACCCTCGGAGGTAGAACGGGGATGAACAGGAGAAGTTCCCTCTCGATACATTCCACCAGAAGAGATCCAGTTCGTACCAGGAGAACCTGTAGACCGAGTTGAGTCAGGTGACATTGGTTGGTTCCTGGAATGAGGAAAAACATATGAATCTCTAGGTGTGCCAGGCTCAGCATGGACAAGTGGTGTGGGCTGACTGAAGCCCACAGACTTCGCAGGATCAGACAGCTTTACATTGTTTGACTCACACCAATTTGCAATGAGAGCCTTTACAGTGTAATTAGGTATCAAATTGGTGTGAGCCAGAGTCTGCCGTGTCTTGGGACACACAGTGAGCCCCATGTCAATCCAGTTTTTAATGAATGCTTTTTCATAGGTTTGCCCTGATGATACAATCACCGGATCTGTCATCAGCTCCAGAGAGAGAGGACAGCAAAAGTCAGGAGGTATTGGGACTGGACTGGAGGTCAGAGACTGTTTTATCAGGACAAGGCCTTCATGCATACGGGTCACAAGAGAAATCATTGGATCAAATAACTCAGCTTCCTGGGTCTTCTCAACTGGACCAGCATTCTCCTTTAACTTCTCAAGGGCTACTGCTTCAATCAGAATCTCCTGATTGAACCTCAAACTTAGGCTTTCAGAAATTTTTACCAGGATCTCTGAGCTGGGTCCAACACCCTCCACTTGATCCCTTATAGCTTCTCTAACAACAGATGACGTTTGTTCATATCCCATTTGCTTAATTTTATGTGCGCAGCGCTGCAATCAGTTGTGTCAATTATTAGACATTGTGCAAGGATTAGTACATACATATTCCTAGCTTAAAACCTGACATTTTAGACATTAATCCTGCATCCCATGCCAAATGCATGATTGATTGATGATTATTTAACAAGCTGGATGATGATATTCTCAATAATGGACCTGACAAAGTTGAGGTCTACTCTCCACCGTAAAATGGCTACAAAAACTTCAAACAAGTATTAAGGCACAATTACCTCAAGGGATGGTGAACTTAATTCATCAGGGAGATGTTGATGAGATGATTTCAATAGCCGAAAAATATCCAGGCTGAAAGTCCGAATCTTTGCTATCAATGACTCACTTTGCAGAACCTAAACAACATAAAAAATTGTGGGGGAAAAGAAAAATAGGGATTAATTAATGCATCGTTACGAAAGGTCTGTTCAATTTAGCATTATTGTGTTGCCTACATCCTCATTACTTCATAAAAACAACTGCAATTATAGTGCATTGGCTGAAATAAAATTTGTCGATGCATGAAATTATCATTAAAGCAAGTAAAGAACTGGAAAGTAAACAGATGGATGAAGTTAGTCAAATGCATTTAACCAAGTGGATAAGCACCAACTCATGCATTTCACCACGTGGGTAAGCACCCTGGACCATGTAGACCCCAGTCATGCCTCAGGTTTCCACTTCCATCATCGTATTGGTAATTTATCTCCTCATCTCAGCCATAAGAACTTGGAGTCCATATTATGACTGAACAGAATTACTAACTGTCATTTTCTTAAGGTAATTTTGGTGCAGTCTTTTAATTTGCCAGAGAAACAATTCAGAGTTCAAAAAACCCACTGCTCAATTGCCAAAACCCTATCATTTTTGGCTAAAGAATAAAATAATGCGGACATATTAATTCATTTAGTCAAATATTAGGCAAGAGGTAAAGTGAATGCCCACCTGATTCCCAGTACCATAAATTATCCTTGCAAGAATATAACAACAAATAAATCACGCATATAGATTTTTAGCTTTCCCCTGTTCCACCTCCATAATTTTCTCTCACACATATGCAGCTAATGAACTACCGTACCAAAACCACATTTCATGCTATGACATCATTGGTTTATAGCCTTCTTCATCATTGTAAAATAGCCATCCTGATCACCACATCCAATTTCTCACCACACTGTATTATAGATAATTTTTACAACTATTGATAAATAAACTCTGGCATATAGAAGAGCAGTCACTGCCATGTAAAATCAACAACTAAACCTTCTTCCTAATGAACCATAATTATGTTTTCTATACATGCAAATTTTTGAAAATGGAAAATCTGGGAAAACATAAGGACCAGAATATAATAAATTGCATACAAGATCTTTTAATATTTCTGATGATGGAGTTGGGTAGTAGAGAGCAAGGCAGGGAAAAAAAATAAGCCGTGGCATCAGCAAAAACTTCCCCCATCTATGAAACACAAATGGAGCATTAAACAACCATGTTCTCATCTTTCAACCACACAACAAAATGCTAATTGATACAACAAGAACAACTAAGCGTTAACCCCGTGCTAGATAGGGGCGGCTATATAGATTCTCTATCTCTATTTCCCTCTGTACAAAGCCATATCCTCCTCAATATTAACGCCATATATTGAGGACCAAAATGCTACTTGATAAATGAAATAAATTAATTCCATATTTTAGAGATGTTCATAATATTGAAACTCAAAATTAAGTTTCTAGAACTCCTATGAATATGAATTGAGGAAATTTACAAGTGGCTTCTAGTGAGAAAAAAATCAATAGGAGTGCGAGATAATTGCATCTGCAATATAAACATTCATATATCAGTCAAACATGCACTGTAATAAGCAATAACATCTAAGGTACATCCCTCAAATTCTAAAAGCAAGATAAAGAAAAGATAGTGCCATTGTGAGGATTAGATCCGCTATATAGCCATGGTGACTCAAGCAACTAGGAATAGCAATCACAGATATAAGCTTAGAAACTTACAAAATACATTTTGCTTGACAATGGTCGCCAGTATTCAAAGAGCTCCCTCAGTTCATCAACGGATTGGCCCAATTCATCAAATGTCTTACTAAGCAATTCATCAGAAGCTATTTCAGAATCAACAATGGCATCAAGTATTGGCTTCAACAGCTTCAATATTTCTTCTGCCTTATGGTAATGCTTCCGAATCAGCTCTGTGTTTATGCTCTCAATGGATGATAAATGTAAAAAAGAAGAGATGTTACTGAGAAGAGCCTTCAGCAACGAAATCTCCATCACACTTGCATCACCTAGAATATCAGAAACTGTATCAATAAAGAAAAAGAAATACTAATAAACTAGTGAACATCCATATTCTTTAGACCCAAATACTGAACAAAACACACAGCGGAGATTAATGCCCATATGCATCTATAGAAAAAGGCTATAAGCTCAAACAAGTCCCTGAAGTTTAATGCTTACCACAAAACTATAAACTATGATGTGTGTGAACATGACATGTGGAGACTACCAAATGCTAATGTCAAATACTTAACATGCAAAAGCGCTGCCCACTAAAATGCTACAATTCAAAATATATCCTCTTCCAATCAGCATTATTTGTGGATACATCCAAACTGATTTATAGAAAATCATGCTCTCTCACAACACTTCAATCAAGACATTTAGAAACAGGACATCGCATGCAAAAACGTTTCTAAGTTTGCAAACCACATATAACATAGATTTAGTACAAAATTCAGAAGAGCATGAACTATACCTTTTCACCACAAACTTGTTATTTGAAATGCCAAAGTGATAACCCACATGAATGACCCACAAGACTGTGAAAACAGAAAAACCTCTTGAACAATCATGAAATTTGGACCTGCTGGTCCCAGCCAAAAAATCCCTCTGCAAAACCAAACCTATAAATTAACTGATCAGAAATTTCGAACAATTAACTTAAATAGAAAATTAAATGGTCTGAACCCTTCATGAAAATATAAATGGGCACATTTTCACTCAGCAAAACCTCAATATAGACAACCTTGATATAGTATTTACCAAACCAAAACTTCCTTAATGCCCTTTAATTATGACAATATTGAAGAGTGAAGGCAATGCCCGTCAATCTATTTCTAGTGACCTTTCATGAGCAGGATATCATGATACCATGTGACAAATCAAATCCTTTTCTCTATAACAGGCAATGACACACGTAAACTGTAATGAAAAAAGTCCTGAGATCATAATCATGAGGTTGTACGTTGAAGCTCTAAAGGGAAAGATCAAGAATAGCTCTATATTACGCTTTCACGATATCTCACTTTGATAAGACAACAACAGGTTCCTTCCATCAAAGGATCTTGAATCAATGAGATCATAAAGAGTTCTTATTTCTTTTGCTTTTTTTTTTTTTACCTGCTCTGAAAATCTGCTTTTTGTTGTTTAAAGCCTATTGATAAGTCCCTATCTCTCATCAAATACAAACTTAAATGACACTAAAGGAGATTGCAAAATCACAATTTCCAAATTACTGACCATTTTGCTGGTTCTTCAATTAAAATGTCTAGTTATATTATAAAGTTTATACTCTCCTAATAATATTACATCAACCTCAAGCTCAAGTTCCAAAAAACTCAACAAGCAATGGCTTTTTGTTAATGTCTGAATTATCCTCGAATAATTACTTAATTCATATTCAACAAATAAACTAAACCCATTTTCAGCCCACTTATTCATTTGTTTGTGGAACTTAACCAATTGTACTATTTCAACCCATTGATTGGTACTTAATGATAACATTTACAGTCAACTCTTCTATGGATTTCATAATTCTACATGAAACAATCAATTCCACTTTCTACATGCAA